>OX465244.1:8852070-8916262 GCA_949987775.1 Aproaerema taeniolella
GAGGCGAGCCGCGTATAGTGTGAGGCCGAAGGCCGAACTCCGCGTAGGGCGAAGCCCGGAGCGTCCCCCCCCAATCAAAGATGGCCGCCATACAAGTTTAGATTTTTAAGGTGAGGCGAGGTCGCAGACCGAGCCGAACGCGCGAGCCGAGGCCGCAGGCCGAGGCGAGCTGCGTATAGGGCGAGGCCGAAGGCCGAGCTCCGCGTAGGGCGAAGCCCGAAACGTCACCAAGCATATTACCAGCTTACCGCCATCATACCGGTTTTCAGGGGTGCTGATTTCGAAAATGACATCCATTTTGAAATCCAAGATGGCGGACATGGATTTTTTGGAAAATACCGTCATGGGTGTCGTTTAATAGGTATTCGGGGGTGCTTATTCCGAAAATGACATACGTTTTGAAATCCAAGATGGCGAACATAATTTTTTTGCTAAATATCGTCATGGGTATCGTTTTTTGGGTATTCAGGGGTGCTGATTAAGAAAATAACATCCATTTTTAAATCCAAGATGGCGATCGTGAAAAACAAAAAAAAAAAACTTTTTTAATATTTATAAAAAAGGCACAACCGCCTCGCGACCTGCTTAAGCATGTCACGCAAAACGCGAAACTTAGTTATTATATTATTTTATTATATTATATTATATAAAGCTACAATACCACTCACTCACTGACTGGGTGACAGAATTGTTCTCCCAGATGGAGCGGCGGGAGGTGAAAACTTTGTATGGGGTGTGTGGAGAGGGTGGTGCAGAGGGTACGGGAAAACCTCGAGATCCTCGGATCCACCTTCTCATCAGGTGGCGACCCACCTTCCCGGGCGAACCGTTGCAGATGGAGCGGTGGCGCTCGAACTAAGGTCGACCCACACCCTGGTCGAATTCTACCGGTGACGTCAATTTTTCGATTTTCGCAAAAACAAGATGGCCGCCATACAAAATGATCATTGCTGTATCTCCGGAACCGTTTGACATAAGTGGGGTGTGCTCGAACAAATGTTTCACAGGGGAGTGAGGGGCAGGTGGCTGTCAAAATTTTTTTTCAAGATGGCGGATCCAAGATGGCGGCCGGAAATGAAGTTGCTCCGATCCGGACGAAAATTGGTATCTGGAGGGTTTTGGGGTCGAAGATTGCGAATATTGGGTCAGTTTTTCGATTCCACCATTTTCCAAGATGGCCGCCATACAAGGAGTGGTGAGGCGAGGCCGCAGGCCGAGCCGAACCACGACGCCACTCCGCGAGGCGAGGCCGTAGGCCGAGGCGAGCTGCGTAAAAGGCGAGGCCGAAGGCCGAGCTCCGCGCAGGGCGTAGCCCGGAGCGTCCCCCCCCCAAATCCAAGATGGCCGCCATACAAGTTTAGATTCTAAAGGTGAGGCGAGGTCGAAGACCGAGCCGAACGCGCGAGGCGAGGCCGAAGGCCGAGGCGAGCCGCGTATAGGGTGAGGCCGAAGGCCGAACTCCGCGTAGGGCGAAGCCCGGAGCGTCCACCCCCCCCTTTTCTAGATGGCGGCAAGTTTAGATTCCAAAGGTGAGGCGAGGCCGAAGGCCGAGGCGAGCCGCGTATAGGGTGAGGCCGAAGGCCGAACTCCGCGTAGGGCGAAGCCCGGAGCGTCCCCCCCCCAATCAAAGATGGCCGCCATACAAGTTTAGATTCTAAAGGTGAGGCGAGGTCGAAGACCGAGCCGAACGCGCGAGGCGAGGCCGAAGGCCGAGGCGAGCCGCGTATAGGGTGAGGCCGAAGGCCGAACTCCGCGTAGGGCGAAGCCCGGAGCGTCCACCCCCCCCTTTTCTAGATGGCGGCAAGTTTAGATTCCAAAGGTGAGGCGAGGCCGAAGGCCGAGGCGAGCCGCGTATAGGGTGAGGCCAAAGGCCGAACTCCGCGTAGGGCGAAGCCCGGAGCGGCCCCCTCCCCAATCAAAGATGGCCAGCATACAAGTTTAGATTTTTAAGGTGAGGCGAGGTCGCAGACCGAGCCGAACGCGCGAGCCGAGGCCGTAGGCCGAGGCGAGCTGCGTGTAGGGCGAGGCCAAAGGCCGAGCTCCGCGTAGGGCGAAGCCCGAAGCGTCACCAAGCATATTACCAGCCGACCGCCATCATACCGACATGGGTGTCGTTTAATAGGTTTTCAGGGGTGCTGATTTCGAAAATGACATCCATTTTGAAGTCCAAGATGGCGGACATGGATTTTTTGGAAAATACCGTCATGGGTGTCGTTTAATAGGTTTTCGGGGGTGCTGATTCCGAAAATGACATACGTTTTGAAATCCAAGATGGCGGACATAAATTTTTTGAAAAATATCGTCATGGGTGTCGTTTTTTGGGTATTCAGGGGTGCTGTTTAAGAAAATAACATCCATTTTTAAATCCAAGATGGCGGCCGTGAAATCCCATTGAAGCCAGATAGCAGTCCAATGTTTGTAAAGTCGTATAGGTTACCCCATACCCAAAAAAAAGAGATAGACAAACAGATAGAAAAGTTATTACAGGACGGAATAATCGAGGAGACAGCTAGCGAGTGGTCTAGTCCATTACTCATCGTTCCAAAAAAGGCGGACGCATCGGGACAAAAGAAATGGCGCATTGTAATAGATTATAGAAAGTTGAATAATTTAATACAGGATGACAAATTTCCTTTACCTAATATTACTGATATTTTAGATTCCTTATCAGGGGCAGTTTATTTTTCACATTTAGACCTTTTTCAAGGTTATTACCAAATAATGTTGGATCCCAAAAGTAGACAGTGTACTTCTTTTACACATAAGAAACAATATCAAATGACCAGATTACCCATGGGCTTAAAAACAAGCCCAAGAGCCTTCTCAAGAATGATGACAGTAGCTCTCTCAGGATTAAATTACGAAAAATGTTTGGTATACCTAGATGATATCTGTATTTTTGGAAGAAATTTAGAACAACATAATCAAAATCTCTTAGATGTGTTCGGCAGACTCAGAAAAGTAAATTTAAAATTAAATCCTTCCAAATGTAAGTTTTTGCAAAAAGACATACTGTATCTTGGTCCTGTAGTATCAGAAAAGGGAGTGCAACCCGACCCGGAAAAAACGAAGGTTTTAGAAAACTATCCGAAGCCTCAAAATGCTGACGAAGTTAAGCGATTCGTCGCATTTGCGAACTATTATAGGAAATTCATCAATAATTTCTCTCAAATCACTTACCCACTGAACTCACTTTGTCGAAAAAACGCACCATTTCTTTGATCAAATGAATGCGAGGCGGCTTTCCAAAAACTGAAAACGTCCCTAATGAATCCACCTGTTTTGCAATACCCCGATTTTACAGAAACAAATGAATTTTTGCTACAAACAGACGCGTCTAACCAAGCGATAGGATCAGTTCTATGTAATAGCGACGGACGCCCTATAGCGTACGCCAGCCGTACATCAAATAAGGCGGAAAGAAACTATCCTACTATTGAAAAGGAACTCTTAGCAATAGTATGGAGCGTCAAGTATTTTCGACCTTATTTATACGGTAGGAAATTTAAAATCCAAACTGACCATTGTCCACTGGTTTACCTTTTTAATATGAGAGACCCTTCAAGTCGCTTATTAAAATTCAGATTGTCATTAGAGGAGTACGACTATGTAGTTGAATATATAAAGGGTAGCCATAACTCGGTCGCAGATGCTCTATCTCGGATTACAATAACGTCAGACCAATTAAAGGACATGACCGAACGAATAGTGACCGTAATGACTAGAGCACAGAGACGAAAATTAGAATTAGGAATAGGAAAAAATAACTCAATTACTTCGAGTGATAATGTTATCCCAGATTCGAGGACTGATCACCCAAGAATTGTGGATATCATTAAAAAACCGAAAAAATTGATTGAGTTGCGTTTAGTTAAGCAGAAAGAGTTTTTAAAGTTACAAAGTAGTGACGAGTCGACCCATGATTTTATTTCAAAGTGTATTATATACGATAAAGATAAATCAATTATTTACATATGCCCAGAATCTCGATCATTATGTCCGCGAGACGGCTTAGTGAGAGAATTGGGTAACTTTTATAAAAATAATTGTATAGAAGAAATTTTTTGTACTCAAAAAAAGAAACAATAAAAAGACGTCTATTGAGAATTTATTAAAGGGTATAAAAGAATGCGAAAAATGGCCAAATATTAAAGTGTGCATAGTTAAAGATTTACAGAGGATAGATAACTTAGATGACAGAAAGATAATCCTAAATGACTTTCACTTATTGCCTACAAGTGGCCACGCAGGTATTAAGCGGATGACAAATAACATTAAGCGATTCTATTTCTGGCCATCTTTAGAAAAAGACGTAGCGGAGTTTATTTCAAGGTGTGATAAGTGTCAAAAGTATAAGCACAGCGTGAAGATAAAGCAACCTATGGAAATAACATCAACAGCCAATACAGCTTTTAAAAAAGTCTACTTAGATATAGTAGGACCTCTCACTAAAGACTTGAATGGATTTGTTTACATTCTCACCATACAATGTGAACTAAGCAAATTCATTGAAGCCTATCCCTTAACAACAAAAGATGCACCTAATGTTGCAAGGTCGTTTGTTGAGAATTTCGTCCTTAAATACTCAATTCCAAAGGAAATAGCAACAGACAGGGGTAGCGAGTTCATATCTTCTACTATGAAGGAGGTATGTAAGTTGCTCAAAATAAATCAGATGACCTCAACCGCCTATCATCACGAAAGCATCGGTGCACTGGAAAACACGCATAAAACCATGGGTGCGTATCTTAGAGTAAATTATGAAAAACAAACAGATGCATGGAGCAGCTGGCTTCCATACTGATGCTTTGCGTACAACAATACAGTACATTCGGAAACCAACTACACACCACACGAACTCGTGTTCGGTAAGTCACCTAATTTACCTAGTAATCTAACTACTAACATGGTAGAACCATTGTACAATCATAACAACTACGCGCTAGGGCTCAAATTTTGATTGCAAGTAGCACAAAGAGATGCTAAAGAAAATCTTGTAGGAAAGAAAATAAAGAGGAAAACCGATTATGACAAACGAATCAACCCTATAACCTATTCTAAAGATGATTTGTTATTATTAAGAAACCCGATAGAAAATAAGTTGGACCCTGTATATTTAGGTCCATATGTAGTAATTGAAGATTTAGGTACTAACGTTAGATTAAGAAAAGATGGGAAAATTGATATTGTTCACAAAAATCGAACAAAACCATTTGTTACATGATTAAGCTAGTTTGAAGATAATAAAATAGGTATAAGTACATAACAACATGTAATCTCAGAATATTATATTTTAATATTATGGTAAGATAATAAAAAAAATGTGTACTAAAGTAGTTAACTTTAATTTAGAAACAAAAAAATAATAATTGTTGTTTTCATTTTTTTTTTTTAATTACCGTAGGAGGTGTAGTGACGTAAGAACATTGATTCTATATATTGTTTAATCTCGTACCTAACAAATCAGTATCTACTCTACATTTGACTCGTTTCATTGTCTCGACCTGCTCCTGACTATACAAACCAACGATAAGCAGTCCAATCGGGCTTAACGTGGTAAGTTAAAGAGAAGAAGTAGAAGTAGCATCTCATCCATCAGTGGGCGGTAGGAGCCTGCTGAGGAGAAATAAGAAACAGTAGTACCCAACCCAACCATAGGCAGTAGGGGCCTAATGTGGAGGGTTAAGATATGACAGTGGCTTATTTAAGGAGTTGTCAACCGCTCCAAGAGATAAAAAAGAATATGACAAGGGCTTATTTAAGGATTTGTCAACCGCTCCAAGAGATAACAAAAAGAAATAATAAGAAAAAAGTGCCAAACGAAGCCAAATATTGAAGTCGAAGAAAGAAAAAGAGGAAAAGTAAAGTGTAAAGAGGAGTAAGTATTTACATAAGAAGTAAGTATTTACATAAGTAGCTTTTCATACTTTGATGTCCTTAATGTACCATTTAGATAGGGAACCATTAGGATCTTCAAGTACATAAACAAGAGGAGAAAGCTTAAGTTAAGTGCGACCTTTCACATAATGTATCTAGGCGCTAATTTCGCGCTGAAGTAGGTACCAGCGTTACTTTGAACATAATTCTTGCGCCAAACGGTATCGCCAACAGAATATTCTTTGAAGGAATGACGTAAGTCATAGCGTAGTGAGTTCTTCTGGTGAGAAATATGTAGAGCTTTTTCCACCTTGTCAAATAGTGCGGACAAGAGTCCAAGATTATGGGTGTTTACGCTTCAGCTTAGCCTACTATTTTTAGGACTATTTTTGTATGTTCGCGCATATCTTTCATATTATTATATTGTTAGAAACTCAAACTATGCTGCACTATAGTCATTTATATCTTTAGATTTGTATAAAAATCACCCGACAAGTTCATGTTTCTATTCAACCAATCCAATTGCGCCGTGTGACCACTGTATGTGAGTTCAATCATAGTATGTAGTCCAATTTCACCTCTGCTTGTATTGTAATTAATACTGTAATCCCATATATCTCGTACAGACGAGCAGTGGGGCGCTTAGGCCCACAAACCGGTCATGCATTCGATCGCCCTCCGTCGGCACTAAAACTTGTCCACTTTTGTTTTATAAATTTTTATTATACGAGTTTGCCCAACTTCCTATTTTATTTCTTGTTCCCGTCGGGAACATTTTGGCAACCGTGACAGGACTCTTGCAAGAAAGGATTGTGAAGTCCGATCCAGATTTTGTTCATCGCAAGTGTGACCTGGGGTCACCGCCACGTATTGCAGCCCCGCTAGCTCAAGCTGGCCCTTAGAGGTGTTCCAGGGGGCCCTAGTTCAGTGTAGGTGCGCAGTACATGCATCCAGCTCCCGCCTACGACGCGGGGACGAGTGCTCGTCGGTGCCGAGGGGCGCCACGTTAGTCAACGAGCTGCCTATCTACCAGCAGACTACCAGCGACCTGCAACTGCGGCTGTAGGACTATCACTCTGCCTATCATCATTGCTCGATGCTTCATCGTGACAATAGACGGACGGTTTACTACGTGGTGCCACGCAGCGCTGCATTGCGACGCTGCACCTCGCGCACCAGTCAGCTGTAGTGCCGATCAATGCCGGCCTGCGTCTGAGCTTCGTGGTATCTTCGAAACAAGGAGCGTATGAGTTTTCTATTGTTGAGTTTGCACAAGTTTAGTTAAAATTTCCAAAATGACTACTTCTGAGCCTCTGGGGTGTGAAGTTAATTTTGAAAGATGTGTGTTACAAAACGTCAAGGGTTTTATTGACATTATAGGTTCAATCACTTGAGTTACCATTCATAACAATTATTTAAATCAATGATGCTGCAGTGGAACTATGTTCTAACTAGGTATACAATTAGTGATAATTAATTTTACTATTTTTGATAAGTAGATAGAAGTGCTAAAACATTTAGTTGTGATAATTAGTATAATTTAAAATATATTGACAAATAATTAGATACGAAACCCAACAGCTTTGATAAGAAATCTTAAATATCTTGACAATTTTATTGGGGTACTGAGATCTCAAATTAATTTATTTACTTACGATTGCGCCAAATTAATGTTATGAAATGACGAATGAAAAATATTTACAAATCCTAAAATTATTAAAAATCAAAATAACAATCTATATAACTATGAATGGTAAACTTTAATATAAAATCTCAACTAAATAGTAATATTTTAAATAGAGGTATAATAAGCTATTCTACTATTTACAAAGGCTAATTTCTCGAATGTTTTGACAACTTTTATCAAATTAAACTAAAAATATTTTTCTATAACCTATTCTAAGTTTTTAAAACAATTAACACCTACGAACAAATAACATTAAAATTTATTCTCTTCATACTGATGCGTGCTTGATCGGCCTATAAGCGGGAGTTAGTCTACTACATGCTGCTCCTCAGCATACCGATACAAGCGAGAATCAGTCTATGATATGCTGCTATACTCGACATACCGATATGTACGGGATCGGCCTATTTTTCCGATACGTGCGTGATCGGCCTATTAGCGGGAGTCAGTCTACTACATGCTGCTCCTCGGCTTACCGACGCGTACGGGATCGGCTTATTTCTGATACGTGCATGATCGGCCTATTAACAAGGCTCAGTCTTCGGGCCTATGGGCAACTTTGTTAGGGTTCCACTTTAGAAATATACTTAATTACTTAAATGTTTTTAGCTGATACAAATCAAACCTCCTGCGTGTATTATGCAAATCATTTCTCAGATACAACGTGGCTAAGGATTATTTAGTGTATTTTATATAGTTCTTTTACAATTTTATGGCTCTTAGTGAACTCTTTATGAATGTGTGTTCTTCTTTTAACACTTACCATGTCAACCACGCATTTATTTAAACCCAGTTCTTTTTCATATTCATATTCATATTTTACTAATTTCTAGATTCGGCTTCACATCTCAGTGCTTGCAAGGGAGAAGAATTTGCATTTTTGCAAGCATACGCTCCTCGTTTTAGGGTCAATCATGGGGTCAGACTTAAGTAGGCAATTATTTCTTTTATGCAGGCTTATGAGAAACATGCACTACATTTTTGAGGAACTATGATCTTTGTTTTCAGAAAACAAAACAATCCTCAATAGCCGTTTCCTCTATCCTGTCAACTTCCTCACCCCATTACCTTCAACCGCTCACCCCGGGACACTTTTTGATTGGCAGGCCTACTCCATCATTCGTTGACGACCTTCAACTCCAATCATCTGTACCGATGCCAGCAGCAGCGGCTCGAGCAACTTCCCCAATGTATTCATCAAAGCATATCAAGGAATCGCTTCGGGATTCCAGTATCACCCCAAGAAGCGGGTCAGTGTCATAATCAGACAAGACGGGGCCTGCAGGTGGATCATCCGAGCATCTTGGTTGAATGTACAAGTCAGCCCCGAGCTGTCCGTCTTCGTGCGACGAGTCAACCTTTCTACTTTGCGTGGCGCAGTATATCGCGCCCTCAACTTCATCAGCATCCTGCTCATTGCAGACTTCAAGGAGAGTTGAAAACATCGTTTTCAACGGCCGGGAGGTTGTTTACGCTTCAGCTTAGCCTACTATTTTTAGGACTATTTTTGTATGTTCGCGCATATCTTTCATATTATTATATTGTTAGAAACTCAAACTATGCTGCACTATAGTCATTTATATCTTTAGATTTGTATAAAAATCACCCGACAAGTTCATGTTTCTATTCAACCAATCCAATTGCGCCGTGTGACCACTGTATGTGAGTTCAGTCATAGTATGTAGTCCAATTTCACCTCTGCTTGTATTGTAATTAATACTGTAATCCCATATATCTCGTACAGACGAGCAGTGGGGCGCTTAGGCCCACAAACCGGTCATGCATTCGATCGCCCTCCGTCGGCACTAAAACTTGTCCACTTTTGTTTTATAAATTTTTATTATACGAGTTTGCCCAACTTCCTATTTTATTTCTTGTTCCCGTCGGGAACATTTTGGCGACCGTGACAGGACTCTTGCAAGAAAGGATTACGAAGTCCGATCCAGATTTTGTTCATCGCAAGTGTGACCTGGGGTCACCGCCACGTATTGCAGCCCCGCTAGCTCAAGCTGGCCCTTAGAGGTGTTCCAGGGGGCCCTAGTTCAGTGTAGGTGCGCAGTACATGCATCCAGCTCCCGCCTACGACGCGGGGACGAGTGCTCGTCGGTGCCGAGGGGCGCCACGTTAGTCAACGAGCTGCCTATCTACCAGCAGACTACCAGCGACCTGCAACTGCGGCTGTAGGACTATCGCTCTGCCTATCATCAATGCTCGATGCTTCATCGTGACAATAGACGGACGGTTTACTACGTGGTGCCACGCAGCGCTGCATTGCGACGCTGCACCTCGCGCACCAGTCAGCTGTAGTGCCGATCAATGCCGGCCTGCGTCTGAGCTTCGTGGTATCTTCGAAACAAGGAGCGTATGAGTTTTCTATTGTTGAGTTTGCACAAGTTTAGTTAAAATTTCCAAAATGACTACTTCTGAGCCTCTGGGGTGTGAAGTTAATTTTGAAAGATGTGTGTTACAAAACGTCAAGGGTTTTATTGACATTATAGGTTCAATCACTTGAGTTACCATTCATAACAATTATTTAAATCAATGATGCTGCAGTGGAACTATGTTCTAACTAGGTATACAATTAGTGATAATTAATTTTACTATTTTTGATAAGTAGATAGAAGTGCTAAAACATTTAGTTGTGATAATTAGTATAATTTAAAATATATTGACAAATAATTAGATACGAAACCCAACAGCTTTGATAAGAAATCTTAAATATCTTGACAATTTTATTGGGGTACTGAGATCTCAAATTAATTTATTTACTTACGATTGCGCCAAATTAATGTTATGAAATGACGAATGAAAAATATTTACAAATCCTAAAATTATTAAAAATCATAATAACAATCTATATAACTATGAATGGTAAACTTTAATATAAAATCTCAACTAAATAGTAATATTTTAAATAGAGGTATAATAAGCTATTCTACTATTTACAAAGACTAATTCTGTACCCTCTGTGAAAAACGCGCTAAGTCAAGATATATCATAATTAGTATTTCTAGACATTCTTGATATGTGTTTATTGATCTATCTTTCTGTCTTGTCAACGTAGATGTAGCTCTCCTAGATCTTGAGATATTGTTCGTGTGCAATAATGTAAGTCAACTTGTTTCATTGAATGGACTGCAAAATCTCGTGTTATGTAATATAATTTGACAAGCACTGATTAAATTTTGGATATCTCATTAAAACTGTAAATGTAGGGAAATATAACTACAATCGAATTATTTAACACATTTAAAGTTAATTCGCATGCGATTGTAAGTACTGATACAATTGAGGTTATATTAGCACACATGAAACTGTTTTACTATAACTCGTATGTGAATAATGCTATAATTACTTTAGTATCACTAGAAACAAGATATTATTTAAAAATATATGTGTGTATACTAATACATATACTAATGTATTATTATTCGCGAAACTACTTTTGAACTTTTTACTTGTGTCTAATGATACAATTCACTTATATCAAAACTATTCCTAGCTTTTAGCGGTTTGTAATGTAAATCAGTAGTGTAAAGTGTTACAAGTGTGATCGTTCTATCTTTCTCCAATAAGCGAGAGTTAGACAAGTTGTAAAGAGATGAAAACTAGAGACGTATGTTCGCGGGGGAAGCAAAGTGCACGCGGCTACTCAGTATACTTAGTGCAGTGTGTATGCGTTCGCTGGTTTGAAAAATATTACGAAATGTTAGTAAATTATATTATTATACACAAGTTTCTTTTACATTATTTCGAGTTATATCACTGATTAACTAAATAACGTACATACATAAGAATGTACAAACTACAGCTTAGCTGTTATTTTTAACGGAACTGCGCAACAGTAAAGTCGGGTTTATACAGGTAGACTTTTTAATAAGTAGCCAAATTTTTTTCCATGCTTTAGGCATCGACAGTATAATACAATACAATACTCTTTATTGCACACAAAAAAAATAACAATAAAACAAACAATCCTCATCATCAAGTGTACAATGCGGCGGCCTTATCGCTTTAGAGCAATTTCTGCTAGGCAATCGATAATAGTTTCCAATTTGTTTTTCAAAAAAATATACCTTTATTTTCAACGTTATTGCATCCAAATGTCAAACATTTGATTATTTATTCGGACTCATTTGCCGGACAAAACAAAAACTCCGTTTTGACTATAATAGAACTGATACTCATGCAAACTTCGTCTCAATTAACTACAATACAATATACTTTATTTGCACACAAAGACATACAATACAATTAACAGAACATACTACACACAACAACTACTACTATAGAACACAAGTTTTTAGTTCCAGGCCACACACATATGGAAGTAGATAGAACGTACCAAGAAGCGTTCTTCCATGAACATACATTATCCAAGGGATTTATATCAACTGGTACGAAGTGCTTCTAATCGAGAAAATAAGATCTCTGTAATAGAGATGACTTATGATAACTTGTGCGGCTTCGCTGATTATTCTAAAAAGCAACTGCAAGTCATAAAGCAAACTGCAGAGATGAAAAGTTTGTGTGGTCAAAAACTGAAATTTACCAAAGATCAATTTTCTACATTTGGATACAAAGAGAGCTACGGGGTTTCTAGTTACATTCCCATGTCATACGCGAAAAGAAACAAAAAAGGTGTGATCAGGCTCGTATAGAAAATGTTAAAAAGCATTACGTGGGGCAAGTGCCTATAACAGGAGAAAAAAAGCATATCCCATGTCTGTTCTACAGTATATTGACCCTCAGCGTCCATGACTTCTATCTTAATTTGCCCTTGACTTCTGATATATTTTCTAATACAGATCTTGATCTAATAGAGCAGGAATAACTTTATTCCATTAATTTTTAGAGGATCTGTTTTGCTGATATACCTACTTTGAATATTTTTTTCGTTAAAACTTTTTGTAAGCTTTGTTAATTAATATTGACTTGATATAACGCTGAGACGCTAATAGGGGCTTCGGTGCTTTACACTTTAAAAAAATATGAATATGAAGACTGTCCTGTTAGTGTTAAGAGGACGTTTATTGCTGACTAGCTTTTTTCCGCGGCTTCGCTCGCGCAAAGTACTCTTTTAGTCACCCATTACATTATTGACCCCATAGGGGATGATTTACGAAAAATCGCGAAACACGTGTCCGTTTATTTGCTTCAATGTATATTTTGACGAAGTTTCGAGTCAAAATGTCCAAAAAAATGTTTTCTCCATACAAACTTTGAATCCCCATTTCACCCCCTTAGGGGTTGAATTTCGAAAAATCCTTTCTTAGTGCTTGCTTACGTCATAAAAGACACCTTTTTGTCAAATTTCATCTTTACAGGTTTAGGCTGGGCGTTGATGTGTCTGATCCTCCAATTTTATTTTGAGAAAGATATACTTTTAATAAATTTTTCGTTTACATTCTTGTATGCTACTTTATATAAATTTTATTATGTAGAGACAAGGGCTTCGGTGCTTACTATATTCGTTTTTTACTCAAGAAATTGAAAACGTTAGTTTGTGTACAAATATTAATTTCAGTGATTATAAGTGCCTTATTATATTCCACTTTTTATTGCAGTTTTACGTCTGTCACGAATATATACATTTATGTCTACCACTAATGTTGCTAATGACCATAATAGAATTAATATTTATTTAATTAATTTGCTACCTGATTTTCTTCTTATTTGAAGATTTTTGTTCATACAGACAGCTGCAGAGATACCTAACTACCCCTATGAAATAAGGATGGAGTTATTTCACGAAATTTTTTAGGTATTTCAATGGTATTTTGTATATTATAGTTTTGTCAATTAAAAAATATGCTTAATCACGATTTTATAATTTTATGTTTTGTCATAGACAACTTCATCTTTATCCGGTAGGGGTGGTCAGGTATCTCTACAGCTGTCTGTATATTCTTAAGAAATAAGTACACATTACATGCTTAGAGCCACGATCAACAACTTTCTTACATATTTTTTAAATTAAGTGAATAATGTTTATTTGAGCCAACTGAAGTTATTACATCCTACAGAAAAATAATTTTGGATTTTGAGCTAGATAAAAACTTGTGAGTATTGCTATTTGATTTTTAAAAATAATGAACCTAATCGATTTTCATTTTGTTTCACGTTACTTTGAAACATATTCAAGATGGGGATATTAAACTACAACCTACATGGTACAAACTACATGGAGGTATTAAATTTAAGATTTTCCTGACATTCCTAAGATGGAACTAAAATACTGTTGATTTATTGACTAAAATCATAGTGCCTTATTCAAAATAAGGTACCTACACTTAAGTTTATCTAATAACTAGCTGATGCCCGCAACTTCGTTTGCGTGTTAATTTTTTTTTTGTACAGAGTACACAGATTGAAAACATCTATCTTACGTGATTTAGATTTTTACACACAAAAGTTTTTTCCCGCTAACTCCCGTTCCCGTGGGAATTTTACAATATCCTGTTGCAACTTAGCTTTCAGTTTACTAAGGTACCTGCATGCCAAATTTCAAGCGTCTAACTTAAGCGGTTTAGATTTTTCATACAAAAGGATTTTTCCGCTAATTCCCGTTCCCGTGGGAATTTCGGGAATTCCTTTCTTAGTGCACCTCTGCGGTACCTAAGCTACGTCCGTTCCAAATTTCAAGTGCCTACGTTTAGCCGTTTAGGCTGTGCGTTGATATGTCCGTCAGTCTAGGTATAATTTCTCCCGTTTTTTACTCATTTACCACTATATCTTTGCTCTTATTAGTCGTAGCGTGATGTTATATAGCCTATAGCCTTCCTCGATAACTGGACTATCCAACACAAAAAGAATTATTCAATTCGAACCAGTAGTTTCGGAGATAAGCGCGTTCGAACTAACAAACAAACAAACAAACAAACTCTTTAGCTTTATAATATTATTAGCTTTATAATATTAATATAGAATATAGATAATTTAGCTGATGCCCGCAACTTCGTTTGCGTGTTAATTTTTTTTGTACAGAGTACACAGATTGAAAACATCTATCTTACGTGATTTAGATTCTTACATACAAAAGTTTTTTCCCGCTAACTCCCGTTCCCGTGGGAATTTTGCAATATCCTGTTGCAACTTAGCTTAAAGTTCACTAAGGTACCTGCATGCCAAATTTCAAGCGTTAACTTAAGCGGTTTAGATTTTTCATACAAAAGGATTTTCCCGCTAATTCCCGTTCCCGTGGGAATTTCGGGAATTCCTTTCTTAGTGCACCTCTGCGGTACCTAAGCTACGTCCCTTCCAAATTTCAAGTGCCTACGTTTAGCCGTTTAGGCTGTGCGTTGATATGTCCGTCAGTCTAGGTATAATTTCTCCCGTTTTTTACACATTTACCACTATATCTTTACTCCTATTGGTCGTAGCGTGATGTTATATAGCCTATAGTCTTCCTCGATAACTGGACTATCCAACACAAAAAGAATTATTCAATTCGAACCAGTAGTTTCGGAGATTAGCGCGTTCAAACAAACAAACAAACAAACAAACAAACAAACAAACAAACAGACTCTTAAGCTTTATAATATTAGTATAGATAATATAGCTGATGCCCGCAACTTCGTTTGCGTGTTAATTTTTTTTTGTACAGAGTACACAGATTGAAAACATCTATCTTACGTGATTTAGATTTTTACATACAAAAGTTTTTTCCCGCTAACTCCCGTTCCCGTGGGAATTTTGCAATATCCTGTTGCAACTTAGCTTTCAGTTTACTAAGGTACCTGCATGCCAAATTTCAAGCGTCTAACTTAAGCGGTTTAGATTTTTCATACAAAAGGATTTTTCCGCTAATTCCCGTTCCCGTAGGAGTTTCGGGAATTCCTTTCTTAGTGCACCTCTGCGGTACCTAAGCTACGTCCGTTCCAAATTTCAAGTGCCTATGTTTAGCCGTTTAGGCTGTGCGTTGATATGTCCGTCAGTCTAGGTATAATTTCTCCCGTTTTTTACTCATTTACCACTATATCTTTGCTCCTATTGGTCGTAGCGTGATGTTATATAGCCTATAGCCTTCCTCGATAACTGGACTATTCAACAAAAAAAGAATTATTCAATTCGAAACAGTAGTTTCGGAGATTAGCCCGTTCAAACAAACAAACAAACAAACAAACTCTTTAGCTTTATAATATTATTAGTATATTAGTATATTAGTATATTAGTATAGATAATATAGCTGATGCCCGCAACCTTGTTTGCGTGTTAATTTTTTTTTGTACAGAGTACATAGATTGAAAACATCTATCTTACGTGATTTAGATTTTTACATACAAAAGTTTTTTCCCGCTAACTCCCGTTCCCGTGAGAATTTTGCAATATCCTGTTGCAACTTAGCTTTCAGTTTACTAAGGTACCTGCATGCCAAATTTCAAGCGTCTAACTTAAGCGGTTTAGATTTTTCATACAAAAGGATTTTTCCGCTAATTCCCGTTCCCGTGGGAATTTCTGGAATTACTTTCTTAGTGCACCTCTGCGGTACCTACGCTACGTCCGTTCCAAATTTCAAGTGCCTACGTTTAGCCGTTTAGGCTGTGCGTTGATATGTCCGTCAGTCTAGGTATAATTTCTCCCGTTTTTTACACATTTACCACTATATCTTTGCTCCTATTGGTCGTAGCGTGATGTTATATAGCCTATAGCCTTTCTCGATAACTGGACTATCCAACACAAAAAGAATTATTCAATTCGAACCAGTAGTTTCGGAGATTAGCCGGTTCAAACAAACAAACAAACAAACAAACTCTTTAGCTTTATAATATTATATTATTATAGCTGATGCCCGCAACTTCGTTTGCGTGTTAATTTTTTTTTGTACAGAGTACATAGATTGAAAACATCTATCTTACGTGATTTAGATTTTTACATACAAAAGTTTTTTCCCGCTAACTCCCGTTCCCGTGGGAATTTCGCAATATCCTGTTGCAACTTAGCTTTAAGTTTACTAAGGTACCTGCATGCCAAATTTTAAGCGTCTAACTTAAGCGGTTTAGATTTTTCATACAAAAGGATTTTTCCGCTAATTCCCGTTCCCGTGGGAATTTCGGGAATTCCTTTCTTAGTGCACCTCTGCGGTACCTAAGCTACGTCCCTTCCAAATTTCAAGTGCCTACGTTTAGCCGTTTAGGCTGTGCGTTGATATGTCCGTCAGTCTAGGTATAATTTCTCCCGTTTTTTACACATTTACCACTATATCTTTGCTCCTATTGGTCGTAGCGTGATGTTATATAACCTATAGCCTTCCTCGATAACTGGACTATCCAACACAAAAAGAATTATTCAATTCGAACCAGTAGTTTCGGAGATTAGCCGGTTCAAACAAACAAACAAACAAACAAACTCTTTAGCTTTATAATATTATATTACTAGCTGATGCCCGCAACTTCGTTTGCGTGTTAATTTTTTTTTAGTACAGAGTACACAGATTGAAAACATCTATCTTACGTGATTTAGATTTTTACATACAAAAGTTTTTTCCCGCTAACTCCCGTTCCCGTGGGAATTTTGCAATATCCTGTTGCAACTTAGCTTTCAGTTTACTAAGGTACCTGCATGCCAAATTTCAAGCGTCTAACTTAAGCGGTTTAGATTTTTCATACAAAAGGATTTTTCCGCTAATTCCCGTTCCCGTGGGAATTTCGGGAGTTCCTTTCTTAGTGCACCTCTGCGGTACCTAAGCTACGTCCCTTCCAAATTTCAAGTGCCTACGTTTAGCCGTTTAGGCTGTGCGTTGATATGTCCGTCAGTCTAGGTATAATTTCTCCCGTTTTTTACTCATTTACCACTATATCTTTGCTCCTATTAGTTGTAGCGTGATGTTATATAGCCTATAGCCTTCCTCGATAACTGGACTATCCAACACAAAAAGAATTATTCAATTCGAAACAGTAGTTTCGGAGATTAGCGCGTTCAAACAAACAAACAAACAAACAAACTCTTTAGCTTTATAATATAAGTATAGATAATATAGCTGATGCCTGCAACTTCGTTTGCGTGTTAATTTTTTTTTGTACAGAGTACATAGATTGAAAACATCTATCTTACGTGATTTAGATTTTTACATACAAAAGTTTTTTCCCGCTAACTCCCGTTCCCGTGAGAATTTTGCAATATCCTGTTGCAACTTAGCTTTAAGTTTACTAAGGTACCTGCATGCCAAATTTCAAGCGTCTAACTTAAGCGGTTTAGATTTTTCATACAAAAGGATTTTCCCGCTAATTCCCGTTCCCGTGGGAATTTCGTGAATTCCTTTCTTAGTGCACCTTTGAAGTACCTAAGCTACGTCCCTTCCAAATTTCAAGTGCCTACGTTTAGCCGTTTAGGCTGTGCGTTGATATGTCCGTCAGTCTATGTATAATTTCTCCCGTTTTTTACTCATTTACCACTATATCTTTGCTCCTATTAGTTGTAGCGTGATGTTATATAGCCTATAGCCTTCCTCGATAACTGGACTATCCAACACAAAAAGAATTATTCAATTCGAAACAGTAGTTTCGGAGATTAGCGCGTTCAAACAAACAAACAAACAAACAAACAAACAAACAAACTCTTTAGCTTTATAATATTAATATAGATTATAGCTGATGCCCGCAACTTCGTTTGCGTGTTAATTTTTTTTTGTACAGAGTACATAGATTGAAAACATCTATCTTACGTGATTTAGATTTTTACATACAAAAGTTTTTTCCCGCTAACTCCCGTTCCCGTGAGAATTTTGCAATATCCTGTTGCAACTTAGCTTTCAGTTTTCTAAGGTACCTGCACGCCAAATTTCAAGCGTCTAACTTAAGCGGTTTAGATTTTTCATACAAAAGGATTTTCCCGCTAATTCCCGTTCCCGTGGGAATTTCGGGAATTCCTTTTTTAATGCACCTTTGCGGTACCTAAGCTACGTCCCTTCCAAATTTCAAGTGCCTACGTTTAGCCGTTTAGGCTGTGCGTTGATATGTCCGTCAGTCTAGGTATAATTTCTCCCGTTTTTTACTCATTTACCACTATATCTTTGCTCCTATTGGTCGTAGCGTAATGTTATATAGCCTATAGCCTTTCTCGATAACTGGACTATCCAACACAAAAAGAATTATTCAATTCGAACCAGTAGTTTCGGAGATTAGCACGTTCAAACAAACAAACAAATTCTTTAGCTTTATAATATGTATTAGTATAGATAAGCGTTTTGATTTGCAAAACTTTTTTAAATAGTATGTCGAGTGTGAGTCTTTACAATAATAAAAACACTGATTTATTATAATTTTTTATTTATAAAAACCACAACAAAAATTTTCCCTTTAAATCTGTTCATTTACCGTCTTAGATCATTAAAATTTACTACTATACCATAGAGTTACAACATTTGACACCAAACAAAACCTAAAACTGTAACAAAACAAATGAAGATATGTTGAAATACACAAGAATTTAAAATTTCTCTTTCGTGTTTTTCAATTTATTTTTGTATCTTATGCCATTTTATGTATTTTGATTAACTCTCAGAAAAGAAGTTCATTTATGATGAAAGTTTTGTTTTACAAGATTCTGTTATTTAATCTCGACGACTTTCAAAATTTGTTTAAAGTTGTTTTTATATCATTATTCACTTACCTTTCTTGTGTTTAAGAATAAAATTAAAGCAAGATAAGCGAATAGTCGAAAGGGCTAATTTGCCAGAAGGATTAGAAAGATTCGTAAACCATTTTAGGGCAGCGTGGTCAGAGTAGACTGTAAACTGTTTACCAGAGTCTAAGTAACAACGCCAGTGTTCAAGAGCCGTGATAACTGCTAATGTCTCACATTCCGTCGTAGAATAGTTCCTTTCGTGTTTATTCAAAGACTTGCTCATATAAGCAATAACAACTTCTTTACCGTTTCGGATTTGAGTAAAAATAGCACCAATACTGAAGTTAGAAGCGTCGCAATGAACAGCAAAAGGAAGGTCAAAATCAGGGCAGGCTAGAACTGGGGTAGTTACAAAACATTCTTTAAGTGTAAGGAAGGCAGCGTTTGCTTCAGCATCCCAGACGAACTTAGGAGCGTTCTTAGCTGAAGAAGTAAGTTTAGTAATAGGGGCACAGATAGTACTAAAGTTAGGAATGAAGCGTCGAAACCAGCTACAAGTTCCTAGAAATTCCCTAACTTCCTTACGAGAAGTTGGAACAGGATAGTCTAAAATAGCTTTAATTTTAGAGGGATCAGCCCGTAAACCAATAGCATCAACGATGTAACCGTGATATTTAAGCTCGCTTCTAAAGAATTTGCTCTTTTCAAAGTTGATGGTTAGTTTAGCCATCGAAAGTTTCTCAACTACTCTCAGTAGAAGGGAGATATGTTCCTCAAAGGTCTCGCTTATGACCACAATGTCATCTAAATAACATAATACTTTGTTTTCGAACTCTGGAGTGAACAATCTGTCCATCAAGCGTTGCTGAGTAGCTGGAGCGTTTGTAAGTCCGAAGGGCATGACAACGAATCTATACATTCCTCTACCGGCTCCTACTGTGCCGCGTCTCCATCAACAATTGACACAACTTTCTCATTCTTCTGAAGAGATTGAATGTTCTCCACTACCCATTGCTGTTGATCTTGATCAATTATATCACTCGCTTAAATACGCTGAACTCAAGTTGGATCTAGGTAAAGAGCAATTCGTTCCAAAGATCCAAACTTATAAATTATATTTTCTATAGGTTTCAACGTATCGACATCGACAGTTGTGACGATGACACATTTAGCCTTGGGAGACTTTATTCTCTTCGCCAGTATTACTAGATATTACTAGATATAATGAGTAGAATAGTGTGTAGTAGAATAATAAGTAATAGAATAAGTGTTAAAGTGCTAGTAGTAAGTAAGTACTAAGTATGTAATTAAGTAGTAAGTAAGTACTTAGTAAGTAGTAAGTAAGTAAGTAGTAGGTAGTATAGTATTATCGAAATGTGCCTAAAATAGTGTTTTAATTTAAATACACTTGAGTAAGTGGTGTTTTAGAATTTAGAGGGTGGGGTAGGTTCGTAAAGAAAGGCGCCAAACTGTAGTATTACACCTAGGATTTAGTGTCCTAAATGGATACCACGAGTTAAAATTAAGGAATAGTGTAAGGGTTGTGTCGGACTACACCTAGGCTTTAGGAGTTTAGGCCACTAAATCCTAGGTGCAAGTTTAGGGTATCTAGGCGTTGCGTCGAGGATTCTAGGTCCTTAGGGTTAGAATCCTAGGCAAACGCAACGACCTAGGTGGAAGAGGAAGGTGAAAAGAAAAGATGAATTAGGGTAAAACACTGAGGAATTTATTGGGACCAATGGGTTAACCTATCCACACTATGGCTCCTAGTACTAGATATAAGTATATTATTAAAAAGGTGTGTCAACGATACTGTTTAAGCCATAGGTCCAGGACGGGTGATTTTCACGGGTTAAATTCCAAACAAAAACCTGACGGGACCCCAAATCCGGTCAACTATTTGCCACTAGCGAGGCGTGGTAGATGAAAAATATATAGGCTGAAAAGAATCTCCGTCACGACGGAGAAAAGTCCACTGCGTAGCGGTGCGGTATATATTAAATAGATTAGGGTAGTCTTTAGTTAGAAGATTTAGAATATAGCTAGTAAGGAGATGTACACTGGTTTTACGGTAAACATTAAACTTTCCAGTCCCTGGGCCAAGCACTGACCCAGGGAGGTCTTTAAATTAGAAGGTCCTGGTGTTAGTCTCTACTCAGAGCACCAGGACGGAAAAGGTGATTTTCTTCAGCTACAAGTTTTTTCCCACTCCAATCTGAAGTCCCAATGTAAAAAAAGTAAAGACTGACAAAAGTAAGTGGCCAGTCTAAGCATCATTCTATGTCAATGGTTAAAATGGTTAAGGTAAGACCAACGACATAGAATGATGTCATAGCATAGAATGATGGCATAAACCAAAGACATAGAATTCGAGGACAGAACGATGACAAGACAGCTGTGACAACATTATCCAAACATGCCATGGTAAGCAAAAAGTGAAACGAAAAGATAAAATTCAATAATTACAATAACGAAACCCTACATTGTACCTAATTTACGAGTGCATCTGAAATGTTGATTTCTTTTCATGGCATTGATTTCGAAATCCAAGATCATGATGACATCATGCATTTTTTTGCATTTTTAAAGAGTGCTGATTTTTTTAAACACGCGGAATAGTATGCTAATAACATTTATCATGTTGCTATTATGAAAATGATGACTATTTTAAAATCTCAATAGCATGCACTTTTTTGAATATATTTAATAGGTTTTTGGGGTGCTGATTACAAAAATTACGTCAATAATTGAAACACTGAAGGCAACGGTCGTAAATTTGACAAATAAAGCAAATAATCAATGCAATGCAAACTTAAAAAAGTCTCAAATTTTCCATTGATACTCGGATAACCAAATTAAAGTATTTTGTTATTAGTGACTAAAGTGGGCAAAATAAATTATTCTCAATTTAACTGTTTATGTCTGTTCAAACAAGAACCAGCAATAGGGTGTGTACAAAATTTTTAAAATGTTCTGATTTTATTGGTATCAGTAGCATTAAGGTCCTAGATAAAAGAAATCACTTTTTTGTCGATAATTAAAAATGATACTAATTTCTGCACTTTTCACTTGGCTACACCGCTCCTCTCCGGAATCCAAAGATTTCGTTTCTTTGCCGTTTTAATTTTATACGGCAACTAAAATAAAACTTCAAATGGTTGTCATAAAATGAAATTGACAAATGTTTTTTTTTCTTTAGCTGGCGGCTTGGCAAAGGAAAATTTCTCATGATCCCATATAGGTTAGCGTAGAGAGATTGTGAAAACTAATATCTCTTTTATTACTTATCAAAAAAAAGTTATTTTGTTTTTTGAGAAAAAGACTCATAATCCTTTATAACAAATAGAAACCAGACCGATTTAAAAATATTCTGAAAATGTCAGACATAGGCCTATTCAACCATCGCGTGTTTAACCTAAATTAGATGAAGTTGCAAGAAATCGCTGTGTCCGCGCAATATACTGATAGCACACATGTATGTTTATTGTTTATTAATTAGTATTAACAAAAATAAGCATTTTAAAATAGTAATGTTTTTCTCAAATAAATTAGATTCAACAAGAAGAGTGTTTTGGACTGCTCTCGTCATCACTATCAGCGGGAGTAAGTTATTCATGTGCACCTGAATCGCCGCACAGATTAAAAAATAATAATGCGGTTTTTTTCACCATTCACAATTTTTCTAATATATTTAGTAATCTAAATGTGTCCTTTTAAACGGTGTTTATAACCTTACTGTGACTTAAAATTAGTAAGCGAAAATAAAAGGATGTGATGTGACTTAACATAATAAACTGAACAGCTTTCGCTAAGAGACGTCGGTCATAACAAAAAAATATAACCTCTCCATGCAAATTAAGAGATCAGCCTTAGTATAAGAATTCGAACATTTTTAGGAAATTTTATATAGGTTCCTTGGGAAAAATTTTTCAATTCCATGGAGTGAACCACTCCCAAAAGTTTCACAAACTAATTAAAAGTCATCCCATACAATGCCGATATTAGGGGATATGTGGTTTAACCATTTAAGAGTGGATTAAGTAAATAAATATTAAATAAATAATTTAAATGGTTAAAAAACTGAATGCAAGTATTAAATGAATGATTACACAAAATGGGTAGCTACTGCAAACGATTTTGGACCTCAATAACAGTTTAGATTTTGTTTAGTTTTCCAATATTTTTTTGACAAAAATTAAATGTGCTGTTTTGTCATACAGGTAAATTATTCTCAAAGAAGTCAAAAATGTTGAAAATGTTTTATGGAAGCCATTTCACTTTTTGATCGATAGGTGATTGTTTTACGCTGGTGCAAACGATTTTTGAATTTATTAACTTTTTCAGATTACCGGCATTAATTCAATTTTTTTCGTTACTCCATCGTTTTATTTGGCCGAAAAACTTTTAGCGTAGTAATGTTAGGCCACCATTTCAATACACCACCGTTTTATTTGCCATAGGATTTTTTCACATATGTTCATTACACCACTGTTTTATTTGACTTAATTTTTTTTCCAAACATTAATTATACCACTGTATTATTTGCCATATTTTCATTTTACTGAACGCATTGAAAACGCAATATTGCCTTATGCCTTAATATGCCTTATGCCTGTTTAATATGCCATAAACAGTTTGCGCGCAAATTTCGATGACGTAATACTGCATGGGTGCCGCTTTCATCTGGGTCAAATTTTATATCGCCGAGTCCAAGACTTTTGTTTTGCTTGCGGGGGGCTTTGCCTCGCGAGCCCACCCTCTGGGGCTTCGCCCCCGGACCCCCTTCGCGATTTCTACGCATGCAACATGCAAACAAGCATGCAGCATGCAAGCAAGCAACATGCAAACAAGCATGCAGCATGCAAGCAAGCAAGCATGAAGCATGCAAGCAAGCAGGCATGCAGAATCGTAACCTAACCTAACCTATACCGTTGGTTTGAGTTCTGTTGGTTTTGTTTTGCTTGCGGGGGGCTTCGCCCCCCGAGCCCCCCCTCGGGGGCTTCGCCCCCGGACCCCCTTCGCGATTCCTACGCAAGCAAGCAAGCAAGCAACACGCAAACAAGCATGCAGCATGCAAGCAGCATGCAAGCAAGCAGGCATGCAGAATCATAACCTAACCTAACCTATACCGTTGGTTTGAGTTCTGTTGGTTGTCTACTTTAAAAAATACTTTATATTAATAAAGCATGTATAATAAATATGATAAATAATAATAATAATATATTAATAAGTATATCAACTTCCTACATTAAAAAATACTATATATTAAATATTATGTTGAATTACAAAAATATTTTTTTTATTAATTACCCACCTATAACAGCGAAGATATTGCCTACAGTAGAAGTCAAAATACGTAGTTACCTAGATATAAAATACCAACCTAGTTGTGGTCAAATAATATTCCGTAAAATTTTGTTTCGATGAAGTCAAAGGGGGCAAACGAAAAAAGTTAAAAAGAATTCGGCCGAAACTAAATAGTTAAAAAGAGACCTCGGCCAACAGTAAATAGTTCAAAAGAGAATTCGATCAATAGGTGCGTGCTCAAAAGAAACTTCGACCAACAGTAAAAAATATTTTAAAAATTGATTAAACATAATTCGGTAAAATGATACTGTTGTCGAACGGCATTTCGATGATTAAAAAATATGGCATATGACGCATATAGCAAAAAAGACGTAGGTTAACCGTTTTCAGTCAAATAAAATTCTGACATAAAGTCTTCGGAAAATTGATCGGTTCCCCTATTAAGGCCCTTGCAAATTCTCTTTATAATGACACAACTGCTATATTTAGTTGTTACATCTAAGGAAAGGTTTTAAATAAATGAACATTTTTACTTAGCAGATTTGTTTTTAATCGCGTGAATCCCGAGAAAAGTAATATTATCTCTTCTTCGAATCATAGATTTCGCGTGCTGTTTGCGGGGTACCCTGTAAACCCACCCGCTGCCTCGCATTGACATGTGTCAGTCTGATAACGGACTTTGTGGGAGCTGGATGTTACGTTGATTTTAAAACTATTTTTTTGCATTAATTTTGTGATTTAAGTATATCATGTAATTTTGTGGATAGAATATTTTTTTACTGTCTTTAAATATTTTTTTCAAAGCAAACTAGTTTTTGGGGTGCTCATAGAATAAAGCAACAAAGTTGGTAGACGTTTCTTTGACAGCTAAGTATCGTCAGTAGTTCCGTGTAATATGAGTAGATATAATAAAACAATTTCAAAAGAATTTTCTCAGCACTATCAAAGTTATGATGGGTGACTTTAAATTAGATGCCAAGAATAAAGGACGTGAATTAGCCCACTAAACTGAACAAATTGTCTCGAGGAGAATTATTGGTCGAAAAATGGAAATAAAGACTTCTCTAAATGTTGCATTTCGCCGATTGCACAGAAAGTCGAAAAAAAGTTGAGAATCTGATTCATATTAATCATAATGAAAGTCCTTCCTTCATAATGATCTTCAGAAAAACAATCAAGTGTACAGTGTACTTGTCTAACCATTGTATCAGAGTTTACTGGTTACATTTCGACATGCTTTGGTTACATTTCGACAGTGCTTGCTAGAACAGTTCACAAAATCCAATTGGTATTAATGTTACTTAACTACAAAAAAAACTATTTATTATTTAATTTAAAGGAATAGTGCACTATACTTATATACTGGATTGAGTTGTGTGTGTGTGTGTGTGTGGTGTTCAAGTGAATGTCTGTACGTGTATATGATGATGTGTTTAAAAGTGAAGGATAATGAATGAGAGATATGCATTATAAATAATGATTTTACTGTTAGCGTATTGTATGAAGAAATTTTTCAGTGTCATCGTAACTTGATGATTTTAATAAGGAAATCAGCTTTGGTTTAAGTTCGTAATTATTTAACTCCCAGATTGAGTGCCTACTATTAATTTTGTTGTAAAGATGAGACGATAAAAACTCGTATTGCCTTTGCGCATAACTGGTATAGACTGCAACCCCAGGAAAACGTCGGGTTCTGACGTTAGCCAGAGTTATGGATGGAATAGTACAACGGTGGCATCTTTTAATGCAACGAAAAATGAATAGTTTTCGCACGGTCAGTACATCAGCCAGCTCGTAAACAAGGGAAGTAGGAGTCCGAAAGGGCAGAAACATTGAAACCTTAAGAACAGCTCGCTGCGCTCGTTCTAGTGGCAGAAGATGATTCTTAAGATGCAAAAAGATTTTCAACCTTATTTAACTTTTAGATTTGTTTCTGTAAACAATGTAGGTAATCTGAAAAAGTTAACAAAGTCAAAAGTCGTTTTTACCACCGTAAAACACCAGCGTAACTCACCTATCGATCAAAAAGTGAAATAGCTCCAATAAAATATTTTTGACTTTTTTGACTTCTTTTAGAACATTTACTTTTTTGTCAAAAAATACTGGAAAAATAAAACAAATCTAAAATGTTACTGAGGTCGAAAATCGTTTGCACTAGCTTTTTCACTATGTGATCGACGGGTGATTGTTTCACGACATTCATTTGATATTTGCATTCAGTTTTATAACCATTTCAATTTATTTTCTTTATCCACTTTTAAATGGTTAAACCACATATCCTCAATCTCGGCATTGTATGGGATGACTTTCAATTAGTTTGCCAAACTTTTAGGAGTGGTTCAACCCATGAAATTCAAATTTTTTTACCAAGAAACCTATATAAAACTCTCAAAAAAATGTACGACTTCTTATACTGAGCTTGATCTCTCAATTTGTATGGAGAGGTTATATTTTTATGGTTATGCCCGACGTCTCTTAGATAAAGCTGTTTAGTTTAGTATGCTAAGGCACATCCTTTAATTTTCGCTTACTAAATTAAAGTCACCATAAGGTTATGAACACCGTTTAAAAGGACACATTGAGGTTACTAAATATATAAGAAAAATTGTGATTGTGAATGGTGAAAAAAACTAACGTATTATTTAATTTTTAATCTTTTGTGCGGCGATTCAGGTGCACATGAATTACTCCTGCTGATGGCGATGACGAGAGGAGTTCTAAAAACTCTTCGTGTGTTGTTGAATCTAATTTATTTGAGAAAAACATGACTATTTATATCGCTTATATCGGTTAATTCTTATTAAATACCAATAAACATCCATGTGTGCTATCAGTATATTGCGCGGACACAGCGATTTCTTGCAACTTCATCTTATTTAGGTTAAACACGCGATGGTTGAATAGGCCTATGTCTGACATTTTCAGAATATTTTTAAATCGGTCTGGTTTCTATTTGTTATATATTATTATTAAGAGTCTTTTTCTCAATAAACAAAATAACTTTTTTTTGAAAAGAAATAAAAGAGATGTGTAAGTTGGCATTGAAACATATATCTTGAGAACAACTTTTATTACAGTTTCACAAACGTTTTATCACATTTAAACATAAAAATGCTAGAAAATTAAAAGACAGTGTCAGAGGGGACGCGTCGAACATGGCGGCCAGCGTTAGAAGAGAAAAAGGGCTAGAATCACGTGAGCATGGAAGCGCGCGCTCTTTATTGGTTGGCGCGGGCGCGAGGGCGTGTGATTGGACGCCGCTCCATGGCTAGTGATGTGCCGGCGCTAGTATTAAAAGGGATGGGCCGTTACATCCTCCCCCTCTAGTTCAAAAGGCAGTTTTGGACTAGCAACACTTACAGGGACGGCCCCTTCTACGTTTCTCCTGCAAAGGAGCTTGGTTGTGGCCAGTAAAAGGTGATAAATGAGATACGTGGTACTTACCAATCACAGTTTTGTCTCCCACCTTCTCGAGGACACACGTTGTGGGGCTGCTCACATAGCGAACACGATACGGGCCGTCGCGACGTGGTAAAAACTTTGGTGTTTGACCCTTGGCAGCATCGTTCGACCCATGAGTCCGTAACAAAACTAGATCTCCTTCTTCAAACTGGGGTGTCGCACGACGGTCATCATCGGCGTACTTCTTGGAATCAGCCTGAACCTTTTCATGCTCATCCCTAGCTTCGATCAATGCGTCGACTATCCCTTTCAGGTAAGGTGTGATGCCAGGAACAAAGTTATCAGAATCTAGAATCCCTCGGAGATCCGTGGTAGCGTCCACAGGGGTACGCAGCTCTCTCCCAAAGGTGAGATAAGCTGGTGAAAAACCAGTACTTGCGGTAACAGCCGAATTCATGGCAAACCTGATAGCAGCTAGGTGTTTATCCCAAGTTGCGTGATCCTTGCCAACCAGAATGGCGAGCTGGGTCTTTAGGTCACGATTTTTCTTTTCTATGGGGCTACTCTCTGGGTGATAAAGCGGTGTGAGCGCCTGTGTGATTCCCATGGCATGGCAGACCTGCTGCATCACGTCGCTCACAAACTGCACGCCGTTATCTGATATCATACGACGCGGCACGCCATATCTGAAATAAATCTCATTGAGCAAAATCTTAGCGCATTCTGCACTAGTAGCTGTTTGCATTGGGAATACTTCTACCCAACGTGTAGATACATCTTCTATGATGAGAACCCATCTGTTGCCATTTTCTGTCTCGGGTAACGGACCGAAGAGATCTACAGTCTTGTTTGGCAAGCGGTCGAGGGCAGACGTCCCTGCACGTGCTCTCCGGATATCCCAAATGTTGACGAAGTTTACGACACCCGCGCCCGCGCCTTTGTTCCCGAGTTTGGTCGGCTATTGTTATACTGTGTACCGTTTTCATCTTTGTACTGTGACTTAAGCTATAGATCATATTGAAAACTTCTTAATTTTATCTAGCCTCTAATAACTTGTGGCTCACTAAACTATATCGCGACTAGTGCCTTATGCACCCCATATAAAAAAGTGCGTTCCGGTTCAACTCGGTAATACCTACGTCGCGCATCGCGTGCGTCATCCACACATCCAGTGCAGTTTACAGTGGAACATATTAACCCTCCGCATACCAGGTGGGGTCTAATAAACCCCAGGCGGTGAAAAATCGATATATTTTCAAAAATTTTCGTGCGCGGAATCTGAAGCTCTCAGTAGCTGGAGTTGCGACGTTCTTACACTGGCAAGTACCATTAGTTTAGTGGTGCGTGCGTTTTTTAGGGCTCTAGATGTGTTTTTGTTTAGAATTGTTGTTATTTGAGCATATACAAAATGCAATTATGGCGAACTAAAGAACTCCTACCTCGAGATTGAAGTAAAAATTTAAAGATGTATCATCGTTGTTCAATTTTTTTAAATTTAGTCAGTTTAATTACAAAAATTGGTAATTATCAATTCTTAGGGTGATTTCAAGTTTAAATTAGTAGTCAGAAGATGGCATTTTCGCTACCCTTTTTCAACAAACCATTTAATCTATTTCATTTTTTTTATATATAGTGCTACTCAGGTTATGTTCAATTTCAAAAATATGCAATAATAATTCAGTACCCCTATTCCTATCTGATTACAGCGACCATTTTGTTAGGGTATGTCAGACCCCACCTTGTATGGCATGTTACAAATTTTTACCTGGTATGCCGAGGGTTAACGACGATCAAGACAGTAACTTGAGCTAAGAACAGTGCGTTACACGTGCAATATCTTGAGGAAAGTGGAGAACCTGGTGAGCTCGTTCCATTATAAAACATTTCTAGCCTTTTGCAAAAAATCCGTTCCAGCCGCCTTTTGCACATAATTTTTATTCCAGCATCAACTCACAAAGAACCCGATCTAGCCGCCACAGCACCCAGACATAATTATTATTGCAACTTGTAGGAACTGCAGCATACCATTTAGCGTTCCTGACCAGCGCAACATATATTCTTAAAGTGTTCTACCTATAGCTTAACAATCCGGATAGTAGTTACCTCTTAGCGTATTCGATCTACCACCTTACCCCAACATGAAAATCTAGGGTAAGGAAGTACGTAGCCAGTGGTTCATTCAATTAACACTTAAATAAAGGACCTCGCCCTAGAATTTAAGAATGCATTTTGAACACACTTTCATTTGCAGTCTCACTTGTGTTGAACGGCGCGACACCTAATTTGATTGAATATACTTAACACAAAATCGCCAAAGCCAGGAATCCATTATCGGTATTGTGTGCTGCAAAGACATAACTACAATAGGTCATCTAACACCCTAATAACACATTATTCTTACTTATCATTTCTTATTGATATGCCATACGAATCACTAATCACTTAGCCAGTCGTAAAACACATCGTGTAGGAATCAAGATACCGAATATTATTTCATTAAGTACACTTTTTTTTATTTAACGACTAAAAACAAGCAAATGACCGAAGAGCCATAAGTTTGCTTAAGTTTTACAATAGGGTATAGAGAAAAGGCATTTTCGAACCCAAACACGTGCAAAACGTTAAATAAAATAATAATACTGTATCGGAGTCTGGGAAACGAAAGCTCATAAAGTTATATCCGCTGTCTTTCATCTTGTTGCGACAATTGTATAATTCTTAAAAATACTAAACAAAAGATTCCACAGTCATTCGGTCAACATCTGGCTGACAGCAACCACCCGAAAACTACGGCTAGCCAGAACAATACAACTTTTTTCTGCGATGCATCGAAAATGTCTGCAACTGCTTATACAGATCCATATATAACCAAATAAATCTTACGATTTACCCAACATTTGGCCTCGCTGTGATTAGGAAGGATCTAGCAACCTACGAGTCTGGAAACCCGACATGACCCACAAATAGAACTAGCACTACTTAATAACCTCACGGACAGAACGCTTAAGCATGGAACAAAATACTAATCAACAACTCCAGGTTGGATTCTGGGGAGGAGAAGATATATATATATAGCAGCCTTTAAATATTATAGGGTCAAGTCCATGTTTATAACGAAAGTCTATCGGAGCCGCTTATTTAAATCCCCGTGATGCACGAGTACCCGGAAACATCTTTTACACTTCGGAAACAACCACTAAAGTAGCTTGATACCCACCGATCAAGGAGCTTTATCTAACTACGGGGATGAAAATGTTTATGATATGTAGTCCTGCAACAAACTCACACATCTAAAAAGAAAACGATGGAAAATTCCTTTTGCAATCCAATGAAACATTGACTTCAATACCCGCCACGTTTGACAATAAATGCTACGTTTTACGTGTCGTGTCACGCTTGTGTTGTTCACAATTTCACTGGCCAGCCTCTAATTAGGTCATCACCGCAAACACAACACAAAGTACCTACCCCCTGTAAAAATTTAAGAACCGGCACATGGAATATAGGAGGCTGTTCTAAGTTCAAAGACGACAATGCACCCCTAAAAGAACTGGAAAATACTTATACAACAAGCATATCAACTTTAACGGTAACTTAATTTTAAGTTTTATTGAGCAACACGATTTAAAACTTAGCAACACTTGGGGTATACCATCTTGCCGAACTACGTGATTTAGTGGGAACAGAGGATCACAAATCGATTATATCTTAACTAATGCCAAAAAAACCTTTGTACGTTGATTCGGGAAATTAATAAACACTGATTACAAGTTGGTATGGGGAACGATCCTTCTATCTAGTGTTCTCGCATAACTCAAACACGCAAATCAGAGTAAAACAGCTCACCTACCACTTTCAATCAGATATTTACTATCTATGAGATTCTTCTCCAAAGGGAATTCGTATCAAACAAATTCCAAGGGCCTGTAACCCGTAAGATGAAAATCTAACTAGAAGATCAACACAAACTAACTCCCAAGCAGACATGCCAGATATTTCCAATTAGAATCTGAACTGGGCAGTTATCAACAACATTCTTAAAGAAACAGCTCATAACTATTAGTGTAGCCAACTCCGAGATTACGCGAAAGCAGGCTAGCATTAACTAAAATCAAGAAAGCTGTGTTTCTTCAATCAAGATACCCGGAAAATCCTTACCTATGGCAGAGAGTACTGGAAGCACATACTAATCTTAACAAAATAACAAAAGAAGAGGAAGCTAAGGAAATCTTAACAGCATAAATCAACGAGGATAAAAACAACTTACAAATACCTCAAGAAACACAAAAACAACATAGCTCGCACAAAAAGCAGGTGCTTTTTTCCATTGCCCGCTGCAAGCTGGATCGAAGACCTCCAAAAAAAAAGCCAGAGCCCATTAATTGATGGAATAGAAGAAAATAGTTAGATGCAGACTTCCCGAATTTTAAAAATATTTGTGATTTACTTAATGAGCTCAATAAAAAAACGGAACAGTCCCTGGAACTGACCAAGTAGTTACAAAACTGTATAAAGTAGCACCGCATGAGCTGTTAGTGCAAATCACAAAAGTAATGATGAATGCACGGTTATCATTATCAAACAATATACCCGAGGAATGGAGTCAAAATCCTATTGGAAAACAACTGCTTCGGACCGACAAAAAATCAAACAAGAAGCTGAAGACATCTACAAAGTAGCAGAAGAACTCAGATCAGCACTATTGATACAATAATAATAGTAAAAACGCATCTCAAGAGCAGCAGGAAAACAACCATTCTACGCAAACGGAGAATAAAATGTAGACGAAGAAAACCAGCTACTACTACTCTACAAACAAGAATGATTAACAAAAACAACCTACCCGGTAAAGGAAGCTACAAATAAAAGAAAAACAAACAGTTGAGGAAGAGGACTCACATCATTGCAGCTTCAATCCTACCTGCATATATTACACACCAAGTATAGTATCTATCCTCCCTACGTTGGCTCGATGCTAGTATTCTTGTCGACTCACTCTCCTATCCACTCCACATCCTGCTGCAACAGCCCCATACAGTCACAGACCCTATCTTATGGTGCCCCGCCGACCACTGGCCGCTGCGGTATCTAGATCGCCTGTAGGAGATGATACGTATGCCAAATTACTCGATCCATTACGTTCATAAAACGTAGCATGAATGGAGGGGTTTGTGCATTCGTGCCACGACGTGCAGACCGGAATAGATGCTGTTGTTGAGCCTCTGCGGCAGAACTGCTGGGCGAGCGTGGCCATTTTGACGGTGACGGTTGACGGTTGACGGGTAACGGACCGAAGAGATCTACTGATACCACTTCGAATCTCCTAGCTGTAGCCGGTGTCTGAACCAAACCCACTGGCTTGCGCGTGTCAATCTTATATCTTTGACATGGTACACATTGTTTGATATAATCCGTGATAAACCTTTTCATTCCAGGCCAATAATAGTTAGAATTAATGCGTCGGAGAGTTCTCTCTACTCCGAAGTGTCCGGCAGTCGGTGCATCGTGTAGTTCAGCGATTACTTGGTTGCGTTCGTGTTGTGGCACGACGAGACAAGGTCGCTCGTTGATGTCGTCGTCAGGCGTGCATCTGTACAGGACACCATCAGACATCACGTGACCGCGGTAAGCCCATGCTCTTGCTTTGAACAGGTCATCTGACTCTAGGTCTTCAATTATTTTTTTGATTTCAGTGTCTTTCAACTGGTTTTCTCTGATATCACCCGGACTTCGCGTCGGCGTGTCAACTATGGTGTAGTTTACCTCACAATTTGCACCTTCAGCGGCAGCAGGGCGCGACAGCATATCGGCGATGACGTTCGCTCGTCCAGGTGTGTATTCTATTTGCAGGTCGTACTCCTGAAGTATCAATGCCCACCTCGCCAGGCGTCCACTGGGTGATTTTAAACTCATCAACCATCGTAGCGGCTGGTGGTCGGACTTGATGACGACTCTGGAACCCTCGATGTAGCCCCTGAACTTCAGAATAGCCCAGACGACTGCGAGTGCTTCCCTCTCCGTCGTAGTATAGTTCCTCTCGGCGCTATTCAACAAGCGGCTTGCGTATTTAATGGGGCGCTCGTCTGTCCCCTCCCCCTGCAGTAGTACTGCCCCGAGCGCATATCCGCTGGCATCAGTACGCAGTACGTAAGGCTTCGAACCGTCGGCTTGTTGTAGAATAGGGGCTGAAGCAAGCAATGTCTTCAGATGTTCAAAAGCTTCCTGTTGAGCTTGATTCCAGGTCCAGGTACTATCTTTTTTCAGAAGGTCCGTGAGCGGCTTAGCTGTGTCAGCATAATGCGGGATAAAGCGACGAAACCAGCTCGTCGTTTGCACGAAGCTCTTCAACTGTTTCAGGTTCTGCGGTTGGGGTAGTGCTGCGATGGCGGCAATTTTCTCGCAGTCCGTGGACAATCCACCTGGCACTATCACATGTCCCAAGAACCGTATAGAATCCCGAACGAAGAAGCTTTTCTCTCGATGAACCCGCAGCTTAAACATGCGCAGCCGTTGAAAAACAGCTTCCAGGTCCTCTAGGTGGCGGTCGAAGCTGTCTGAAAGTATACAGAAGTCATCTAAGTAAGCTCATATACGGATATCTGTCAGATTAGATTTGAATCTGTCAACTAAACGTTGAAAAGTGGCTCCAGAATTGCGTAGGCCCATTAGCATACGTTTAAATCTGAACGTTCCCAGAGGTGTAGTAAACGCAGTCTTGTCTTGGTCTTCAGGCCTGACGAGGGCCTGTAAGTAACCTGACCGAAGGTCGAGTGTAGTCATAAAATTGCTGGCCTTGGCTGCGTGAAGTACATCTTCCATCCGAGGAAGGGGGTACCGGTCTGGTTCGGTGACCGCATTCAGCTTTCTATAATCCACACAAAGCCGGACTCCTCCACTGTTTTTTTTGTTCACCAAAACTACGTTAGCTGCCCAAGGAGATTCACATTCTTCGATTATATCCCCATCTAGAAGTTTATTAATTTCTTTTTCTAGAATTTCACGCTTGCCTGGAGACATACGATAAGGCGGGCAGGCAATAGGCTGCTGGTTACTAGGCACTTTAATGCAGTGCTCTGCAAACTCAGTGGGCGGACCTGTAGCAGCAAACACATCAGCATATTTATTTAAAAGCTCGTCAACTTGTGTCCTCCGATCTTTAGTTAACTTAACCCCTTCATCGTCACGTAGAACTAATGACTTTACCTCATCCAGTGCTCCTAAGACATGGTTATCAGGTTGATGGTGTGCAACATGGTTAGTGAAGAAATATTTTTCATTAGGAGCGTCAACAAAATGCCATGCCTCCTGAGGTAGCTCGAGCACAATGCCTGCACGTGCTATAAAATCAAGGCCAAGCAGGGTACGTGCACTGGGAGCATTTGAAAACGCCATGAAGGACACGGGGATATCACGGCCTTCCAGGTTCAAATAGGTATTACAAACAAGTACCTTGTCTTTAACGTAGGATCCGTCGGCGAGGCGTACAGAACGTTGGGACTCAGTGAATTGAATTCCGCTTTCCATTAAAATTTGTTGTAGCGCGGGGCTGGCGATGCAGTGCGTAGCGCCGGAATCGAGCACGGCGACTCCCACTCGTCCTGCAACCTCGACGTGGACAGCAGGCCGTCTCACGGTGGTATCCATGCCACCGTCAGCGCTGTGAAATTCCACATTTTTACTCTCTATTTTACTGTTGTTACCACTTTTACAATTCGGGCATTTAGACCTAATCACCCCTAACTGGCCACAACCATAACACCTAATAGTAGTAGTAGAATCAGGGCTAGAAGCGTTAGTAGAATCATATATTCTTTATTGCACAAACACAGTAGGGAAAAAAAATTACATAAAAAATAGTGTACAAAGGCGAGCTTATCTCTAGAAGAGATCTCTTCCAGCCAACCTAATCGGTGAGAAATAGTGTACGAGACGGGAAGAGAGAATTGCGCACAACGTAAGAAAATACCAAATAAGAGAAGGGCTTATATTATTAATACTTAAATATAATGAAATAAAAATAATATATACTAACATATATAATACATATAAACGAATATAATAAATCATACATACATAATATATAATTTGCTCATTACAGTTGGGACAGGTAGTATTCTTTGACTCTATTTTTGAAGGAATGTATAGATGGACTCTCTTGTATAGCTGTCGGGAGTTTGTTCCACATCCGTGCTCCACGGACAGTAAAAGAATTAAAACGAAAATTTGTGCTAGCCGAGGGGCATTGCAACACGTTGGTATTACAGGAGCGGCGTGGACGAGTATCAGGAGGTAACAGTTGGAAACGGGAACGAAGGTAATCAGGAGAGGAGGGATTCTTGAGGACGTTGTACAGGAAGGACAGAAGGTGCACATCGCGGCGGAATCGAATGGGAAGCCATTTCAGTTGTGCCCAATATTCCGACACATGGTCAAATTTTCTCAGACTGAAAATGAAACGAATGGCCAGGTTTTGGAGTCGTTCTAACTTACTAAGCAACTTTTCACTCACATCTAAATAGCAAACATCAGCATAGTCGAGAATCGGAAGTAGAAGAGATTGGGCTAGTAGGATTTTAGTTTTAAATGGAAGGAAGTTCTGGAGTCGCTTGAGAGAATGATAAGAGTAATGCATGCGCCGACTCAACTCGCTAACGTGCGCTGACCAAGACAAACAGCTGTCGAAAATCACACCCAGATTTTTTACCTTGTCAGTATACGGAATATTAATGCCATTATAATATACAGGACAACTATTAACATCGCATCTGACACGCAACCTACTACTCCCTACAACCATTACTTGAGACTTGGTAGGATTTACAAGTAGCCCAAACGAGTTAGCCCATTCTTGTATAGCTACTAGATCCGCATTTAAACTGTTCACAGCGTCAGAAAATTTGTCCAAGTTAAAGTGACGATATATTTGTAGATCATCTGCATACAGGTGGTAGGAAGAAGAGAGTACTTTAGAAATATTGTTAATAAAAACAGAAAACAGCAAAGGAGATAGTACGCCGCCTTGTGGAACACCAGCAGATAATGTGGTCCAGTCCGACTTTACATCGTCCATTTTCACGCACTGCTGGCGGCCGAAAAGATAAGAACGGAACCAGTCGATCACAGGGGATGAGACGTTAATTGAGCGGAGAGTGCCAAGAAGGATATCAAAATCCACAGTATTGAACGCACTACTGAAGTCCAGAAGTGCGATAATAGTGAGCTGTTTATTTTCCATCGCAAGTCGGATGTCTTCCGTGACATTCAGCAGCGCGCTGACCGTACTGTGGCAGGGACGGAATCCGGATTGGTAAGGACAAAGAAGGTTATTGGATGTGAGGTAGTTTTTGAGCTCTAGCTCTAATTTTCGCATCAACCTTTATCAAACATGTGTTGAAATCTCCCATCACAACAATATGATCATACAATACAGTGTATTCCTCAAGTAAGCCTTCCAGCGTCGAAAAATAATTAATTTTATCATTAGGACTGTAAGCAGCACCAAGAAAAATTTTCTTATGATTTACGGTCAACTCCAAAAAGATATATTCAATATTTTCAGTATTATCTGCAGAAGAAAGAGCAACAACAACCGACGGTATATTACTACGCAGATAAATGCAAACACCATCACCTCTTCTGCCAACACGATCGTTGCGAAAGATCCTATAGCCAGGAAGGGAACAAGAAGTAGAAGGAAGAGAAGGTTTCAGCCACGATTCTGAGACCAAAATCCCATCGACAATGCCGTCGCTAAATGATGCAAGCAAATCGTCGTAGTGAGCGAGAACGCTCTGCGCGTTAATGTGCACAAGAGAAAGAAAAGAAGATTTAGAATTAAAAACAGAGAGAAGCTTACTGTCGAGCAGTCCAGAGTCAGAAAGAGAGTCATCACTACCAGCACTTAGAAATTCATCAGAAGAAGAGCTTGAAAAGAAATCATCGTCTATACTGAGCATATATATAAAATAAAATATATAAATTTAAGAAATATAAATTAAATATACTAACACACAAAACACTACAACAAGATATTACTATTTTCACCAGAATAAGCCGACCAAAAAAGAACTCCATTGCCAGTCCAAGCTATAAAAAAAAAAAAAAAAAAATGCAAAAGGGTGTAACGAAACGCAAAATTCACGTCAGTGTGACTGACATTGACATTAATAAGTAGACTGACAATTTAACATAACCTCTAACATAATATCGGTGATATAAATGTTGAAAAACAAACAGTATAATTTAAAAATAAGTTGTAAATCTACCTTAAATACGTTAAGAATGTTTGAAATGCAGTGATTCACTTCGTGAGGCGCTTCTTACTACCTTCACCCAACGCCAGCATCATTTAGTTGGTGGCAGGGTACTGTGCCGTCAGCTTTTGAAGCTCACTCATGGAAATGATCTTCTTACGAGTTTTATTTGGTAACAGAATGACTATAGTGCCTCCGCTTGTCCAGCAATTCTTCATAGCAAAGTGTTTCCTGGCGGCAACAAAGACCTCCTGCCGTGATTTTGTTAGAAACTCCGAGATAGATATCTTGGAACCTTTAAGACATGTCTTGGCGCTCCACACCTCAGACCGCTGCTGTAACGTACTAAAATGTACCAATACGGGTCTCGCTTTATCAGTTTTTGTACCCAAACGATGACAGGATTCAAAATCCACCTGGGTAAACTTCATTTGGTTGGTTAATAGCGCCTTGATTTTACGTGGTAGATCCTCAGTCTTATCCTCACCAACACCATGAAACAATAGAGACTTCCTACGGGAGTGGGTTTCGATGCGATCAATACTAGAAGTGAGTTGTTCTACTTGTACCTTGAGTATCCGCAGCGAATTCATGATGAAGGTTTTGAAGGTGGAGTATTCCGTAGATAAGTTCTTGACCGTAGTGGCAGCTGCAGTGGGTGGTTGCTGATTCTTTTCAAACTCCTCCATCCGTGCAGTGAAAAGTGATGTCAGGTCTTCCATACTGCGTGCTAGTTGCTGTGGTGTGAAAGCCATGGTGTTGATGGAAATGGTGTCAGGTGATGATAAACAAGTGTAGTGGTGAAGATAGGGTCAACTTATATACTGGTTGGTTTATAATAACATTTAAATATACTTTTCTATTTTTAATAATAAAAATTCAACAGAGCAATAATTTTTTGTGTTTACTCTCTCAAGTACCCGCGAAAAAAAAGCCCCCTTCATTCCCCTGCCTATCACTCTTATCAGCATGCGAACGCGAATCGGAGGGAAGAGACTGTTTAGCTAACAGCTTCTTACAGTGCTCTTTAACGTGCCCGAAATTTCGGCAATAATCGCATTTAGGTCTAGACTTAGACTTGCTATTGTCAACACTATTATCGCACTTATTGTCAGTACTATTTCTGCCTTTTGAATTAGAAGTAGAGGGTGTACATACCTTTAAATCCTCGATACTTTCCTCTATGTTGCGGACCTTACGAACTAGCACCTCCATACTCACGCACTCTTCACGCTTCAAGCGCTTGCGCACACGGCTATGCAGTAATCCGAACACTATGTCTATTTGAACCGCATCGTCGAGAGGGTAAGGTAATTTAGCGATAAGGGAACGCACTCGCGACACGAATGACTCTGCACGATCACAGTCTTGTTGACACGTAGCAAAAATGTCTCTGAATATCTTGTGGGCTGGGCGCGGCGTGCCGTACATGCTGCGCAGGCGGGCGACGGCTTCTTCCCACGTCTGCACGGACACCTTCTCCCCCTGCCACCAAGTGGCGGCTTCCTCAGTTAGTAGCATCGACATCCCTCGAAGGGCGTTGTGGTCGTCGACGTTAGCACACTCTTTGTATGACACCACGGCGTCGATGAAAGCTTCCAGCCTGTCGGGATCGCGCGGGAATCCGCCCGCGAAGCGCGCCGTGCACTTAGAAAAGTTGCCGCGACGCGGAGCCGACGAAGCAGTGGATGTGGTTGCGGCGTCGGATGTAACCGTAGCAGCCGGTGAACCTCTCTCACTGAAGCTTTCGATGAGCAGGCGGTTGGCTTCCACCTGTGAACGTTGTAGCTCTCCTAGAAGGACGTAGAGTTGCGTATTCGTCATGGCGATTGGATGTTCGTTGCCGGCGTCTCGTTCATCTGGGCTGTTTGCGCCGCGGGATGCGCGCCTTCGTGGCATCGTGGTAGGCGGCTCAGCACGCAGTTGCAGTCGAGTCGAATAAACTGGGGAAGTTTGTCGGATAGATAATCCAGAGCAAACTTGCGGGACGCTCAGCGGTCGTTCACCTCTGCAGACTTTCCGTGTTTCGTGCCCCACGTTGGGCGCCAATGTAAGTTGGCATTGAAACATATATCTTGAGAACAACTTTTATTACAGTTTCACAAACGTTTTATCACATTTAAACATAAAAATGCTAGAAAATTAAAAGACAGTGTCAGAGGGGACGCGTCGAACATGGCGGCCAGCGTTAGAAGAGAAAAAGGGCTAGAATCACGTGAGCATGGAAGCGCGCGCTCTTATTGGTTGGCGCGGGCGCGAGGGCGTGTGATTGGACGCCGCTCCATGGCTAGTGATGTGCCGGCGCTAGTATTAAAAGGGATGGGCCGTTACAGATGTTAATTTTCAAAATTTCTTTACGCTAACCTAACACCTATATGGAATTATGGAAAGTTTTCTTTTGCCAAGCCGTCAGCTAAAGAAAAAAAACATTTATCAATTTCATTTTATGATAACCATTTGAAGTTTTTTTTTGTTGCCATATAAAATGGCAAAGGAATGAAATCTTTGGATTCCGTAGAGGAGCAGTGTAGTGAAGTGAAAAGTACAGAAATTATTAATTTATTTTTTTTACAAATCTAGGATCTTAATGCTAATACCAAAAAATCTGAAAAAAAAATTACATTCTCCATTGCTGGTTCTTGTTTGAACAGACATAAACAGTTAAATTGAGAATAATTTAATTTATGCTGTCCGCTTTTGTCACTAATAATAAAATACTTTAATTTGGTTTTCCGAGTATCAATGGAAAATACGAGACATTTTTTACTTGCATTACATTGATTATTTGCTTTAAATATCAAATTTACGCCCTATACTTACCTACAGTGTTTAAATTATTGACATAATTTTTGTAATCAGCACCCCGAAAACCAATTAAATATTTTCAAAAAAGTGCATGCAATTTGGGATTTTAAAATAGTCGTCATTTTCATAATTAGCAACATGAAAAATCATTGAACGCCACCTCTAAGAGTAATAAATCGTGTGTTTAAAAAAATCAGCACTCTATAAAAATGCAAAAAAATGCATGACGTCATCATGATCTTGGATTTCGAAATCAATGCCATGAAAAGAAATCAACATTTCAGATGCACTCGCAAATTATATATTGTATATTGACAAGTACCTTCTGAAATCTTTCATCTATGAACAAACCTGAACAGTACCAATTAAGAACAATTAGATGGAGTTGGTTTTACCAACAAGGTTACAAGTGCGGTTTCGCAAATGTCATTCACCCTTCTTAAGGTCTTAATGCCCTTTTCAATACAGTAATTGCTTGTTGATCGGCGCATATTAAAACCATTGAAACACGCGCTCGCGCCTACTTGACCGTGGCTTACAGCGTCGCTCAGTTACTCCGCGACACTCGAGAATAGCCCAGTTGGTAATGAGTCAGACTTGTAATCCGAAGGTCGCGGGTTCAAATCCTGGTGCAGGCCTGTACCACTAAATTCGTCTTTTCGGATTTATGTACGGATTTCTAATTATCACTTGCTCAACGGTGAAGGAAAACGTCGTGATGAAAACCGCTCGTACAATAAAATTCATTTTAGAAAGACGAGTGGTCCACCAACCCGCATTAGGCCAGGCAGCGTGGTGGACTATGGTCTAAATCCCCTTCATGTTTCGAAGGGAGGCCCGTGCCCCTCGGTGGGGACGCATATGGGCTGGTAATAGACTCGAGAAGGTGTCACGTATTTGTTGTAATCGTATTTCGCTACCGAACTGGAGTTATTTTGAAACGTAAGTTTTGTTATTAAAATTATATTAAAAATGTCCTCCTAATGTTTTTTTTACTAGCTTGGACCATTACAGCTTTTATATTCATACTTTTTACTAATTTAGAGATAAAAATAAGTGTGAATAGAAAGTACCTATGTAACATGAGTGAGTAATATGTGGCTATATTTTAATGAAAATCGGTTCAAAGTTACTGAGTTGCGTTTTACATTGAATTTACCTACCATTTCAGGATTTTAACAATAATACTTTTATCGGCTAGGTAGTGTAGTGTAAGTATCTAGAAAGCGAATAATTATGATTGCTACTAGAGCACGATAATACGAAATGGTTTATTCGAACATTAATGGTTTATTGATGTTTTATTTTGTTTTGTTTAATAATAATTCATATGTATGTTAGTCTGTAAGGTATTTATTCTATTTATGGGCCTTAGACGCCTGATAATAGATGACTTTATTATTATTTTATTAGTATTAAAATGTAAGATTCTGTCGGATTTCTTTTGTTTACGTTATTGTTATAGCCAGGACAAGACTAAATTGTAATAAAAATTGCTTTTTAAATTACAATTACTAATTTGCCATGCCTATCACAACAGAAGAATGCACCCCAAATTATTACTATGGTGCAACTAGGGGCAAGTCAACGGAGTGTGGCTAGAACCGTGGGTGTGTCCCATGGCAAATGTTCTAAGGTGATTTCAAGAAACAGGACAAAACTAAGGAGACCAGGAAATGGCCAGCTTGGATGCAGAATGTCTAGAGAAGATCGACTGATCGTCACAAAGCTACGAAATCGATCCTGTAGCGACACAACAGAAACTTCTGCTGACCCGAAGGGAGCTCATCAGTGAGTGGACGACGACGACCGCGCCATTTGGTCTGAATTCGGGGTTTAATCACGAAAACCAGCTATGGGAAACGTATAAAAATATACCCAATAAATGGTTCATTGCCAATGGGATTACTGAAGAGAAGGATAAGCAAGGAACGCAACGCTGGGCGATTTTATTAAGTGCACTCGCGGAAGGGACCTATCGCTTGGTAAGTAACGTAAGTTTTGTTATTAAACTGCAGTGCCTACTGCAGCATATCGAGTCCTGGCCGAGTCGCATCATACGTTTCAGCAGTGCAATGGGCTGTTTGCTCATACAGCCAAATTTGCAAGAATGTAATATAGTCACTGATTTTAAGTTTTTTATACGTTTCAGTGAATTCTTTACGTTAGGTTATGGTTAATTAGTATAGGTGTTATTATGTCTTTCTTCTAGCTTTTATAAATTTTAAATGCAATCCATAGTTACTTCTCTTTTAGGCTACTGGCAGGTAAATACTTGCAACATAAATAATATTAGTACCTATCTTTATTTATATTTTATAACATTTACTATTAATTTTTTATTTATTAAATATATTATATTATATTATTTTATAAACAGCTAAAAGAAAACCACTTACTAACCTTCGAATATATAAATTTATTTTAATTTTATACTGACTGCATTTAACCCGAACTCAAATATTATAATGTTCACATTTATTAATTTTAAATAGCAAAAGAATACGACGTAGACTTTATATTACATTAAACTATTAGTCACTACACTCCGCGCTAATAGTCAAGTTGTTGCTTCGATGACTGCTACCAGAATGACGCCACGATTTGCCCGGCGGCGCTCGTAGCTTCGTCGAACCTCCCACTCCGCTCGCCGACCGCCGCCGCCGGAAGCTGGTATGGCGGGAACTGTCAGTTCGCATGAGCATCGCGCGTAGCCGGCCGCGCGCTGTTCTGTTACTTGTTCGTTGTTCCGCCGGAAGCTGGTATGGCGGGAACTGTTGGTTCGCACGAGCTTCACGCGTAGCCGGCCGCTCGCTGTTCTGTTACTTGTTCGTTGTTCCGCCGGAAGCTGGTATGGCGGGAACTGTTGGTTCGCACGAGCTTCACGCGTAGCCGGCCGCGCGCTGTTCTGTTACTTGTTCGTTGTTCCGCCGGAAGCTGGTATGGCGGGAACTGTTGGTTCGCACGAGCTTCACGCGTAGCCGGCCGCTCGCTGTTCTGTTACTTGTTCGTTGTTCCGCCGGAAGCTGGTATGGCGGGAACTGTTGGTTCGCACGAGCTTCACGCGTAGCCGGCCGCTCGCTGTTCTGTTACTTGTTCGTTGTCAACTTTCGACTTGAATGACAATGCTAACATTCGGCCATTCTGACTTAATGTCTGACCCAGACATTCCACCCACCTTGATCTTTTCGGCCATCCTTACAATTGATGAATGTCCTCATTCAATGCTTTAGCTTAACTTATTAAAAATCTTCATCATAACAATACTCTCATCCTATGATTGAAGAGTCATATATATTGTAACTGGCAGCTCGCTCGCTCCTTTTAGTCAACCATAGCGATACGCTCATCCTATGATCAGATACTTCATGTAGTGGCGGCTCTCTCGCCCCATCAACAAGTTTTACCATAAAAAAAATCTCCGTCATAGCGATACGCTCATCCCATGATCAGATACTTAATATGAATGGCGGCTCTCTCGCCCCATCAACTAATTTTACCATAAAGAAACTTCAGTCATAGCGATACGCTCATCCTATGATCAGATAATTGACTAGAATGGCGGCTCTCTCGCCCCGTTAACTTATTTTACTATAAAGATTATCTGTCATAGCGATACGCTCATCCCATGATCAGATTATACTAGCTCGAATGGCGGCTCGCTCGCCCCATCAACTCATTTTACCATAAATAAACTTCAGTCATAGCGATACGCTTATGCTATGATCAGATACTTAATTTGAATGGCGGCTCTCTCGCCCCATCAACTCATTTTACCATAAATAAACTTTAGTCATAGCGATACGCTCATCCTATGATCAGAGAATTGTACGGTGTCGGATGACAGCCCTCTCGCCTCAGCACGAGATAGGATGGCAGCTCTCTCGACTCATCACGGGATCGGATGGCAGCTCTCTCGCCCCATCACGGGATCAGACGGCAGCTCTCTCGCCCCATCAACTAGAACAGAATATTTTTTTATTCAGAAATAATATACCAAATATACAAATGGAAGTTATACGTATGCGTATGTCTATTTTACCATAAATAATTTTCACCATCCTATGATCAGTGAACTGTACGAGATCAAATGGCAGCTCGCTCGCCCCATCATCTTATATCCTCGGTTGAAAACTTGCACTTTTAGGAATAATACTATATGGCTAAACTATCACTTTGTATTTTCTTATTGTTCATTAATAGATTTTATAACATGATGTCTTCTGAACACAAAAAAAAAACATGGAAGTGCCTATTCTTTTGCTCAAAGGAACGAAAATTAGGTAATACTTATACACTGATAAGAAACTGGCACGAAAAGACAATTTTTCGAAAATATACAGATCATAAAAATAACTTAGATGTAACAATACTGAAAAATATAAATTTTGCCTGGAAAATAAGGCTACCTTTTTGCACTTTTTTTGTTTTGTTTATTTATATTCATTTTTTTTTCTGGCGTACAAAAAAGAATAATTCATTCATCCACTGACTCCTTTTACGATGACTCAGTGGATTTAAATATTTTTCTTTTTTAAGAGACACTTTGATGACAAAAAGTCCAAATACTAAACCAAATCAACCATAGTGATACAACTAACACAATAAGCCACTCAAGTCAATCAGCATATGGAGACGACAAATTGTCCACTCAAAAATGTACTACAAAATTGCAGGAAAATGACGATCACCTCATTTCGTCCATGCAAAACTTTTTTCCGAAATCAAGAATATGATATTATATCCGAATTAAAGAAAGATTTCAAAATTACTAGATAGATAGACACAACATTTATTTCCATCACAGTACTACTGAAAGTCTTAGTGATGAACAGAAAATTATAAACAAATTAAAAAAAAATTGCTCTTATGAATTCCAAAATAAAATTGCTAGATAAAAATGCTCTATACTGCAGGCTGAAAATTCACAAAAGAAGTTATCTAGAAACGACTGAATGTACAGATAGTTAATCTGAAAACAACAACAAGATCTCTGCACTTCATGGATGACAAGTAAACTCTAGGAAACAGAAGCGGATGTAAGAAGAATTTCAAATGTCTTCCGACATATTCAATGTAACTATCGGGATGTGTTAAAGAACTCCTCTTTTATAGGCATAGGACAAAATGCTACAATAGCCCGATATATTTAAATGAATAAACAAAAGAATTAAAAAAAAATATATATAACAGATAACAGAACTGTGCTTACTTGAGAAAAGTTGGATTGAACATTACAGTATACTTAGACAAATCATAACTATAAGAAAGAAAGGAATTAAAACAGATTTTTATTGTAGCGAAAAAAAGTGGCTATCACACTATAATAACAAATAACGTTGATTATAGATGGGAAAGAGTAAACAATATTCAGAAAGCCATAAAAAGTGATAAGAGATCATCAAACAGTCATTTGCAAGAGCACCCAACTACCTACCGATGATAATAATAATTTGATAGCAGACAAAGACAAAACTCTATTATGCAACACTGAAATATTGAAATTCAATCTTCGACAACGCAAGATAAAGAAAGATTTTTTTTTAAATCTAAATATAATGTATCAGAATATAGCTGGCTTAATTACAAAATCTAACGAACTTACTCTTTATGAAGTAAAACTAGGTATATACAAAAAATATCGAGTTAGATATCATTTGCGTTACTGAAACTAACTTTGTTACTTAATATAGAAAACAGCGAGGAAGATTTACTTGTGGTTCCTAATAAACGAAAACTTAGCTTAGATACTTTCTATAATATACTATAAAGGATCCTTACTTAATATTATAAATGCGAAAGTAACTCTGTCTGTCTGTCTGTCTTTCACGCCTAAACTACTGAACCGATTTTGATGAAATTTGGTACAGAGATAGATTAGAACCTAGGAAAGGACATAGGCTATTATTTATCCCACAGTTGGGCACGAAGTAACCTGTAGTCCACGCGGGCGGAAAGCTAGTTCTTCATAAAAGCTTAAACAGAACTAAATTTCATTTTGTATTCTATTGTGTACACTGTAGTAAACGGTAAATAAATAAAAATAAATAAATTAAAACGGAACAAATTGATGTATGTGGTGGTAATAATATGTATGTGGATAATAATGGACTTGATAGAAACAACATGACGCTAGAGGTGGAAAACGTCTTACTTGTAATGACTTTACATTAGAAGTTTATGAACTGACGAGGCTAATCAGCAAAACAATTTAAAATAAAAATAAGTTTTAGATTTCGGCCTACCTGACCATACAGCACAACTAGGCATGCGTTATTAACATTTCGCACATCACAAAAAGAAATTACTCTAAAGGTAATCTAAAAACATTTTTCACACACCTATCGAATTTCAGATTAACATATGTTTATAATGCCGACCGTAGACCTAAACAGTAAACATGGCTTATAATACCTTTTTGGAAGATTTTAAGTTACTGTATGATCTTTGATTTTCTTGTTTTCATATCTTGAACGGACCCGGCTTTAATGAAAACAATAAAAATAATTCAAGGGTATATTCGAGAAGATTAAAAACTATATTAAAGTTAACTCAAAAGTTACTTACAAAACTTACTTACAAAAGAGAAAATAAGAGTAATATAAAAACATCGTTTAATAAGTCCAAGGCAACTTGGAAAATTATCAATAGAGCAAAACTGAACATGTGAAGAAGCACAAAAACAAACATTAAATTAGACGATAATACAGTCACTAGTCTTACTGAAATCGTTATCGACCAAGTGAAAACATGACTATTTCTTCAAACGTAATAAAAAGGAACTAGACTTATTCAAACAACCACTAACTCCATTTATATGTCACCTATGTTACCCAAAGATCTACAACCGACAATTCATTGTTAAAAAAAAATACAAAATACAGGATTTGACGACTTTTCAACGAAAGTAATCAAGAGTGTTGCCCACCCACTTAGTCATGAAATAAGCCAAAGTATATATGTAGTGGTGTCTACCTTGAGCGACTAAAATTATCAATTTTTATTAAACCATCACACTAAAAGATAAACGAAACGACTTAAGTAATTATAGACCAATAACACTTCTGCCTGTGTTTTCAAAAATATTTGATAAGGTTATAATAACCAAACTTAATCCTATTAGGATAAATATAACATTACCATCAGAATAGAAGGGCTTTCGGAAGAATATTACGATAAACATGGCTATTAATGAGCTTCAAGAGCATATTTTAGGTAGTGTCAATTCTAAGAGACCAGTACATGCCATACTTATGGACTTGATTAAAGCCTTTGACTTTGTAGATAATAGTTTATTATTTCACAAATTATAATGAATACCTGAATCAGAGGCAATGCAACTAACCTAATAAAATCATATCTCAGTAACCGAAAACAATACACACGAATAACGAAAATTTGTAATGACTCAAATGATCAAAAATATCCTGTTTGCTGATGACGGTAGAGTTACGGAATCTATGAAAACATTTAAATATTTCAGTATACTCAGTCGTCACTGGCTGGAAGATAAACCTTCGATACAAAACAAAATCAATTCGTTTTTTATAATCGTAATCCAAAAATATCAACTATAATTTTTAACGATAACACAAGCTTTGTCTTTTAGATTTGACTTTTAGATTTGACTTTTAGCTTTGACTTTTAGCTTTGACTTTTAGCTTTGACTTTTAGCTTTGACTTTTAGCTTTGACTTTAAGATTTGACTTTTAGCTTTGACTTTTAGATTTGACTTTTAGATTTGGCTTTTAGATTTGACTTTTAGCTTTAACTTTTAGCTTTGACTTCTAACTTTGACTTCTAACTTTGAGTTCTAACTTTGACGTCTAACTGTGACTTCTAACTTTGACTTCTAACTTTGATTTCTAACTTTGACTGCTAACTCTGACTTCTAACTTTGACTTATAACGTTGACTTTTAACTTTGACTAAAGTCAATCGTTTTTTAAGTAGAATATAAAATCAAGTCAACAAACTAAATTATTCTGTGGAGCTTGATGACTCACATGCGTCTCCTTCCTTCTCTTTAGTTTCTGGCTTAGAAAACGACGTCCATGGTTAAATTTTTCTCTGCTGCGTAGACATTCGTATAGTTTCTTCAACTTACCCAGTCTGATCTTCCCTTTTCTAACTTCTTCCTTCTCGCAGGTAGGGGTGTAAGCGAATCAGGATCTTTTTTTTTTTAAACTGAAACTAAACCAATGTTTTACCACGTAGATACGTGTATGTACTAATATATGCGTATGTCTGTAAGGTTACTAGCAACTTGTTCATCTTGGTAATTAAATATGATTGTAAAAGTTATACCATAAGCAGAAACTAGAGAAGCAGCGCCAAATTACACAATAAGGAGGCGTAATAACCCTAAGTACATTTATGAATTTAATAAACTACTTTATAGACCTGCACTGGTCGGTAGGGACTCCAGAGAGCAGCTCTGGCAAGAAGCCACATATTTCGTTATTAACCTAAAGTATAATCATACACTGAATAGGCAGTGGCAGGGGGGTGTCACTCCGCAGTTTAGGCACGTTTGCGCGGCTCGCCGCGCTCGCGTGAACCGCTACGGTCGCGTGTTGAACAAAATAATAAGTGTATCTACTTATTAACAATATTAAAACCAGACAGAAACACGTTTTGCCATCACAATAGTCTGTAGGTGTCTGTAGTTAGTAGGTATGTAGGCTACGTATCAAATAACATAGTTGGTTATGTTAACTTGTGTTTTTACTTACTATATTCCTAACTAAAGTTACTCTTGATTTTATAAGCAGTATTATCTTTCTTAATTAATTTCAATAATAAATTTACCTCTAAATCGGCGGCGGGTGTTGACCCTGAGCTCTCGTCGCGAACGCGGCATTGAGTCGGCGGTGCGCAATAGAATATGAATGCTAGTGGCCGACTATAAGTTTCAATTTCTCTTCAGCTTGTGCCGCTCGCAATAGTAGGCAAATTTTTATGTCTAAAGTTGACTTTTTTAGGGAGTGAGACTTCTGTACGTTAGTACTATAATAAGCACTAAATAGCCAATTACCTCCAGAGGGTAGCCTTGGCAAAGTATGGCCTAAATTGTTAACGATCTATGGTAAAATCAAGCACTAAATAGCCGATCACCTCCAGAGAGTAGCCCTGGCAAGGCACAGCCTAAACTGTTAATAATCTAAGGTATAGTCAAGCACTGAATAGCCGATTACCTCCAGAGGGTAGCCTTGGCAAGGCACGGCCTAAATTGTTAATAATCTAAGGTATAGTCAAGCACTAAATAGCCAATTACTTCCAGAGGGTAGCCCTGGCAAAGTACGGCCTAAATTGTTAACAATCTATGGTAAAATCAAGCACTTAATAGCCGATAACCTCCAGAGAGTAGCCCTGGCAAGGCACGGCCTAAATTGTTAATAATCTAAGGTATAGTCAAACACTGAATAGCCGATTACCTCCAGAGGGTAGCCCTGGCAAGGCACGGCCTAAATTGTTAATAATCTAAAGTATAATTATTTTAAAATACGTGTCCGTTAATCAATCAAGCTTTGTAATGTCGTGAATATCGAAGATATAACAAAATACTTCACTAGGAAGGTACTTACGGTTAATCACGTGGGCACACAGGTTATTTATTACCACTTCCGAGCTAAAAGAAAACCACTTACTAACCTTCGAATATATAAATTTATTTTAATTTTATACTGACTGCATTTAACCCGAACTCAAATATTATAATGTTCACATTTATTAATTTTAAATAGCAAAAGAATACGACGTAGACTTTATATTACATTAAACTATTAGTCACTACACTCCGCGCTAATAGTCAAGTTGTTGCTTCGATGACTGCTACCAGAATGACGCCACGATTTGCCCGGCGGCGCTCGTAGCTTCGTCGAACCTCCCACTCCGCTCGCCGACCGCCGCCGCCAGAAGCTGGTATGGCGGGAACTGTCGGTTCGCATGAGCTTCGCGCGTAGCCGGCCGCGCGCTGTTCTGTTACTTGTTCGTTGTTCCGCCGGAAGCTGGTATGGCGGGAACTGTTGGTTCGCACGAGCTTCACGCGTAGCCGGCCGCTCGCTGTTCTGTTACTTGTTCGTTGTTCCGCCGGAAGCTGGTATGGCGGGAACTGTTGGTTCGCACGAGCTTCACGCGTAGCCGGCCGCGCGCTGTTCTGTTACTTGTTCGTTGTTCCGCCGGAAGCTGGTATGGCGGGAACTGTTGGTTCGCACGAGCTTCACGCGTAGCCGGCCGCTCGCTGTTCTGTTACTTGTTCGTTGTTCCGCCGGAAGCTGATATGGCGGGAACTGTCGGTTCGCATGAGCTTCGCGCGTAGCCGGCCGCGCGCTGTTCTGTTACTTGTTCGTTGTTCCGCCGGAAGCTGGTATGGCGGGAACTGTTGGTTCGCACGAGCTTCACGCGTAGCCGGCCGCGCGCTGTTCTGTTACTTGTTCGTTGTTCCGCCGGAAGCTGGTATGGCGGGAACTGTTGGTTCGCACGAGCTTCACGCGCGCTGTTCTGTTACTTGTTCGTTGTCAACTTTCGACTTGAATGACAATGCTAACACAATGGATATCTCTTTTAATAGCGACTTATTTATATCTTGTTCTTCAAGTGCATCTGAAGACGACAGTTTCCAAATTCTGGAACCCCCACTCGGGGATTTACTTATTAACACCTTTGATAAAGTACCCAAAAATTTTAACGTTGTACATATCAATGCGCAAAGCATTCCTGCTCTTTACTCAACATGCTCACTTCTTTTGACAGTAAAAAAATTCACGCTATTCTTATATCTGAGTCTTGGCTTCATCCTTCTCTTCCTACTACGTCCTACTCCTTACCTGGCTTCATTCTCATCCGCAACGATCAGACCAGCACTTCTCATGGTGGCGTTGCCATCTATCTTCGCTCGCACATTCCTTTCACAATATTAAGTAAGTCACCTCAGCCGCCACCCCCTGGGTCCGCCGAGCATCTCTTTCTTGAGGTGGTGTTGAATCACACTAAGATTTTGTTAGGAGTTTACTACAGTCCTTCGGACAAGGTAAACTACTTTGCCTCTTTTGAAACGCTCCTCGAAGACTTATGTCCTGCTTATGCACACACGATTATCATGGGTGATTTTAATACATGCCTCTTGAAAGATAATGCTCACGCGCATAACCTTAGGTCCTTAGTATCTTCTACTAATTTTCATATTCTCCCGTTAAATGCAACTCACCACTCTCCAAATTGTAACCCTTCTCTCCTCGATCTGATTTTTGTTTCTTCTACCGATCACGTTCATCACTATGGTCAATTTGTGGCTCTGGCCTTTTCCTATCATGATTTAATTTTCTTATCTTATAAAGTCCGTCCCCCTAAGACTAAGCCCAAAACTCTTCTCTTGCGTAATTTTAGTAGTATGAATCTTGAGCGGCTGCGCGAGGATGCCAGTAGGATTGATTGGTCACCTATTGCAGAAACTCAGTCAGTTGATGACCAAATTGAGGTTTTCAATTCGTGTCTTATCAATTTATATGATGTGCATGCACCCGTACGGCCAGAAAGGGTCAAGCATCTTCCTGCTCCGTGGCTGAATGATGACATCAGGGCTGTCATGAGTAAGAAAAATTTTGCAAAAGCTAGGTATAGGGCAAAACCTTCAGATGCGAATCGGGAGAAATATCACAATTCAAGAAATCGCTGCAACACTGTGATAAGGGACGCTCAAAGACGCCACATCCATAAGTCGGTCGAGAATGGAGATCCAGCTAAGGTCTGGCACTTCCTCAAATCACTCGGGATTGGTAAATCTCATAACAGCGTTCCTCCAGGTAGTGTAGACTTGGATAGTTTAAATAAACATTTTTCATCTGCTTCTCACCTTGATGACGGTACCAAGGCTGCTACACTTCGGTCTTAAGGATCATTACCAATCCCGGCCTATCTCCCTTTCTTTCTTCGTCAATTCACTAGCAGTGATGTTCAGAGGAATATCCGCTCCATTTCTTCAAATTCCATCGGTGGCGACAGCATTAGTCGTAACGTAATATGATCATCCCTATCCTTGATATCCTTACCCCCGTCATCACTCTTATCCTTAACACTTCCATCCTTACAAGTGTGTTTCCTACCGCATGGAAAGAAGCACACATTATCCCATTACCAAAAAAAATTAATCCTTCAAGTTTTTCTGATAACCGCCCCATATCCATACTTCCTTTCCTTTCCAAAGTGCTTGAAAAGCTTGTTCATCAACAAATTACTAATTTCCTTCTTATTAACAATCTTTTCAATCCCCTCCAATCCGGTTTCCGCTCCGGTCATAGCACGACTACTGCTCTTGTCAAGATCACTGATGACATTCGGTTAGGAATGGAGAATCAGCAGCTCACTGTGCTCACTCTGCTTGACTTCAGCAACGCTTTTAACACGGTCGATTACGACGTATTGCTTAAGCTGCTCAGTTTTCTCAACATATCTCCTGGAGTGGTTGATTGGTTTCGCAGTTATCTGCTCGGGAGAAGGCAGCGCATCCGTATTGAAGATTCCTTCTCTACGTGGTGTGATGTGTCTGCCGGAGTTCCACAAGGTGGCGTCTTATCACCTCTTTTATTTTCCATTTTCATAAATTCTATATCATCCTCTCTTTCGTGTTCTTATCACATGTACGCAGACGATTTGCAAGTTTACGCGCAATCCCCTTTGAACAATCTAGACGAAGCAATCCTGAAAACCAACCTGGATCTGGAATCTATATCCAACTGGAGTAGGATATTTTGGTTTGAAAGTCAATCCAGCTAAAACACAATCCATCATAATAAGTAGCCCGTGGTTTATTTCTAGGATTGACAATTCAAAATTACCATGTGTCATGTTCGATGGTGTCCCTATATCGTTCTCTAAAACGGTCAAGAACTTGGGCATCATTTTCGACAACTGTCTTACATGGAAGCCTCAGGTGGCCGAGGCCAGTAGGCGAGCTGCGTATAAAGCGAGGCCGAAGGCCGAGCTTCGCGTAGGGCAAAGCCCGGAGCGTCCCCCCCCCCTAATCCAAGATGGCCGCCATTTAAGTTTAGATTCTAAAGGTGAGGCGAGGTCGTAGACCGAGCCGACCGCGCGAGGCGAGGCTGAAGGCCGAGCCGAGCTGCGTATAGGGCGAGGCCGAAGGCCGAGCTCCGCGTAGGGCGAAGCCCAAAACGTCACCAAGCATCTTACCGGCCGACCGCCATCCGAAAATTTCATATCTGCCATCTTGGATTTTAGTTGGGGGAATCGTGACGCGAAGGGCGAAGCCCGGAGCGTCTCGATTCTCCCCACCAAAAATCCAAGATGGCGGATATGAAATTTTCGGGCATGTCGACATGGGTGTCGTTTAATAGGTTTTCGGGGGTGCTGATTCCGAAAATGACATCCATTTTGAATTCCAAGATGGCGGACATGCATTTTTTATAAAAAACCGTCATGGGTGTCGTTTAATACGTTTTCTGGGGTGCTGATTGCGAAAATGACATCTATTTTGAAATCCAAGATGGCGGACATGCAGTTTAAAAATTTTTTGTCATGGGTGTAGTTTAATAGGTTTTCGGGGGTGGTGATTCCAAAAATGACATCCATTTTGAAATCCAAGATGGCGGTCGTGACAAACCAAAAAAAGTATGAACGCCTTTTTGACCCTACGACTAGGATGCCTCGCCTCGATGCACAACCGCCTCGCGGCCTGCTTTAGCAGGTCGCGCACCACGCAAAACCTAGTTTATTTAATATACTTATATTCGATTAGTATGTCTAGGTACGTATTTTAAATAGGTACCTATTATACTACTTAAGTTTTTCATTTTTAATCAAATATTTGCACCACCCGCTTCTGTTTAACTTACTTTTTATTTCTCCTTTACCCCAAGGTTGCCTGGAAGAGATGGCTTTTTAGCAATAAGGCGGCCCTTCTGTACACTTTCTTGTTTTGTTTGTTTTTGTCTGTGTTCTATTTATGTGTGTGCAAATAAAGAGTTAAATAATAATAATAAGTAACTTGGCACTGCCAGAAATCTTACAAGAAAGAAGCTGCGAAGAAGTATTCAAGATTTTGGACAAACATTTCGAGCCAGAACGAAAAGGATTCGCCGATCGTGCCAAGTTTTACTCGGCCATACAAAAGTCAGTTGAAGGTCGTGCGCAGTGGGCCGCGCTTTTATTTTACAATTCGGCCCACAGTTCTCTCCAGTAAACAAAATCACCGACACAAATAATAACATTACAAAATAACTACAACTAGTACAAGTTATTGTCAAAATATAGTGAAATCTTTACCGAGAAATTAGGTTGTTTTAACAAATACAGGGTAGATTTACCGCTAAAAGATGATGTCAGGCCAATTTTTTGTAAAGCACGCCCAATTGCATTTACATTTAAAGATAAAGTCACAAAAGAGTTAGAACGGTTAGTCGAGTTAGGTATTTTTGAACCGTTCGAACACTCGCAATACGCTTCGGAGATAGTACCAGTATTAAAAAGAGATAACTCGGTACGAATATGTGCTGACTACTCCCAAACAATAAATAAGCAATTGCTAGTAGAAAAATACCCGTTGCCCACCGTAAACGAACTGTTCGCAAAATTATATGGAGTAGAACTATTCTCCAAGCTGGATATGTCTATGGCCTACAATCAAATCCAGATTAATGATCCGCAAAACATTACTTGTATTAATACTTGTAAAGGGTTATTCAAGTACAATAGACTTATTTTTGGACTTTCGAGCGTTAAATAATACGTTAGCAGGAATAGAAGGGGTATCCTAATTTTATATGATGTACTCGTAACGGGTCCAAATAGGTCTGTACGTCTAGAAAGGCTAAACATGATCCTTCAACGCTTTAAATAAGCGGGTCCCGTTTTGCAAAAAAATAAATACGAAGATGAGATTTGCTATTTAGGTCAATTTAGGTCGTGATCAATAAGGAAGGTCTAAGGAAGTTTGATGATAAGGTGAAAGTAATTTTGGAGGCACCTTTACCGACAAATATCCAGCAACTCCAATCATTTTTAGGGTTAGTAAATTATTACCGAAATTTTGTACACAACGCTGCTACTATATCACATAAATTTTATGAGTTATAATTTTATGAAGCTATAATAACAGTGGTTACAGGTAAAGCAGTAAGTATATTCATAGCGAAATATGATAAATAGAGAGGAACAATATTTTTTGACGTCGGTGTCGAATAATTAATTTATTTATCAATTGATATTTCAATAGGATTTTGTTATAAATAAAAGGACGTGCGTTCAGTATGAAGCTATTTAATGCACTGACGTAACAAGCGGTCAGCTTTTTTATAGTTGATCGAAGCGGTCAGCCAATCCATAACATATTTATAAAAGAAAAAAATTGGCTGATTGATTGACTAACTCATATGAATCAACAGCTGAAATGGCTAAGTGTAATCGTATGAACTTGGCATAAACGTTCCTTATATACAACACACTATGGTATTCTCTTAATATTCATAGAAAATTGCAGTGCAAAACTCATCATCATGGACCTCTGCATTGTTGTAAAAAAAGTCGCAAGGTTTAAGTGAAATCAACCTTGTAGGTCGTCACTCGTATGTGTATTGAAAACACATAATCTTCTGTATTTTTTTCAGAATATTATCATTAGTTCTGCAACTGTGATCTCCTAAGATACCCAGTTATAAATAAATATTTGTACGCATTACCTATTTTCTGGGGTAGCGATAGTTTTATTAGCACGGCGCCGACATCAAAAAATATTGTTCCTCTCTATTTATCACATTTCGCTATGAATATACTTATTTCTTTAACTGTAACCACTGTGATTATAGCTTCATAAAATTATTTCATCCTTTTTGAAGGCGGGTCTATTTTTTAATATGATAACTGTAATGTCGCAGTTTTTGTTCGTAAATATCTGGCTCGCCAACACACACATGCACTAAGCGTCCGTCCTGATCGGCGGTCGGGCGTTGACTGCCGCCCCCTCCAGTGACGTATGCGCTCGAGACTAGGCTCATACACTACATCCCTTTCATGTTTTAATTTAGACTCAGAGATTAACTAGTAAAAATTTGTTGGAATCAGTATTTTATTTACATCCCTTTTACGTTACTAATTTATCTTAATTTATCATCATACAGTTGTACTAATAATTTATTTAGTCTATTAATTACTTTTACTGTCTTTGTCGTCTTCATTATCCTTTGACATCTTTGAGTGATACTGCGACAGGCCAAGTGAATTGCACAATCTGGTGTAATATAAAATGATCTCTTATCAAAATATTCAAAATTCAAGTTATTTTGTTTTGCAAAAATACGATTTACATTAGTTGTCAATTAAAATGCTTACAGTAATTCACATATTCTACCTAACCTAATAGGCATGCATCGGGGATAAATCTTCGGGAATTTCGCACAGCCCCAAAAAATGGCCCGTTATATTATTTTTCCCTGGTTGGTACCACTCTCTTTTATTAGCATGCTCTTTTTTTTGTTGTAATTTTTTATGTTATTGTTCGTGTACTGTGATAACGTAAATAAATGTTTTATCTATCTATCTATTTCATTCTCACTGCTTCTAAGAAAATATACAACCCGCGTTTCAATCGCCCCTATCCAACTGCAACAGACCCTATTTCACCTTCGCATTCGAATTTATCAAGTATCCTTTTGCACTGCACGTCACAGCACAGCAGACTTACTCTTATATTAATTTACTATTAAACATATTATTATTTTAATTTGATTGTTTTTTCCTCAGCTTTTGCCATTATACTGATTATGCACGGGCCCAGGCCAAGTACATATCAGGATTATAATTTGTGGTAGGTATGTTTGTTGACAGATATTGTGGGGGTTTCGTTTTCTGTTTGTAGGAATTTCCTGACAATACGGCAAGTATTGAGTATTGCAGCTTTCTGTAACAGATTATAGGTATTCGTTGGTAGATTTAATGTCTTGATGGATTTGTATAACTGATTTGACACCTGTCGTTTAAAGTACTTACTATGGCCACCATTGTTACTTTTTGCAGATGCCAAAGTCAGGTTATTTCATCTTTTAGCTCGGTGTATTTAGACAGTTTTTCAGCTTCGTAGTTTGTAAGTTGTGAGTGTTAGGGACCGCTATGTCTATCAGGAGTCCGGTTATATTAGCTTTATTAATTAACGTAATGTCTTGTCTATTGTAATGGATTGTACGATCAGGAGTATAGCTCGGTCAAACTATAGTTTGCTGGTGGAATTTTCTAATACACTTTCAGGGGTATATTTATAATAAAGTTGTATAGAGGTGATTAATTTCTGTTGATATGCTAGTTTTTGATGGATGATGTTGGCTATTTGTTCATGTCTATGTTTGTAATCTGTCTGGGCTACGGCTTTACATGCACCTGTTATAAGTTGTATGGTCTCTGGGCAGCTGTTGCACTTCTTACGTTTATCAGAAGATAGGATCTTTGTGATATATTTCTGGTAGTTTTTGGTCTCTTTTACTTAGTCCTGAGTTGCCATAATGAAGATTTCAGTCTCCGGAAAGAGATCACCAGTTCTCAACCATGCACTCGACGCCTTTTTGTCGATATTAGGTTGGTTTAAGTCGTGGTAGTGTCTCCCATGCAGAAACTTTCCAGACCACTCGGCGTGTTTGGTCTTGCCGTCAGTCAGTTTCTCGTTCTTTTGAGGTGTGTTATCTTGTAGGTTTAGAGGTGTCAGTTTGCAACCAACCTTAACTTTTGCTTTATGGAGGGAGGAAGATTCTATTAACATTTTGTTTTTAGATATTAAGTCTTTTTTTCTGTTTTTCTACTGTAGGTACTGTCCTTAAATGTTTGTGTTGTGCCCTGTGCAATAAAAATTATCTATTCTATTTTTTGTAAGTGTGAATACAGCCTGAGTCATTGAGACTTACCTGTAGACAAGCCTTACCAATATTATGAAATAATTTATTTGCGAAAGCCCGTATGCATGGATGTATGGATGTCTGCCACTCCTTCACGCTCAAACGGCCAGGCCAACTCTGACGAAAGTCACGGAGGCAGCCGACACCCCGGACCAATGCAAAGGCCACGTAACCTCCCCAAACTCCCACGGAAACGACGTCCCGGGTGGAAATTCAGTGTAATACAATGTTATGTAATGTAATGCAACTAATAAGTTCTCGCCTTTATTAACTTTGCAATTAATGCGTAATTTTTCCCACCGTAAGTTAGTGCAGGTCTCTTTATAAATTATCGTAATTAAATGCACAATTTATCATACTATCGCAATTGTCATAATTGCCACACTATTGTCATAATTGAGTGTGTGTATAACAGTTGCTTTTTTTTTCAGTATAAGTATTCCAATATAAAAAATTACTGTCCAAATTATACTTCGGTCACCCATCAAGCTCCCTGCCCTGGCGTAGGCTGTCCAACCGATCGGTCCTGATCAGCGAACATCACCAGGCCACGAGCGCTTCTCCAATTAAATTATTGTGACTAATATAACAATAACAAAGTTTACTAGAGTTTGATGTAACCACCCAGCCTCTTAAATCATCAAATCAACAAGTTATTATCTGAAGCACAACTGTGAATGAAAGCAATATTAATATCTATAATAAAATATTCATAGTAAGTTTTTGGTGCTCTGAGAGACGTGACCCACTGTCAAAATTGGAAATGTTCCATTCCGGTCCTGTTGCAGAGTACGGACCTATCTAAGTCAATATGCTGCGCTACCTCTCGCTGCTAAAATACAAGTGCAGCGTTATAACTTGCAAGCTGCCTCCACTTTATCGACTATATTTTACCTATAAGGCCGTTAAATTCTTGCACAGCAATAATCCCTATACAAAGTAGGTAACTTCTATCAGTTACTTGCCTATAGTCACATCATTTTGATAAACGGGTTGTTTAACCTTCAAGATGTGTAGGTCTTGGTATATACTAGTTTAAAGTTATAGAGTGTAAGTTTTTCCGATTTGAACGTGCGTAAGTACTGTGGTATGCAGACCTTCACGGAGGATCGGGCATAACGCAACTTCTTTCTCATTCGATCATTTCGAAGAAGATAATTTGAATATCAATTTCAAAGGTTTGAAATGGTATTCGATGTCATGATTCGAAATGATTGAAGATCTGGCCTTGCGCCATTCATTGTTTGATCGTGGTGTATTCAGTGATTATTATTTGAGAATTGATTGATTGTGATTAGCTCGCGGAAAATAGTGTAATTTCGAGCATAGGCGTGCAATAGCACTTTTTAAGCAGGTGTCTATTTTACAGCTAAGATTTTATTATTGAAGTAAATGATTATATAACGAAGAAATCACTGTTGTTAATTATAATCGAGATTAACGAAGAATCCAGCTGTTGTATTATTTGCCCCCAAAAGACACCTTGCAAATGGTGTCAGGCGCTATAAACGATCCCAGGATTATAAGCTAAGTGAACCTAAATTTTTATTTTATTTTATTAATTAAAAATTAACCTATTTAATATGGATGTGTCGACCAAGTATACGGGCACAAACGACTCGATTGAAGAGTTTCTAACCCAATTTGAAGCTCAATGCATACTAAAGAAACTCGAGGACGAACACAAATTAATTATAATACAGTCTGTACTAGCAGGTCCGGCCTTATCCTTTTATAAAACAATTATATCTCAATGCAAGACCTTTGCCGACCTGAAAAATTTACTATTAGAGGAATTTCAATCTTCAATTAATTTCCAAGAAAAAATTTACAACCGACAACAACTTAATGACGAGAATTTACTCGAATATTTCTATGCTTTACAAGAATTGGCAACAAAAGCGAAAATTCCAGATGATATTTTTATTAGACAGTTTATTAAGACCACACGTCCATTCTTTAAATCCAAGCTTGCCACATCGCTACATAGTGACAAAAATAAATTGAAGGAACTGATTAAGCAGATGACGGAGCTATATGTTAAAACCCCAGAAAAGCAGCTGAATATAAGTTTAAATAATGGCAATACTACAGTTCATTGCCACTGCAACCCTTCTGGAGACTCGACGTCGCATTCGCCTTTTTTTACTCCGGGTCGTGAACCACGCCGTGCGAAAACACAGACCCCTGTGTCGGAGGCAGGGACCTCCTCTGGAGGACCTTCACCAGGTGCAGAGCGTGTTGACCACAGCACGCCTAACTGGCGCCAGCGGCCGGGTGGCAATGGTTCGCCAGCCCCGCGAGGAAGATACAACTTCCGCCCAAGGCAAGCGCGGAACCAAGCAGGAAGCGACTCGGGAAACGCCAGGCGGCTCCACTAAGGGGAACGGTAGAAGAGCTGTCTACACCATCCTCAGTTCCCCAACAAGAAGAAGTATTGGTTGGTAACCAGAACCACATTTCTCCAAACAGTCCAACGGATGAAGAGGACATTAAGAAGAAACTATTTAGTTACAAGAGCAAACCTTTGGTTATTCTACAATTGAATGAACCTAGCAAGCGTAAGGTGGTAGCTCTCATAGACACTGGTGCCGCTGTTTCGTGTATTTCAGCATATATGTGCCATATTTTAAATATTCCGTTAAAATCTGCGCCACCAATGTCTCTTAGAGCAATTAATAATCAATTGATTCAGGTTGCAGGTTACATAGAAATACAGAAATTTTCGTGGAATGGCAGTATTAATTCCTTCCTGTCCATTAATTCTCGGACAAAATTTTCTTAATGAATTTAAAGGTTCTGTTGATTTTAATAATCAATGTTTAAACCTACAGGGAACTTCTATTCCTTTTATAACCAAACATGATGAAAAAACTTCATCATTAGACGCGATTTATAACGAAAAGTTACATAATAACGACTATGTTTATTTTTCAGAAGCGATGGATAGCAAATTAGGAGTCGATGTTTTTCAAAGTACCACTGAAGGTTCTTTTATAATTAATAAGGAATTAATTGATAGTCAGAGGACGACACTACAAGACTTGTTATTAAAATATAAAGATCGATTTGCCTTTGATAACGGTCAGTTGGGCCGATGTAGTATCATTCCGGTCCACATACAAACTAAAGATGAAGAACCTGTGTTATCAAGACCTTATAGAGTGTCCCCAGTACAGAGAGACATAATTGAGTCACAAGTACAAGAAATGTTAAAACTTGGCATTATCTCGGAAAGCCAGAGTTCATATGCTTCTCCTGTCGTACTTGTCAAGAAGCCAGACGGAACATGGAGATTTTGTGTTGATTATCGACGACTAAATAAAAAGATTATAACAGATTCGTATCCAATACCAGTGATTGACGACATAATTAATTATCTATCTGGAGCTAAGTATTTCGCTGAGCTGGACCTCAACAGCGGGTACTGGCAATCTGTCATCAGTTCAGGAAAGGAGAAGACCGCATTTATTACAAGTTCCGGTTTATATGAATTTAATGTGGTACCCTTTGGCTTGCGCACAAGTCAAGCTGTATTTCAACGCATGATGGACAAGATCATAGGCGATATGAGGTATAAGAATGCTATTGTCTATGTGGACAACGTAGTCCTGTATGCCAAGAGTTTTACAAAATTTATAGAGGTTTTACAAAAATTATTTGAGCGACTACGGAACGCTAATATCACCCTTAAGCCTTCAAAATGTAAGTTTGCCTTTACAGAATTATCAATTCTGGGTTATTTCATATCGGGCAATGGATTTAAACCCAACCCAAGGAAAACCCAAGCCATTAAAGAGGTAAAGCCGCCAACCACCTTCAAGGAGATAAAGAAAGTACTTGGTTTATTCTCATATTATAGAAAATTTGTGGAGAATTTCGCTAAGATTGCACAGCCACTCACTTCTCTACTAAAGAAAAATGCAAAGTTTATTTGGCAGGAGCAACAACAGCAGGCATTTGAACTCCTAAAGGACAAGCTGTGTAATCCACCTATTTTATCTTATTTCAGCAGTGATTCCAAGGTGACCACCCGGTTATACATTGATGCCTCTGATCTGGCATTAGGTGCATATTTGGCTCAAGGATATGATGTTATGAGACCGATAGCCTATGCATCAAGAAGACTTTCAGACCCTGAAACCCGTTATACAACCACAGAGAAGGAATGTCTGGGTTTGATCTGGGCCTTGAATTATTTTCGTCAATATTTATTTGGTCTTCGATTCCAGGTTGTCACTGATCATAAAGCATTATGTTGGTTAACCACGAAAAAGGATACTACTAGTAGACTGGCCAGATGGGCATTAGCCATCCAGGAATGGGATTTCGAAGTTGTACACTGCCCGGGACGTGAAAATGTGGTGGCAGATTTCTTAAGCCGAAATCCATTGGAAAAGGAAAGATCTATCACTTCAGAGGTTCAGGCTGTCCCTGAAGATTTAGAAATTTTTCCATGCGATGTATCTATGCATATGAACGCTCAAGAAACTGATGAATTTTGCATTAATATTAGAGCTAAAATAAATAATGGTAATAGCTCTTCCTATAAATCATATATTATGATTAATAATCTTATTTACAGAGTGGATAAGTGCCATGGTCAAGATAGGAAAACACTTGTATTGGCACATGAATTATTTTCAAATGTGATGGAAAAATTACATGACGACCCATATTTAGGAGGTCACTTAGGCCTCACAAAAACATTTGAAAGGTTTAAAAATAAATATTTCATGTCTGGAGCTTTGAAAAGTATAGAGAGGTATGTAAAATCTTGTTTAATTTGTCAAGAACGGGCAACTACGAAAACAAGAATGGAACTTCACCCTATTGAAGTGAAAAATATTTTAGAAAGAGTGGGAGTGGATATTCTGGGTCCGTTCAAAAGATCTTATAGAGGTTATGAATATATCATGGTTGCAGTTGAGTTCCTGTCTAAATATGCTATCTGTAAAGCGGTACCGAGAGTGAATGCTGATGTGATATGCAATTTTCTTATTGAAGAAATTTTTTGCAGATTAGGAGCAGTTCAGACGATATTAACTGACAGAGGAACTGTCTTTACCGCTCATGCTGTGAAAGGAAACGGTGGAATCTTTTGGTACTAAATTAACCCATACTACTTCTTTTCACCCACAGACCAATGGGCTAGTGGAATCGCTTCAACAGACTATCACTGACATGTTAGCAAAATATTGTTCGGCCAAATCAACGTGACTGTGTGCGGTTGTTCCATTGGTGGTCCCACGCTTACAATACGAGCAAGCAGAGCTCCACTGGCATGTCACCCTATCTATTATTACATGCAAGAGAAGATTCTACACAAGAAGAAAGACTTTGAATATAAATTGCACTGGATTGTTGGGGAATATGTCTCAAAGGCAGGAATTTTCTAAAATGCTT
>OX465244.1:8916462-8964628 GCA_949987775.1 Aproaerema taeniolella
AAACCAAAATTGTATTAAAAGAAATAAGTAAAAATAATCTACCCGTGTTGGGATTTTTTACGGCAAATTTAAAATATAAAAATGTACACACAGAGCACGAAATATTTGTATTGGACGTTAAGTGTAATAATTTACTTAGTCTAAAAGCTTGTACAGACTTAAACTTGATTGCTCGTATAAATGAAATTTCGAAGTATAATTTTGATTCAGCGTTATTTCAAGGGATTGGGTGTTTACCCACAGAAGTAAATATTTCAATAGATAAAAATGTATCACCAGTAATAAATGGCAGTAGAAAAATTCCGATTCGTCTACGTCCCCGTTTGAAGGAAGAATTAGATAATATGGAACGATTGGGTATTATTGTTCGAGAAGACGGCCCCACAGACTGGGTATCTAATTTGGTCGCGGTGTAGAAACCAGATAAAAAACTAAGAGTCTGTTTGGATCCGTTTCACTTGAACAAAGCGGTACGACGCAGCCACTTTCAGTTACCGACGTTGGATGAAATAGCAAGCGAGCTCAATGGAGCTAAATATTTTTCTAAGCTAGATGCAAATAAAGGATTTTGGATGTTAAAATTGAATAAAAGTAGTTCCAAGCTCTGCACTTTTTCCTTGGTAGATACCGATATTTAAGAATGCCGTTCGGCATTAACTGTGCGCCGGAAATATTTCATAACGAGATGTTTAAAATATTTAAAACAGAGGGGGTTACGGTATATATCGACGATATTTTGGTCACAGGTAGAACAAAGACGGAGCATGACGATAGGCTGGCCCTAGTGATGAAAAAAGCAGAAGAAAATGGGGTGAAGTTTAACAGAGAAAAGTGTAAATTCGGAGTTACGACGGTGACTTACCTAGGTCATACGTTTGATAAACAAGGAATGAGACCCGACGAAACACGCGTTGCTGCAATTATTAGCATGTCGTCACCGAAAGACCGTAAGGAATTAGAAAGGTTTCTAGGTATTACAAACTATTTATCACGATTTATACCTAACTACTCGGAATTAGCGTCACCATTGCGAGAATTGTTAAAAAAAGACACAGATTTCATATGGAGTAACATACACGAACAAAGTTTCAACACACTTAAACATAAAATTAGTAATGCCCCGGTACTGCGTTACTACTCCCCTAGTGAGGAGGTGACGGTGTCAGTGGACGCGAGCTCGCGCGGGCTGGGCGCGTGCCTGCTGCAGGGCGGGCGGCCCGTCGCGTACGCCGCGCGCACGCTCACGCCGGCCGAGACGAGGTGGGCTCAGATCGAAAAAGAGCTCCTGGCCATTGTGTTCGGTTGCACACGATTCCACCACTACGTTTATGGTCATGATAAAGTGTTGGTGGAGACAGACCATAAACCCCTGGAATCGATATTCAAGAAACCACTTAATTCCACTCCACCACGGTTGCAACGTATGTTGATGAAATTGCATGGTTATTCTTTGAGCATTGGGTATAAGCCGGGGAAATTCATGCACATAGCTGACGCCTTGTCACGGGCGCCGAGCGAACAAGGTAAAAACGAAGATGTGTATGAGGATGTTACAGTACATGTGAATTGTTTGTTAAATAGTGTACAAGTAACAGAAGAAAAATTACTTAAAATAAAAAATGAAACAACAAAAGACGAGTCACTGTTACAAGTTCAACATAATTATTTTAATGGATGGCCAGGTGATAAAAAGAAGCTACATGAGTCGGTAAAGCAATACTGGACTGGATATATACATACATTTTTATTTATTATATTATAGAGAAATGTTCCTAAAAAGCCGAAGAATCTTTTTGAAAATTCTGTTGCAGGAGTGAAAGATGGAATACAGACTTTGTATTTTAAGCGTTTGTTAGCGATACTATCGGGATCGTATGAAATGGAAATGTGTTTTTTTAGGACAGAGTAGAGAATAAACAATTGTCGAATGGATAAAACATCAAAGGCCGGAAACAGTTCATTGGTGGGGAATAAAAACGGAAGGAATAGACAGACTTTTATTACGGCTCTTTGGGCTCTCTCTAGCTTTAATAGTCTAGTTTTGCAGGTACCTCCCCACGCCGTTATACAATAAGTAAGTATGGACTGACATAGAGCAAGATACACCATTTTTATAATAGTTGGGTCAGCGACATGCCGGAGATTTTTGAAGATGTAAATCAGCTTACGTGTTCTAGAGGATAGAAGATCAATATGGGGATCAAAACTTAGGTTGCTATCAATTATGATGCCCAGATACTTTATGCTGTGAGTCATAGTTACTGGTTTACATGAACAAGCAGAATCAGGCAAACAGAAGTGGGCTTTGATAGAGAATTTTTCATGTTTGGTGGTCGAAATATTTTTAATGGAGAAAGGTATATATTTTGTTTTATCAACATTAAGTATCAGGGAGTTACTGGCAAGCCAAGAACAAACTAAATTTAACCCCAATTGTGCGTTGTCATAAGCATGTTCCCAGGTGTCGCCATGAAAAATGAGTGCGGTGTCATCAGCGAAAGTTACTATTTTACCGTTTGGGATCTCTAGCTCGCATAGGTCATTTATAAAGGTAAGAAACAGCGTGGGGCCGAGTACACTGCCTTGTGGTACACCATGAGTTATAGGTAAGTCATTACTTATGATGTCCCCAACTCTAACCCTTTGATGTCTTTTTGACAGGTAATCAACAAAAAGTTGATGTTGAGTATGTCGGATACCCAACCTTTCCAACTTAACTAGTAGGAGTGGAACAGAAACTGTGTCAAACGCCTTACACAGATCTAGGAAGATAGCTACCACTTTCTTTTTATTGTCCAGTTTAGATACAATATGATCAGTTAATGCATGAACAGTGTCATTTGTGGATCTACCGGCTCTAAATGCAAATTGTGAGCTAGATAATAAGTTTTGTGATTCTAAGTAGTGAATTAGTAGTGATAATCTTTTCAGCTAATTTAGATATGGTAGTTAGTATCGATATAGGCCTGTAATTATTAACACAGCTTCTGTCACCACTCTTGTGGATAGGAATCACCTCAGCGAGTTTAAACTCTGCTGGGAAAACTCCCGTGGAGAGCATTAAATTAAAAATATGAGTTAATGGGGGAACCAGGATATTAATGAAGCGTTTAAGGATGCGTCCAGAAATGTAGTCCCAACCAGCAGAGCCATCTTTTTTTAGGTTTGTAATGCAGCTACGGACTTCAAGCTCATCAGTAGGAAGGAGTACAAGAGAGGAAGAATGGGTGGGTACGTAGACATGTTTTATTACAGGTGATACATATGTGTTTTTTACAAGGTTTTTCCCGATAGTGGCGAAGAAATGATTTATTTCATTGGCTGAGTTTTGGGGGTTAGTAGGTGAGAGAATGTCTGAAGTCGGATTATTTGTTTTAGATGTATGGGTTATTTGCTTGATGGTATCCCAGAGCAGTTTATTGTTGGTGTTAGCAGCTTTCTGAATTAGACTTTTCTCATGTTCTTTTTTAAGGTTTTTTAGAAGCCAATTACAAAAGTTCCTATATCTTTTGTATGTAGTTTTTATTATGTCATTATTAGGGTTTTTTTTTTAACTTTTGATGTAGTTTGTCTGGGTTTCTCATGCACCTCAAGAGTCCTGTCGTTATCCAAGGCTTTCTAGTTCTTTTGCGATTTGATATAGTCTTAGTTATAGTGTTAGATTTAATTAGAATATTTAATTTAGTGACCAATATAGATGTAGCTACATTTGCATCGGTAGATTTATTAATTGGAGTTAGATCTAGGTTATTAATGTCGCAGTCTAATTTATCGAAATCAATTTTCTTAACAGTTGTCATATTTACAGTGTGGACCTGTAGTTCCAAAATTAATATTACAGAAGCATGATCAGTGACAGTCGTAACAGCAACATAACAGTAGGCAGGGAATTTGGTCTTTATCATTGCATGGTCCAGGCAGGTTTTGTCATGGGTTGGAAGTTGGTGCGCTGGTAAAATCCCATGGGAGGCTAATAGGTTAAGGTAATTGCTAGAGTTAGACTCTTTACTATTAGGCATAATATTTATATTGATATCACCTATAATGATACTATTTTGATAGTTTAAGCTAGATAGAAAAATGTTAAGGGACTGGATAAATGGATCAGTATCCCTGTAGCCATATGGTTTGTATATTGCTACTACTAAGGTATAATTATCAATTTCAAGGGCAAAACAGTTGGCATCCATAACAGTGGGTTCAAAGGTCTTTATGGTCATACTACTTTTGAAATAAGCTAAGACACCTTCATTTTGAGTTAGGTTGTTTTCAGTGCGCGCACAGTTATATCCCTCAATATGAGGATTGTATGGGGCGTGTCGTAACCAGCATTCAGTAGCTATAATAAGATCCCAGTCTGTATTTGATCTGTCAATTAGTGTTAGCAAATTTGAGAAATTTTAATTTATAATGCGAATGTTTTGGTGGATTATTTTAAGGCTAGAATTAGGATTTTTTATTAGTGAGGGGCATTGTTCTATGTCACAAAAGGAGTTTTGAGCGATAGAAAAATCATCAAGTTCATAATTTATTGTTGCTATGTTATCGAATTTTGAAAATTAAAATTATTAGATGGTGATGTTTTGATGAGGTGATTAATATAAAATAAATTTAAAAATTTATATGTAACTACGAGGTCAAGAGAGTGTAACATGATCCCTGTAGTTGTGCTTGTGTAATGTGTAGATGAGTGAAGTGTGACAGGTTGTGCGTGATTTAGTTGAGTTGAGTGTATGTGAAGAGTAAATAGGTATGTCAGTGGTGGGTATGTGAGATATATAATATTTAGTGTGAGGTAAGTGAGCAGTGTATGGATGGATCTTGGAAAAAAGAAGGTAAACAATGAAAAACCATAAAAGTAACATGCAGGAAAAGTATAGTTTTGTTTGAGAGCAAGAAATACTAGTCATTTATGAAGCAGATTGTTGAGGTCTTCTTCGCAGTCTACACGGATTGGTGCACAGTCTGGTGATTTTCTTATAAATATAGGAGCTCCACGAACTATGAAAGTGATTGTCCTTGACAAATTGTCTTGCAAGGAATGCCAATTTTCTGCCCAGACTTGTCAGTGATTCATCAATATAGATGGGATTGGGTGACCCTGTCAAATTTAGGTGGGAGGTGTTCAATTTGCTGTCCTTGTTACTCGTGTTGAAGGATCGGCAATTCTTGATAAATGCGTCCTTGCAATAAGTTGTAGTAAAAGTAACTACTATGTGGTTGTTCTTCCCAGATTTAGTTTTTAGGCGGTAAATATCTTGAATTTCTGAGTCGGAGACAGGTTGTTTAATTGTTTCCCCCACCCTTTTAACTAAGTTCCGCAATAATAACTTATTTTCTGAGGTTTGCTTTGGTATGTTCCTAATTTCAATTGTGGAAACGCGGGAATTACGCTCCATTTTTTCAATTTTTTGCTCAAGTCCTTGAATTTTTGTTTCGTATTCCTTGTTTTTTTTATTCAAATCAACAACTTCTTTCATCAAATCATCATATTTATGAGAGAGAAAACTTTACCTACATCGCGTCACCCATGTCGAACATAAAAATATTGAGATCAATGAGTAGGTTACATGAATCACTACTATAGCGCTGACCTTGGTAGTAAAATTAATATTTAAAGCCCATAACATTGACTTTTTCAGACGTCTCAGTGTAAGCGGAGTGAAGAAATTTGGAAAAAAAGTCAATTGTTTTTTCAAGCAGTTAAGGTTAGTGATTTTGAAATTTGCTAACTTAAAAAAATCTTTTGAATCTTTCAAACTTTTATCAGTATTAAATCATAAATTATGGACTTGTGTGTGTGAGATTTACTGATGTGTTATTTAAATAGTCTTGAAATAATTTTTCAGGAATGAATATGGATTACCAAAATATTATCCCTACAATACAAGTACCCATCGAATGGCCAGTGGGTGCTTTGAGGGATGTGATTTTGGAGGTGGTTCAGATGGCCATCACGCATCTCGAGTGGGATCATAGGAATGCGATTGTTATCGGAGGAGTTACAGGGATAATCACTCAAGATGCCACCGGCCAGGGATATGTATTTATGAAGTCTGCAAAAATTTAATTTTCATACTTCACTTGCTTCTTCACTTTTTGTACTACAAAAGATTTACTTTTATTTTCCGTTTTCAGAAACCAGGAAGAAATTTCAACCCTAGAATTGATTATCCCCTAAATAATTATAGTATTCATTGAATTAATAAAAAAAAAACTCAAAAGTGTTTATTTCATTGAACATATAAAATGATACTTGAACACGCCAATATGATGAATAACATTAGCACTTTTGACTTTGCACCTATTCGCAAAGGTGCAGTCTTCCCCAGGAGAAGAAAAGTCAAGAAACTCCGAGGGTCGCTCTTTTTAAGTCAGTCATATAAATTTTCTTAATTTTAATTTTAATTTCAATTTACTTAATATCTTAATAACTCTGGAGCTAAGCAATTTATTCCCATGGTTGCTACTCTAACAGATAATCCGAAATTCTGTAATAGCCCTTTTTACAAAGTTTTTGTTTAGTTATCGTCTTAAATATTTCTAAATGTAGGTTTTGAATACACATGGGAATCTTATTGTAGAAGCGTATACATTGACCCATAAAAGATTTTGTTACTTTGTAGAGACGGCTGTCTAGTATATCCAAGTTATGTTTGCTTCTAGTGACTACATTGTGCCTATCACAATTTTTCTTGAACAATTATTCATCAAAGATTATTAAATATATACTCGGACGCAAATATCAAACTATCTATTTCCTTAAATCTAAATCTAAGAGACATTCTAGGTCTCATTTGATAAATCGCGCGAACAGCCCGTTTCTGCAGGACAAACATCTTATTGATGTCGGCAGCATTACCCCACAGTAAAATGCCATATGACATTAGGCTGTGGAAGTAACTGAAATATACGGTTCTCGCGGTGTCAACGTCCAATAATTGACGGATTTTTTAAACCGCGTAAGCTGCTGAACTGAGTCTGTTCGCTAACATATCAATATGATCTACAACTTCCAGTTTTTCATTTTTAACCTGTACATTGTTATTAACCTGTTTAAAGTTAGGCAAGGTAAAAACACATTTGTTTTTTTTGCATAAGAGTAGGTTATTTGCAGTGAACTATTCAACTACCTTTGAGATGTCAGAATTCACGTCGTCATAATCTATCTAAATATATAAAACTCAAAGGTGACTGACTGACATAGTGATCTATCAACGCACAGCCCAAACCACTAGACGGATCGGGCTGAAATTTGGCATGCAGGTAGATGTTATGACGTAGGCATCCGCTAAGGAAGGATTTTGATCAATTCTACCCCCAAGGGGATGAAATAGGGAATGAAAGTTTGTATGAAACTTTGTCAATTTTAAACCGATCGGGCGGAGACTTTGCATGCATAAAGCCACTATGACTTAGGCATCCTTAAAGAATGGATTTTGATAAATTCAACCCCTAAAGGGATATAAATTCCACCCCTAAGGGGATAAAATATGTGATGAAAGTTCGTATAAATCTTCTTAGGTTTTCGACTGATTGAACTGAAATTAAAGATTGGAGCTACTATGATGAAGACGTTCGCTTAAATAGGATTTTGATAAATTCAACCCCCATGGGGATAAAATAAGGGATGATGGAGGATGTAAATGTATTAGTTTGAACCTATCAGTATCTAATGGAACGAATAAATTTAGACGAACAAAATCATCCGAATTAAGACGAACAAACAATCCTGAATTACTTACTAATTGATCAACGCTTCTGAATTACTTACTAATTCGGTTAGGAATGGAGAATCAGCAGCTCACTGTGCTCACTCTACTTGACTTCGGCAACGCTTTTAACACGGTCGATTACGACGTATTGCTTAAGCTGCTTAGTTCTCTCAACATATCTCCTGGAGTGATTGATTGGTTTCGCAGTTATTTGCTCGGACGAAGGCAGCGCATCCATATTGAAGATTCCTTCTCTACTTGGTATCATGTGTCTGCCGGAGTCCCACAAGGTGGCGTCTTATCACCTCTTTTATTTTCCATCTTCATAAATTCGATACCATCATCTCTTTCGTGTTCCTATCACATGTACGCAGACGATTTGCAAATTTACGCGCAATCCCCTTTGAACAATATTGATGAAGCACTCCTGAAAACCAACCAGGATCTGGAATCTATATCCAACTGGAGTAGGAATTTTAGCTTGAAAGTCAATCCTGCTAAAACACAATCCATCATAATACGAGTGGGTAGCCAGTGGTTTATTTCTAGGATTGACAATTCAAAACTACCATGTGTCATGTTTGACGGCGTACATATACCGTTTTCTAAAACGGTCAAAAACTTGGGCATCATGTTTGAGAACTGTCTTACATGGAAGCTTCAGGTGGCCGAATTCAGTAGAAAGATGTTTGCCTCTTATTTTTCTCTGCGGCGTCTTCGTAATTTTCTTCCCACGAGGACTAAAATATGTCTCGCTCAATCGCTCCTGCTTCCCATACTGGATTACGCGGATGTCTGCTACCCAGACTTTTCCTCCGAGTTGCTTAATAAACTTGAACGTCTTCAAAATCTTTGCATTCGTTTCATTTTCGGGCTCCGAAAATATGACCATGTCTCCAGTTTCCGTTGTCTATTAAAGTGGCTGCCGATAGAGTGAAGAAAGAAATAGAGTGAAGAAAGGATGTGGAGGTCTCTCGTCAACGGAGAGACCTCCACATCCTTTCTTCACTCTATTTTGTCCTAATGCTCCCTTCCACTCCTAATTACCTCAAAGAACGTTTCTCTTACCGATCCTTTTCTTTAAATCGCACACTTCGCACTTCACACACCCTGACGCTCGATATCCCTTCCCATTTCTGTGATTTCTACTCTCACTCCTTTACAGTCCAAGTCATCCGCAAGTGGAATGCTTTACCAGAAGAAATTAGGCGGGCTCCCTCTCTGGAATCCTTTAAGAATCGCCTTAAAGCGCATTTCCTTAAGATATAATTGTCTTTTATTTTATCAACTGGTCTTTCTCTCGTCCTTTTGTTTACGCTGTGTATGTATGTATATATATATATATATATTAATTTATTGTTATAACTAGGTATATATGTACTTCTTTTTATTTTATACACTTATATTTGATTTCTATTTCTACGTATTTTAAATAGTTACTAAGTTTTTATTTTTGTTTATTTATTTTTTATTTTTAATCATTAATATTTGCACCATCCGCTTCTGTTTTACCTTCTTATTATTTCTCCTCTACCCCAAGGTTGCCTGGAAGAGATTGCTTTTTAGCAATAAGGCCGTCCTTCTGTACACTTTCTTGTTTTTGTTTGTTTTTGTCTGTTTATATTTATGTGTGTGCAAATAAAGAGTTAAATAATAATAATAACGCTCAGCCCAAACTCTTAGACCTAGAAAGCTGATATTGACAAAAAGGTGTCTTTTATAAAGTAGGCAACCACTAAGAAAGGATTTTTAGAAATTTAACCCCTAAGAGGGTGAAATGGGGGCTCAAAGTTTGTATGGGGAAAAATATTTTTTTGGATATTTTTACTCGAAACTTCGTCATGATTTTCGAAAATCACCCCCTAAGGGTTACAAATGGGTTAAATTAAATTGAAAGGTCCTGAATTACTTACAGATTGGTCAAAGCCCAGCCCAAATCCTTAGACCTAGAAAGCTAAAATTTAGCGAAACGGTGTCTTATGACGTAGACAAGCATCAAGAAAGGATTTTTGGAAATTTAACCCCCAAGGGGGTGAAATTAAGCTTCAAAGTTTGTATGGGGAAAAATATTTTTGGACATTTTGACTCAAAACTTCGTCAAGATATACCTAGCGGATAATGAACGGACACGTATTTTGCAATTTTCCGAAAATCATTCCCTAAGGGTATACCCCTTAGGGTTGAATTAAATGGTTGAATTAATGGGTTGAATTAAATTAAATTGCAAGGTCCTGAATTACTGGCTGATTGATCAACGCCTAGCCCAAACCCTAGAGACCTAGAAAGCTGAAGATTGACAAAAAGGTGTCTTTTATAATGTCCACTAAGAAAGGATTTTTTGAAATTCAACCCATAAGAGGGTGGAATGGGGGTTCAAAGTTTGTATGAAGAAAAAACAATTTTTGGGCATTTTGGCTCAAAATTTCGTAAAGATATACCTTAAAGCAAATGAACGGACACATTTTCCGCGATTTTTCGAAAATCATCCCATAAGGAAATCGTCCTTAGGTTTTGGGTAAAATAAAATTAAAAATGCAAGGTCCTGAATCAGTTACTGATTTATCATCGCCCAGCTGAAGCCATTGGACTTAGCGAACTGAAATTCTACAAAAAGGTATACTTTAAATTTAGGCAAGGAATAAGAAAGGATTTTTTGAAATTTGCACCCTGAAATGGCTGTTTAAAGTGTGTATTGAGAAAAAACATAATGGACGTACAACATTACGTACATACATTACGTATCTTTGTCTACGTATCTTACGTATCTTACGTCATACATTACATTGTACATACATTACGTATCTTTTAAACAAATTAACGAATATATGTTTTTCAAAATCTACTACGGTGAAAAAAATTCACCGTAGTAGAATATACGACGAAATTAAAAGGAAAACTATCACACATAAGTTTGCCGTTCATAGTTCAGTCTAGATGTACATCCGTGCTTGCAAAAGGTCGGGTCATTCTGAATTTTTTATATGTTGTTAAGACATAAACCAATATTAAAAAACCAGATTTGCAATTTCCAAAGTGCTCTGCGAGCGGCGGTGTGAGCAAAAAACCATGAAATTTTCGGTTTTTTTTTCAGTTTTTGCTCAATATCTTAGTGAAGGAAGGGTCTGATCAGTATAGTCACTATAAATACTTTTAAAGTTTAGTAAATTTGCTACAATTTGAGATCAAGGCAAGCTCTCTACAGTCATTGGTTCCCAAGATACAGTTCTTCGAAAACATTATTTTTTTTGCGAAAAGTGTTTTTTTTGGAATGTTCACTTATCTTGTGAAATATCTTCTTAAGTATGCATCCCACATCAAACATTATCAGAATAAAGTTGTAGTTAATTTCAGTAGCTTTCGTTTGAGATCAAACTTGTATCTGTATACCCCGCGGTTTTAAAACAACAACTACCTAAATTAACATAATCTGACAGTACCTCTAAGAAAAGTAATATAAATCATGTAGGTAATGTGTTTTGGTTGCCAAATTATGCCTTTCTTTTCATCTTAGATGACTCAGGCTTGGGTTCGTATGAAGATGGTTCCTCATCGACAGTAATGGACGCTGGGAGAGGTGCCCAGTCTGTAGTCGGGTCATCTTCATCATCCGAGCATTTCAGCTCCACTTCCGGGACGTTAGTGCACAATTTGCCACTGAATGACTCGCAAAGGACTGAGCAGCGGAGCCCAGTCTTTTTTTTTTTTTTTTTTTTTTTTATTCTTAAGTCTACAGCATTATCAAAACTTATAATACTAAATAATTTATCTAAAAATTTGCCAATTACAAACTAATAATTTGTTATCTTTACATACATGAATTTTAGTGGGTACATTTTTAATGAAAAATTGTGATATTAAATGAAAACAGCAAACTAATCAAAACCAGAAGTAATCTAGTAGGTATACAATATGAAAGCCAAACAATTGTCTTCGCACCAGTATGTAGTGTGTTGTTGTGTTGTTCTAGCAAGTAAATGTGTGGCTGTGTGTGTGCGCGTGTTTGTGTAAGTGTTGTGTTGACTGTCGTGAGGAGTGGTTAGCTTATAACTTAACGTTTGATAATGGTTGGGTTACATGGCTCATGACCAGTGTAACTTTATAGGGTTAGGCAGAGCGTCAACAAATTCAAAACCAATAATAATAAAACATAATATTAATTTGAAATTGAAATATTGCTTAAATGAAATCATAACATTATAAAAGTGGAAATATTTATTAACGCCTTATTTTTTGCTTTTATTTACGATAACGCCGAAAGTGCGCACGATTTGTTTTAGAAAACAGGGCTTTGACACACATAAAGGGTCAATGTCGCTAAAGTTTTTATTATAAGTGTTGGGCAGACGACGTGTAATGCAATTCATCAAGTAGTTAGTTCGGGAGGTGGGCACGAAGAAAAGTTGAGTGTTCCGAGTACGCTTATTGGGCGCATGCAAACGGAGAATATCACTCACAAGAGAGCGGCAGTCCAGGGCACCAGGACAGACGTCATGGAGAAGAGCCATGTCGTGTACACAGCGCCGGTCTCGTAGAGACATGACCCTATGCACCCGACACGATTCCTCATAACTATTACTAAAAGAACGATTTCGAAAGTGCAAGTGCTTCAGGAATTTTCTTTGGACACGTTCGATGGAGTTGACATATATAATGTACTACGGATTCCACACCGAGCTGCAGTATTCAAGCACAGATAGAACATATGCATAATATAGTACTTTTATACATGTTACATCAGTGAACGGTTTGGTTACTCTATATATAAAACCTAAATTTTTATATGCCTTGCTCACGATATGTTTTATATGAGAAGATAATGTTAATTTTGCATCTAAGAGAACACCCAGGTCTTTCACAAGATTTTCTTGTTTAATTTGAACATTATCTAAAAAATAACAAGCGTCGAACGCTTTGCCCCTCGTAATGGTTACGTGGACACATTTGGCAATATTGACACTAATTCTATTATCGCTGTAATATTTTGTTAACCTATTCAGATCATCTTGTAACCTGTCGTGATCGCTTTGGGTTTTAACTGGATAGTAAACTTTTTTATCGTCTGCATAAAGTAAGAATTTTGCATATTTAAAGCAGTCTCCTATATCGTATGGATATGCCAAATACAGTAACGGCCCCAAGATCGATCCTTGAGGAACTCCAGATGGTATCTCTATAAAGTCAGAACAATGCCCGCCCACTACTACAGCCTGTCTTCTGTTAGAAATATATGATTTCAACCATCTTAATAAATCGCCATGAATACCTAGTTCCTGTAACTTACGGAGTAGGATGATGTGATCGACGCGGTCGAAAGCTTTTTCAAAATCTGTAGAAATTACATCAACGTGGGCGTTATCCGACATTCCTGTCAATACGTCACTAACAAAAATAGCTAGGTTTGTAGTCGTAGAATGCCCTTTGAGAAAACCATGTTGCTCTTCCGGAATTCCCTGCTTTATTATAGGGTAAATGTGCTCATATACAATGCGCTCAAAACATTTACTTAGGACATTCAAAATGAAAATTGGCCTATAATGCTCGACATTGCAACGAGAACCCTTTTTGTGGAGAGGCACAATATAAGCTTCTTTCCAGATTTGAGGAAATACTCCTTCCTTTATGCAGCGGTTATAAATAATAGTTACTGGTTTACACAACGTCTCAGCACATCTTTTCAGAAATATAGGATGAATGCGATCGCTGCCAGCACCTTTTTTAATATCAAGTCCTTGCAGAAGCTTTAAAACTCGTTCTAATGTTATAAAAAATTTATCGATCGAACCAGGAAAACGAGGCTCCACTAAGTTGTCGCTAGAATACGAAGCCGCCGGTTGTGCGAACATAAGTTTTAAAAAATTGTTGAATCCATTGCATATATCAACCCCGGAAGTTAGTTTTTTGTTTTCATGAGTCATACGAGTAGTAGAGGGATAACCGGTGTGAGATTTTCTTTTGGAGTTGACATAACTCCATAGAAATTTAGCGTTAGATTTGATAGCTTCTTGTGTTCGTAAAATATAACGCTGGTGGCATACACTTTGCATGTTTTTTACCCGTGATCTAAGCAGAGCAAAAGCATCGTAGTCACGGGGGTTTTTATGACGTTTCCAGCGAAAGTGTACTTTTGATTTCTCTTCAATTAGCTTTTTTAAAGAGTTATTGTACCATACAGGATAGTGATAGCCACCAGACAATGTAGTTGAGGGTACGTATTTATTTATTAATTCGTACACTATGGAGTAAAAGCGGTTCACAGCTTCCTCGATTTGCGCTGAGCATAGGATTTTTGTCCAATCCACGCTGAGTATATCGCTATTTAGTTGGTCGTAATTACCCTTCCTAAATAAATATTTGTGCACAGAAGCTTTGGGTAATGATGCCAATAATATATCTGAAGCATCTATGTCCAAAGTTGTGTTAAAACGGTAGTCCCCCTTTACTAGTGGTGAAGCAGATTTTTGTACATTTAAGTTAATATTACTAAAAATCAGATCCAAAATATTTCCATAATCATTACAAAAATAATTATACTGTGTAAGTCCAAGATAATTAGCTTGATTAATTAAATCAATACTGACTTCCTGTAACTCAACACTTACTGTTTTTCTGAATGTAGGTCCCAGGTTTGTCCACTCCACAGAACGCATATTAAAGTCTCCGATCAACATCACATAGTCATTGGGCAAAGTCTTTATTACATCAGTTATCCATTCAGTCAAATATTTTAATCGTCTAACATGGTTGACATCGGGAGCGATGTAAGTCAACGCGATATGAATGTCTCTGTCGCAACCAATAGACCGCCCGTCCACTGATATCCATAGGCATTCTACATCTACAGGGTAGTAGTCACGCTGCCATTCCGTGCGCACCCGCACGTTAAGACGTTTTGAGGTTTAAATCATTAATCCTCCACCATTTGATCCGCGATCACACCTGAAAGTATTGTATTTAGTGTTACTTTATTCAGAGTCTAAGATGTTGTCATTTAACCAGGTTTCTGTTACCAAAATTATGTGAAAGTCTAATAGTAATAAGTTATTATAGAATTCAAGGGTTTTTGTTCTTAGACCTCGGACGTTTTGATACATCATTCGTAAATTAGCCATAGTAAATATGTGGGTTATGTCTTAAGTTATTAGACAAACTTGTGGGTCTCTCTCAAAAAAGTGGCACGGCCTGAATTTTTTTGCACATTTTCAAAAAAGTATGAGAATAACGTATTTGATTATATAAAAAAATTTATTCCCCCTCTTTAATATAAATATCTAAGAGGGAACAGGTTTTTTAAAGAATTGTGCCTTTGAGAGTACGCAGAAAAAATAGGGGGACAGGTGAATGAGGTATTGTACAGGTTAACTGAGAAACGGGCACAGGTTAATGTGATTATATACTAAGAATAGGCAATAAGATAAATTATATACTAAACAGCTTGATAAGGAAGCTTTTTCTGAAAATATTTTACGGGTTTGCATAAATTATTTTATAATGTTTTATGAGTATAAGTATAACAATAATATAGAGGTCAAGTATTATGTAATAAAGAGCATTGTTAACAATAGGAACCATTTTATTATCTTTATTTTTGTATGTAAAGGAGACTGGGCGGGTGCGTCCCCAGTGTTGTAAAGGTTGTGTTATATGTAATTTTAAAGCATAACAATAGCTTCATTTCATTTGACACCAACAACCAGACTCGGGCAGGGAAGTAACTATAAACCATTTTATCGTAACTGACCACATTTTGATTCCATTATTTTGATCCATTGCCAGTGGCGTGTAAGGTTGTAATATATTTCCTTTTGGAAGGTCATAACAATGATTTTAATTTATTAAATGACACTTAAAACAAGTATCGTACAGGGAATGAAGTATGAACCAATTTAAAACTTAAAATTTCGTGATTTAAACACATAATTCAATTATAAACCAAGTCAGAATTCACGTGTATATTATGTTTTACGTTTGATCCCGACATAATAAACATAATATATACGCGAATTCTGGTCCGGTTTATAACCGTTATGAACCGTTTTACCGTAAACTGACTTTTGAACCGATATCAGTCAGTGATGTATAAAGTAGTGACATATGTCATTTTAAAGGCTTATATTAATATATGTCACCTACAAGCTCATAATTATAATGCCATTTTGATATATGACAGTAACAATGAAACTCGTGCAGGGAATGAACTATGAACCTTTTATCGTATACTGACCGGATTTCGATTTTATTATTTTGATCCGTTGCCAGTGTTGCATAAGGGTGTGACATACGAGTAGGTATCATACCTATAGTTTTATTTTATGGTTTGAAACCATCAATCAGACTCGTGCAGGGAATAAACTATGAACCATTGTATCGTAAACTGACTTTTGACCCAATATCAGTGGTGTATAAGTTCGTGACATATGTCATATGCTGGCAATGATATATGAATAATTTTATCGTATACTGATTCGATATTCATTCTTATACTTTGATTAAACAAAGCCTTCGATACCGTCAGTAGAGAAGGACTCTACACGGCACTTGATTGCATCGGATGCCCACCAAAACTCCTTAGTTTCATAAAATCCTTCCACACGAGAAAAGATGGAAAATTGTACAATTCTGCCTTACTCAAGTCCAAACGCAATCGCGAGGACTTATTTATTGACGGTCTTCTCTTTGCCGATGACGCAACTTTCGTCGCCGTCACAGCCTACGAGCTTCAGACACTAATGGACAAATTTTTGAAAGCTTGCAAAATATTTTCCATGAAAATAAATGCCAAAAAGACAGTTGTTAAGGTACAAGGCAGTGCAGAAGTGCCGACTATTTCGTTGGACGGCAATCAGACTCGTAGACTCGTAGGGGAGCCTAGAAGAAGTGGACAGTTTTTGCTACCTGGGTTATGCGGTGGCGAACAATCTCTCGCTCAACGCAGAGATCGACACCCGTATCGGCAAAGCAGCAACTGTGTTCGGAAAGTTCCATACAAGAGTATGGTGTAACAAACATCTCACAACTAAAACCAAGATAATCGTGTATCAGGCATGTATCTTGAGTATACTCTTGTATGGAGCTGAGACATGGACTACTTATGCGAGGCAAGAACGGCGACTTAACAGCTTCCATATGCGCTGTCTTCGTAAAATCCTAGATATAACTTGGGAAGACAAGGCAAATATGTTGAATTTACAAAACGAATCATGTGTCCCTACAAAAGCATTAAAAGGCATTAAAACCAAACCATGCCAGTAACCGGTGACTTCCCCTGTACATATTGCAAGAGACTTTGTCGTTCCCGCATAGGACTTTTTAGTCACCAAAAAAAGCGTCTTCAATCGACTGTTTAAATAGTTTGTTAAAGATATTCAAAGGCCTATGATGATGATGATGACTTTGATCCGTTGCCAGTGGTGTATCAGGTTATGACATATGTCATTTGAAGGTCCCATAAATAGTTTTTCAGTTCATTGCCTTCACCAGTCACGTTGTTTGTGTAATTGAATAAAAAAAAGCTATTTTTATGAAGTTTAGAATGAAATTCATAACAATCTTATAAACCACTGCTGGCGGATAAAAGTATAATAATAAAAATGTATTCTGTATACGACTGAATCCGATTCATAGTTCATCCTCTGCACAAGTTTCCATATATTTTGTTCAGTTTTCAGTGGTGTATAAGGTTGGGTTATATGTCATTTTAAAGGTCATAAAAATAGCTTCATTTTATGCTACGATACCAAGAACGAAACTTGTGCAGAGAATTAACTATGAATCAGATACAGTCGTATACAGAATGAGAATGAATATCGAATCAGTATACGATAAAATTATTCATATATCATTCCCTGCACGAGTCTCTTGGTTAGTGTCATTTAATATATAAAGTTTTTATCATGACCTTTAAAATAACATATGTCACGACCTTATACACTACTGATATCGGGTCAACAGTCAGTTTACGATATAATGGTTCATAGTTAATTCCGTGCACGAATCTGATTGATGGTTTCAAACTATAAAATAAAACTATAGGTATGATACCTACTCGTATGTGACACCCTTATGCAACACTGGCAACGGATCAAAATAATAGAATCTAAATCCGGTCAGTATACGATAAAAGGTTCATAGTTACTGTCATATATCAAAATGGCATTATAGTTATGAGCTTTTAGGTGACATAAATTCATTTATGCCTATTATAACCTTTAAAATGACATGTCACTACTTTATACACCACTGACTGATATCGGTTCAAAAGTCAGTTTACGGTAAAATGATTCATAATTCAGTTATAAACCGGGTCACACGCGAATTCTGACTTGGTTTATAATTGAATTATGTGTTCAGATCGCGAAAGTTTAAAGTGTTAAAATGATTCATACTTCATTCCCTGTACGATACTCGTTTTAAGTGTCATTTAATAAAATAAAGTCATTGTTATGACCTTCCAAAAGGAAATATATTATAACTTTACACGCGACTGGCAATGGATCAAAATAATGGAATCAAAATGCGGTCAGTTACGATAAAATGGTTTATAGTTACTTCCCTGCACGAGTCTGGTTGTTGGTGTCAGATTATGAAATGGAGCTATTGGTATGGCCTTTAAAATGACATATAGCACAACCTTTACAACACTGGAAACGCACCCGCCCAGTCTCCTTAATATAAAAAATGAAATAAACTATTATTTTAAGGAAGAAAGTTTTTTATACTGATTAAAAAAGCTTTTAGATTTAATCAAAAAGTTTAGGTATTTGGTTAACATACTCGAAAGTACTAAATAACAAAGAATATCAACAACTTTCATAGTAATCTGACTAGTTTCTCATTCACCTGTCTAGTTTCTCTTTCACCTGTCATAACAAGGCAGGTTAAATAGGTACAGAGTAATGAGAATCAGCCGAAAAATAATTATTATTACGAAACGCTTTGTTGTACTGAGCTGGAGAAACCGTTATCTGAAAATAGGCTAATTGAAGAAGGAATACAACTTACTCACATTAAATAAACTACTCAATTTGAAAAAATATCGTGCACAGGATAAATATAACATACCTGTTACAAAACCCAGATCCAGACAGATCGTTGCTGATAGCTTGAAAATTTGGCAACAATGGACACGTGTTTCACCTTTGATGCGTAGCCAGTGACTTAGTGCTTTGTTACATGGGAGGAAAGTGGTTCAAATTGCAATAGTGTGAGTGGTACGCGTGTGTGTTCACGGCGACAGGTTGATGACAAAATAACGCCGGACAAAGTTTAACTTAAGTTAATTTGGTACTTACTTATCAATATTAGCAATAATTTACAAAACAACAATGTTTAGTTCACTATCTTTCAATTAAAGTGGATAGAACAAAATAAATCACTTTATGAATTCAGACAAATTGATTTTAAATCGATGTAAGTCGCGTTAGGACACGGCAGGTGGATGAAAAACTGGTTACAAACTTTTACTGCTCAAGAAATATTAATTTTATTGCCATTAAAATAGCTGGCCTCTATGTAATAAGACTCGATACAACATTTTAATATAACATTTAGTTTAAAAAACTCAAAAATTCATACTTTTCTAATCAAAAACTGTACGGCAGGTTACGGTGCCACTTTTTTGAGAAGGACCCTTGTAATAATCAAAATACTCAAATGAATAGTTATTGGTACAAGCGTGATGGCGCATCGATGCATGAATAGCATTATGGAATTAATGCTTTCCTGCAGTATCAGATGAGTAATAATTGTATGAAAATATAAAATATGGTAAAGTAGTGTATTTGAATTATAAGTATTTATGTTATGGATGTGTAAGTGAAGTTTAAAATGTGAAAAGTGTTGTGCGGTGCGAGACAAATAAGATATAAATATACTTTTAAAAATATAAGAAAAATATCTAGTTGAACATTTAATTCAATTTTTTTAAATCATGCTCGTTAGATATTAGGATGAAGGGTGACTTGTCATTTTTAAGGAGATAAATTGGACAGTTTTTCGTCCCAACATATGCATAATTTTTGTCTTTAGCGAAAATCTTACATGAGTTAAACAGTAGCTTATTTTTGATGGAGAGGTGTTCATTGACAAATATTTTGCTGGGTTCACCCTCAATTCCGATATCCTTGATTGTGAGACCTCGCATCTTCCTTAACGCTGACAAGTAATGGTCTTTGATGAGACGATTTCGGAAGCGTACCACAATTGCTCGTGGGCGATAGGCCGTTTTGCCTGGACTCTGTGCGCAAACTCGATCTCATCGCTACCTATTTGTAGCCCTGCATGCTCAGCTAGCTTGACTACTAAGTTTGCAAGAAGTTCGTCATTCTCTTCAGGTACGCCAACCAGTTCAACATTCTGAAGTCTGCACCACTGTTCCTTCTTATTGTAATTTTCCTCAAGGTTTGCTACCTTATCCTCCAAAACCTTGACCGTGGCTCTCAAAGCACTGTACTCAGTTTGGAGCTTCTTTATGGACGATTTTTGCCCATCAATAATACCTAAAGATTCGTCATACTTGTTGCTCATAAGTTGTACAGATTGCTCTAGGCTGTCAAACTTAAGTGAGCTGCCACCATCCATTTCGTCTTTACACGCGCACACCGTTCGTCGATCCGCTTTTCGCTTGCTTCAACTTTTATTCCCAAGGAGTGGAAAGCAGTGTTGAGATCACGCATTTCTAAACGTGTAGCTCGCATCTCCTCCCTAAACAAACGCAGCTCACTGACTAGCGATTTCATATCAAGAGTAGTCTCATTGCCAGGGTCCTCTTCAGCATCAGGCTGAGAGTGATGTTTAGGTCCACCGCGCCGCGTGTTAACGTTATCTTCAGCAAAATTACGGATAGGTGTGTTTGTGTTGTCTGATTTTGGTTGACGAGATCGACATAGGTCACACTTCCATGATGCTTTTTTCTCGCTTGTCATAGTATCAAACATCTTTTGACTGATGCTGGTGCATTTCAGCTCGTAAGTACACTTGTATAAACCACATTGTAACCTGGGTTTCTTGGTGTCAGATATATAATTCTGGCACCCTGAGCATATTAGGGGCTGCGAAAACATTTTAGCACTGTATCAATTACCTTTCTGGCGATGTAGGTGTAGCTAATCTTAATTCCAATTATAAAGTTACTCAGTTTATTCACACCACACTCACTAGTTTGTGAATATTTTATCACGGAACGAAGGGATAGGTTCAAAGCTTTCAGAATATACACCTTTTAGTACTAGATAATTGTTTTTATCGTCAAAAGCAATTAAAATTACAGAGAGCAATTTAAGAGCGTATTAATCTGATGAGCGGTACCCGCGTCTTTCTGCACGAGCAGCTCCCAGAGCATCCTTTCTTGCATTTACAGAAAATTTTTCGCAGAAGGGCAGGAGGTGCGGGATCAATGGTAGTGGGGATGAGGATGAGGCCCTGAGAAGACATCTTCCACCCCCAATCAGTGGGATTCAAGTTGACTCCCCGCCACTTCTGCACGTGGAGGTAGCACCTTGCTGCATGATGGCCTGCGGCATCTTCTGTCGGTGGCACACGGGCTTAGTCTCTTCAGCGCCTAAACCATTGAGAAGAACGAGTAGGTCGACGTCTTCTCCCACTATGAAGACCCGATCGGCTACTGCAAAATAAGTGAACATTCCGAAAAAAATTCACTTTTTACAAAAAAAAACATGTTTTCCAAGAACTGTATCTTGGGAACCAATAGCTATAGAGAGCTCGCCTCGATCTCAAATTGTAGCAAATTTACTATACTTTAAAAAAATCAATAGTAACTATACTGATCAGACACTTCCTTCACTAAGATATTGAGCAAAAACAGAAAAAAAACCGAAAATTTCATGGTCTTTTGGTCACACCGCTGCTCGCACAGCACTTTGGAAATTGCAAATCTGTTTTTTTAATAATAGTTAACGTTTTAACTACATATAAAAAATTCAGAATGACCCGACCTTTTGCAAGCACGACCCCCTAATAATATTTAACTTGACTGAGCTATCAAGTTTGCGAGTAATAGTCGACCAAGTCCCAAACGTTGTTGGGATTAATAAGAATATATTTACTAATATTAGATCCTTGGTACTACAGAGCTGAGATTTGGTATGGTCATACATATTGATTGCGCTGACAGATCTTAAAAAGTAAAATGATGGAAAAAAAATTCGGGTCCTTCCCATACACGTGAAAGGGCGATGGATTTTTTTTCTCGCCCCGCAGATATCATCGAGTGATAGAAGGCGTTTCCTAAGAACGTTATTCGATTCAGCAATCCGTTTGCGAAACATTAATTTTTATAATAAAAAAATGTGGAATATTTCACGAATGTAGCATATACGACGAAGTTTACGCTGATCCAAAATGGCTGCCATACAAAGTTCCACGTTTTAAATGCAGCAGTTCAATATTATTCCTAAAGCAATAATATAGTCAAAAAAATAATTTCGCGCATTAATTATTATTCTTAACAATAATATTGTCGCTGAAAAAAACAATTTTCGCTTTCATTGTGTTGTATTATTCTGTTGTATTTTGGCCAAAACTAAAGTTATTTCTGAAGCAATCATCGGGAAATTTTTCCCATTAGTATAATCGAGGTGCAGCTAAATAGTGGTTGTGTTTTTCATATTATCCTAAATGCAAAAAAGCTTTAGTTCATAATATGATGTATTCAATATTTACTTCAATATTCATTTAATATTTACTGTGGTTAAGTGACTCCTGACAGAGTGTGCAACGGTTTTGTTATTTGTGTAGTCATTATGGGGTTACAACAAATTCATGTTAGTTGTTGTACGAGTAGTAACTTTTTTAATGTATATCAAATTGTTTTTTTAATTCGATGAATTTTTTTTCTCGCCAATATCATCGAGAGTGGAATCGTAGGATAGATTTTTTTAAGATAGGAGTTTAGTAAGATTGATTTTCGATTCAGCACTCCGTTTGTGAAAAATTCATTTCTATAGTAAAATTATTTGTTAAAAACAAGTGTCCCCCCCTCTACCAACTAAATGGTTGTTTCTAAAAATGTGAAAAACTCACAGTGATAGGACATACAAGAATATTAAAAGGACAACTATCACACATAAGTTGGCCCTTCAAGTTTGCGAATAATAGTTGACCAAGTGCCAAACGTTGCTGTGAATAATAAGAATATATTTACTAATATTAGATCCATGGTACTACAGAGCTTAAATTTGGTATGGTCATACATATTGATTGCGCTGACAGATCTAAAATAAAAAAATTGTTTTATTTCAGGCATGACTTATTTACGCAGCGAATTTAAGCAGTACAACATTAATTCTAATCCAATTAAGAACCTTAAGTAGGTACGTTGTGCATTTAATATAGATCAATATGGCCCTTTACAGAATTTAATTTAAATTAATATTTTGCCTATGCCTATAAATAACGCGTCGAAGGCCGCGCTTCGCCCTATAGCACTTTATGATTAGCAGCGATCGTACGCGTATGTCTGTTACGCTTTCACGCCTAAACTACTGAACCAGTTTTGATGAAATTTGGTACAAAGATATATTAGACCTTAGGAAAGGACATAGGTTTTATTTTATCTCACAACTTGGCACGATATAACCGTAGTCCACGCGGGCGAAGCCGCGGGTGGAAAGCTAGTTAATGTCATATCTTTTCACTTTAAATAAAAGTGATGTGTCATCTGCGAATAATACGATCTCATGGGCCTCTTTAACAAGAAAAGGCAAATTATTAATGTACACGAGAAACAAGAATGGTCCTAAAATTGAACCCTGCGGGACGCCCATACAGACTGTGGACCCAGGTGATCTAGTGCCGTTAACCTCAACCTTCTGGATCCTATTACACAAATAAGATTCCAGAAGCCTAAGTTCATTTCTTCTTATGCCATAGTGATGTAATTTTCTGATAAGAGTCTCATAGTGAACACAGTCAAAAGCCTTGGACAAATCACAGAAGACTCAAAGGGCGAGAAAAACATCGTACATTGAATAAGACTGATTATTTACCACCAATGCCTGAAAATCTGAAATGCGACCCAATTATGAATTCTACAACATCCGAGCGTAACACAGATTGCTTTACAATCAGGTTTTTATTTTCTTAATTTCTTTAGATAAGATACTACTAATATTTTGGATTACTTCAATTTATATTCAAGGCAAGTCTCTTATTAACTTTTGTGTTCATTTTTCAGGCTTTCAAAAACATCAGACCCTACATCCAAAGCAGATTCTGAAGTAAATTCTGTCTGAAACTATTACGACATTGGTAAGTCATTGCATTTGATTCTTAGAGAGATTTTTCATTACTCCGGGCCATAAAAATATGCTGACAGATTAAAAGTCAAAATTTTAGAAAACAGATGTAACAGTTTCAATTTAATATTAAACTTTTGTTACAGATGATGGCGCAGCTGGGAAGTAGCAGACACTTAGATTGGCCGTTTTCTGATACTCTAAAAATTTTTTGTGAACATTCAGATACCTCAGAAATAAAAACTGTGATATTAGGTTAGTTATCTATATATATAAAAGAAAGTCGTGTTTGTTACAACACTTATAACTCGAGAACGGCTGGACCGATTTCCATGGTTTTTGATTTGTTGTATTTCTCTCCGTCCCGAAAAGCAGAATAACTATTAAAAACATTGGAAAATTGACGGGGAAATTCCCACGGGAACGAAGTCCCGGGCGAAAAGCTAGTTTTAAATAAATTCTTCAATAAATAGAAATATAATTTTACTTACATACTATAAAACTCTTTGTTAATACATTTCCCACAACCATTAGTCAAAAACACTTAATTTCTAACTTAATTTTTAGATACCTTTTACATTACCTAGTTTTCACTTTCACAACATTCACTTTCACTATCACTTGAATACGGCTGATGACAGTCCGCGCCGAATTCTATAAAGATGTCCATCATCTTGAAGTCGCCTCTCTTCCAAGCGACCTGGTAAGCAGTTAGTCCTCCATAGACATAAGCTTCTAAGTCCACGGCAATCTGCTGACAGATCCAAGTTGCCAGCTCGTAATCCTGATTAACGACAGCAATATGAAGCGGAGTACTTCCAGAGATTTTGTCTGGAGCGTTCAGGTCTGCCTCCATCTCTTTCAGGATTTCCAGTAACTGCACTGCCTTCTGCCCTCTATGACTTCGCGCTAAAATGTGGAGTAGAATAGAATAGAAAAATCTTTATTTTATAGGACATTCAGGATGTCACTTAAAACAAGTCAAGATTACAATGAAATACATAGGTACAAACATACATTAAACGATTTAAATACATACATACGCATTCGTTCTTTTGATCATACTGACTCTACGCCTATTCGCAAAGGCGCAGTCTTCCTCAGAGAATAACAGGCAAGAAACTCTGAGTCTGCTCTTTTAAATCGCATTACAAATTTTCTCATTTACTAATTTTAACTAAATCTGAAATAACTCTAGAGCTGAGCAGTTCATTCCCATGGCTGCCTGTCTGATAGATAATCAGAAATTTTGTAATAGCCCTTTTTGCAAAGTTTTTGTTTAATCACTGTCTTAAATTTATCCAAAGGTAAATTTTGAATACACATGGGAATCTTATTATAGAACCGTATACATTGACCCATAAAAGAGTTCGTGACCTTGTGGAGACGACTGTCTAGTACATCCAGTTTATGCTTGGTCCTAGTATTTACATTATGCCTATCGCTATTTTTCTTAAACAAATGTCCATTTTTCTTCACATATAAAAGATTGTCACATATATATTGGGATGAAAAAGTCAAAATATCTATTTCTTTGAACATTTGTCTAAGAGACATTGATAAATCGCGCGAACAGCCCTTTTCTGCAGAACAAAGATCTTATTGATATCCGCAGCATTACCCCACAGTAAAATGCCATATGACATTAGGCTGTGGAAGTAACTGAAATATACGGTTCCCGCGGTTTTAACGTGGACACACTGATATCCTTCAAATTGTACTTCCGCAGCAGAAATTCGTTATTATGGCCCAACCACCATCCAACTCGAAGGAGTAGGGACACTCACCCATAGTGACAGATGTCATGGAGAAAATTGTCTCCCTAGCTGTTCACTGCACCGAATACTTTACTGATTACAAAATGCTCCATTGTTTCAGACGACAAAAACAGTATGGATCTGTTTCCAAGTGATGCCAGTGTAGGACTGAAGTAAAATTGTTTCAAATTCATGATTATATCGGGACCGGAAATACCAAATAGGTACTGTTTGGTTAGAATAAAGCAAATTTATGTGCCCGTTTAGAAGTCGACTTCCCGAAAAACACCCAGTTATATTTAGTTTTAGTGGAGCATTACAATGGGTCAATGTTTTCCTTTTATGCTAAATATACAGTCGGTATTAAGTCATGGTGCTATGTAATGTCTTATAAATGGGTTCTTACATAAATAATGACTGATATTCCCAAACCTGATATAATTTATAATTTAATAAGAAGATAAGTGTGTTAAGATGTCTAAAAACTTAAAAGTTTTCTGCTATGACATAAAACGCAAACAAAACCGTAGGCTACAATTTGTTATCATTGTAGCCTACGGTTTTGTTTACAATTATTTTTACATAAAAATTAGACCCAGTGCTTTTGTGCAGGTTCAACCAGTTGCAAACGGAAAAACCATTTAGAGTAAAATACCAGTTCTAAATGTGAATGTACTCTCGTGTATACTTTGGATTAAGGAAACTTTTGCAAATATGGTGGAGTTATTCTTATTTCACATAGTTTTAAGGTACAAAATTCACTGAAAGGTCAACTAATGGAGAATAACTTAGGTCGATTACCTTAAATGTTTTCAACATTAGTACAACTAACAAACATGTGGTTCAATTGTTAATATATTCCAAAGTGTGTCAATTCGAGTAGATTCTCTTTCATCTAAATATCTTTGGCTCCATCCCATTTCCCCTAAGACATACGTATAGCGGTTAAGGTTCGATGTAGCGGCTGGACGATGGTAGGGTCGAGCAGGGTTGTATTGAAACGCCGAGTGCCGTTGGATGAACGCCTCTTTATTCGATACGCTGGCCGTATTTATAGTTTGGCCGTGGCCATTTTATGTAGCTACCCTACATATACTCCCCCCCTGGGAAAGAAAACAACTTTCGTAAAATAAAATATATTTCCCCTACTGCGACGCCTATAATAAATAAATAAAAAACGTTTATTTTACCATGCAGCACACAGATACAAACATTTAGACGATCACAAAAAAAACACAGATTTAAAATAAACAAAAATACATACAATATAAACATATTAATTTGCGTATGGATGCTGCAGTGAGTAAAAAGGCCTGGGCTCAGCGATTTTTTGTCAGTCTGTATTTCAGACTGGCAACACTGATTTTCAGCCCTCGCCTGTGAGTGGAACGCGGGGTGTAGAAATAATAAGGCTGTTGTGTTGTGTTGTGCGTGTTATGGTTGGTTATGTGTGATGTCTAGTGTGTGATGGTGAGGTGCGGTGTGTAAGGGAAATATCAATAAATTAAACAATTAATTGCATTAATAACTATTATCAAAATATGTCATAATTGTTAAATAATTGATCCTTGATGGAAGTGCCAGTTATCGTTTGAGAAAGCTTCTTGGGATACCTGACTTTTGTATTGCAAGTAAATGCTCCTTAAATTTTGTTTTGAAGTTAAACTTCGAATTAAGATTCCTAATGGGTGGGGGTAGGTCATTCCATATTTTTGTCGCTCTAAAACGAAAACTGGCACGAAAAGCCACAGAGTGATGCTTGTGACAACCAAGTGGAGGTCGAACGCTACGAGTCCCATACATTTGATGAAATCTTGTCTCTGTGTTCAGCTTACGGCGCAGATATTCCGGCTGTTTAAATTTTAAAACATTGAAAACAAGGCATGCCAAATGCAATAGGAAGCCCTGAAATGTGAAGGATACGGGTCGGGAACTGGATCACGCGTCCTCACCATACATGAAGCACAGGGCCTAACGTACGAAAACGTGGTAATTGTTCGTACTATAACAACCAGGCAGGAGCTACACAACAGCATCCCACATGCAGTGGTTGCCGTATCGCGCCATACCGTCAGCTGTGTATATTACGCGGATGACGGTAATGATGCGATAGGCAGTTTTATCAAAGAAGCAGAGGCGGCGGGCCGAGGAAAAGTGATTGATTATAACCTTAAAATGGCAATCAAAAATCGGGATACGGTTGTTATCGATGCTTTAAGGACAGGAGACAATAGACAGAAACCACCGCTGGCTTAGGAAAATAAACAGAATAAAAATGTATTTAAGTATATTTTAGTTTCTTTATATGTATTTATTGTTAACTCAAATGGAGTATAAAATCTGTTAAAAATGTAAAATTAGTATTAAAAATATAAATTATAATAAGACAAGGGCACGGACATCAAGTCTGTGGATGCAAAATTAAGTGAAATTATAAAAAAAAAAAAAAATGCAATTCTCTACGCGCGTCCAAATTTAGCATTGATGCTGCATTTAAGAAGGGTGTAATATGGCTTCGAGGAGGAACAGTGAAACAAAACCTACAGCAAGCATTTTGGACTCGTTGTAACAAACGCTGTGTTTTGGACAGGAGTCGCGGCCCATAAACAATATCCCCGTAATTAAGTTTAGAGAGAATTAAGGTCTCGCAGAGCGTGACTCGCAGTCACGCAAAGTGAGATTTAGCAGGATTGAGAACCAGTGCATTCCTCTGAGACCAACTCGCAAGTCGATTCAAGTCGTCCTTCAAGTCGCCTAACACATAATAACACATAATACATCGCTAAAACACAGTAGTGCGCTTGAGCCGTTTTTCGCGACGTTGTGTTGTTGAGCAGGCGCTTGTAGCGGGGTACGGTGGGAGGGTGTTGACGTAACGCAGCGTCATCGGGCCGGTCGCTGGAGCTTGCAGTATGTCGATGTCTTTCAGCTGATGCGCCCGTCGTGCGCTCCTTGCTTCGACGAGTGTTGATTGTTAGTAGCTGCGTATTTCTCGTAACATAGTGTGTTTGTTGTGAAGTATACTGTTGCCTTTGGCTGGCAAGTAGTATCTAGTGCTTGTGATTGAAGTTGTAGATCGGTGTTGCACTTAGTGTGAATGCGCGCGTTGCGTGTATGGCGTATGGCGCACAGCGTAGCAGGGTAGGCAGCGCTTCGGTGATGCGTTCTGTGTGAATGCGCGTAGTGTGTGCAGCGCATGGCGTAGTAGGGTAGGCAGAGCTTCTAGTGTGTGATGTGGATCTTCTGCCGTCCACCTGCCTCTTGATTTCCCTAGCAGGTGAGATCCGCTTGTGGAAGGCCGGTAAGAAAGTACAAGTGGAGGGTTGTAGTCTGTATGAAATGTGTGTGTGGATACGCTAACGCATATTCGAACGAGCGAGTGAGGTACTTAGCTATGATGTAGATGTATGCGCGATTTGGTTTGCGTTAAATAGTATGCAGCTATGTATACAGACATATTATTTAGGTATATAATTGTGTTTATGCGATTGCTAAGTCGGTGCGTACCGAACAGGTGGTTTCGCCACTCTGCCTGAGCGAGATTGTGTGACTGTACTCGTTGTAGTAGTAGTAGTAGTCTCGTTTTCGTGAGGCTTTTCGTTAAGTATGTAGGTTGGTTTCAGCCTGTCGATCGATATGACAGTTGTTCGTAGCGGTAGTTGGATCTTAAAATACTTCTCTTTTTTCTCGAGTACTTCGTTTGGTCCGTCGTACGGTAATGTCAGTGCTTTTCTCACTGTGTAATTTTTTATAAAAACATGAGAACATGTTCGTGGGTCCTTATGAACGAAAGTACTGTGATTTGTTTTATTTCGTAAGTAGGCGAAATGTTCTCCATTGCGGTGACTAACTCTTTTACATAGTCGGCGTCGTTCGTGACTGGTTCCGTTGGTAGAATAAAATCGGACGGAATCTTCAGTTGCGTACCGTAAGTGAGTAGGCAGGGACTCATTTTGCTATCTCTGCGTAATGTAGTCCTTAAGCCTAGTAGCACTGTATGTATGTCGCTAGAAGAGTTAATCGTGTTACCCCTAGCCATTAATGCAGCTTTTAGGGTTCTATGCAGGCGTTCGACTTGGCCATTCGCTTGAGGGTGATAAGGCGTCGTCCTTATGCGTTGTATAACGAATCTTTTCGTAGGCAGTTGAAGAGATGTGATTCGAACTGACGTCCCTGGTCGGTTGTAATGCGTAGTGGACATCCGAATCTCGTGATCCAGGTCTCGTATAGTACCTTTGCTACAGTTTCGGCGGTAATGTCTCGTACTTGAACTGCTTCTGGCCACTTGGTGAAGCGATCAATGATAGTAATGACGTACCTTAAGTCACCTGATTGTGGCAGTGGTCCTACTATGTCGATGTGTATAATGCTCGAAACGTTGAGAGAGTGGAAAAACTTGTTGTGCCGACTTAGTTTGTCGATTGACCTTTGACTTTTGACAGTCGATGCAACTTCGTGTCCACGTACCTATATCTTTATTCATTCTTGGCCAAAAATATTTTGACGATACCTGTTTTCGTGTCGTACGAGTACCCGCATGACACAAATCGTGTTGTGCTTTGTATGCTTCGTAACGATATGTCGGTGGTAGGTAAGGGCAAGGTGTACCCGTTGACATTTCGCATGTTATTGTTTGATTCGTGCGTGGTAAGACGATCTGTGAAAAACGCAAATTCGTTTTTTTTGTTAACTGTTCGAGTTCTACACAGTTGTTTTGATCTACGGGTAGATTTGCAAAATCTATAGTTGTCGGGCAGGAAATAGCCTCGATGCGTGATAACCAGTCGGCAACCGTATTTTGTTGCCCAGCAGGTATACGATTTCTGAGCAGAACTGGCTGATGAAACTTAACTGTCGTTCCCTTCGTGGAGTGTCGTTTTTGCTAGGAAGTTTCGTGAGCGCGTTTACTAACGGCTTATGGTCTTTATAGACGATGACGTCATTTCCTTCGATGAGTCATCGAAATCGTTTCACGGCCGCGTATATTGCTAATAATTCGCGATCATATACGCTGTACCGTCGTTGTGTGTCGCTGATCGTTTTAGAGAAAAATGATAAAGGTTTCCACTCGCTGCCTATCCTCTGTTGTAGTACCGCGCCTATGCCGCGATCTGAAGCGTCTGACATAATACATAACGGTGTGCCCGGAACGGGGTGTGAGATCATCGTAGCTTCAAATGCTTTTTCAGATTGAGGTGTCCATTCGATGGGCGACTTGTGTTTTCGAGTTATGTAAGTATTTATTCAGTTCGTGCTGTAATTGTGCTTGTTGCGGTAGGCAATCGCGATAAAAATTTATCATACCCAGAAATCTACGTAATTCTTGAACATTCGCCGTTTTTTTGTAATTAGAAATAATTTCGACTTTTTCTGCAGTCGGCGCTATTCCCTCGCTTGTTACTTTATACCCAAGAAAGTTGATTTCGTGATGGCCGAATTCGCACTTATTTACGTTTATTGCCAACCCGTATTCGTGTAATCGCGATAAGACTTGTTCAAGTACTTTCCGGTGTTCTTTTTCGTTCTTAAAAAAGCAAAGTATGTCGTCTACAAATGGAAACGCACCTTCTATACCTCGTAAGACTTCGTGCATAAATAGTTGAAAAGTCTGACTTGAATTTTGTAGTCCGAATGGAATGCATTTAAATTCGAAAAGGCCAAATGGTCTGATTATTGCTGTTTTCTCTGGACTTGCCATAGGTATCCAATAGTAGGCGCTCTTAAGGTCGAGTTTCGAGAATACCATCATTCTGTGTAGTTTGTACGTAAAATCCATGACACGCGGTATAGGGTAGCGATCCGGTAGTGTTACCGAATTTATTCGGCAGTAATCGCCACACACGCGCATCGTGCCATCCTTTTTCTTTACTACGTGAAGCGGACTGGCCCAAGGGCTCTTAGAGAGTTGGCAGATACCCATCTCCATCATTTTGGCGAACTCCTCTTTTGCGGCTTTATACTTATCGGGTGGTAGCGGTCTCACCTTGGAGAATAATAGTGGGCCTGTGGTTTCGATATGGTGTACCACCTTGTGTTTCGAAGGTTCCTTGAATGACATGGGTCGTAACGCGTCTGGATACCTTTTAAGTAAGTCGTAGTTCGCATGGCTTTCGGTGACGGTGTGTACTGCCTGTTGGTCCTTTTTGACAGTTACCGTACTTACTGATAAATCTGTGACACGGTCTATGACCACACGTCCATTCTTTTTTTATTATGTAGATCTATTAATAGCTTGAAATGTTTAAGGAAATCGGCCCCTATGATTGTCATTTTTACGTCGGCTACGATGAATGTCCAGCGAAAGTTCCTACGTAATTCTAGGTTTAGACATATTGATTTTTCGCCGTACGTACTTATAGGTGTTCCGTTTGCGGCATATAGCTTGTAAGCGCTTTCTGAAAATTTTTTTTACTTTTCGCTGTACGGCTAAGACCTATATTTCCGCACCGGTGTCGATAAGAAACTTTTCGCCTGACTGTTTGTCTACTATACATAGGCGGCTATTTTTGCTGACATCGACTCCCGCTACCGTCGGTGTCGCATCTAGTTTTCCGGTTTTTTGTTCCCAACGCTGTAGACCTACATTTTTTCGCTTTTTCACCATAGGACTCGTGATACCAACATTTTGTCGTGGTCGGCGCGCCGTGGGTCGCATCCCGGGTCGCTCTCTGCCGAGAGCGCATGCGGGAGCAAGACCGGTTTTTGTCACGCCGTCGTGAGTTGGAGCGAGAGCGATAGCGCTGGTTGCTTGTTTGCATTTCCTCTACCTTGCAAGTGAGTTCAGGTATTTGTTTTGCTAAAGAGTCTTGCGTTACCTGTTTTTGCTCGATTGAAGCTAATGTCGAAGTACTTGTATATTCTAGCATCTTATCTGCCATTTCCGCAAGTTCGTTAAGTGATGATTCTCGATTGACAGACAGCACCGCGCGAGCCTGCGCGGGCAGCTGTTTCATCCATTCAATTTTTATACTCTCTTCGGTAATTAAATCGGAGCCTAGTTGGCGCATCTGTCGTAATAACTGTGATGGTTTTAGATCGCCTAATTCTAAACCAAAACCACTAATGAGCTGTTGAAAGTTCTGGACGGATGACTTTTCGTACACAGATATTAACCGTTCCTTCAATGCTGTATATTTACTTTTTTCGGGTGGCTTTTTAAGAATATCGCTAACATGGCGTAGTTCGTCAGTTTTAAGTTTCTGTAAGACATATCTATAATTTTGATCGTCGGAAGTCTTGAGCGGTTCAACTATTGCTTCAAATTGTACGAACCATACGCTCGGCATCTCTTGCCAGAATGCGGTAAGTTTAGACTGAACAGACAGCGCACTCATGTCTATACCTGCGAACGGCGGACTGTCATTAGCCATACTCACGCGTACCTACTTAGCAATCCCTACCTTTATAATTTAGTGTGTACCTACAATGTGTTTGCCTACAATGTTGGTCGTAGTGGGCAATCTGACGGGTTTGCTCGATGTCTTGTAGGTTCCGATCCCTCGATGGGTAGCCGCACCGTGCCTAGGGTGCTAACGCGGCTAGCGCCGTCGGGAGCGATACTGTGCGGCAAGTTTGTACTTGTGAGCAAGCAGTACCGTCCACGAAGAGGCAACTAGTGAGCGAATAGCCCGGGGCTGAGGTCGTAGCCTATGAGATATGTGGATGCGTCGTGTTCTCGATGCGGAAGCGTCGTGGGTCACCAATACAGCGGTAAGGGTTCGATGTAGCGGCTGGACGATGGTAGGGTCGAGCAGGGTTGTATTGAAACACCGAGTGCCGTTGGATGAATGCCTCTTTATTCGATACGCCGGCCGTATTTATAGTTTGGCCGTGGCGATTTTATGTAGCTACCCTACATACGCATGAATGGCTTGATAGCAAAAAGTGTAATCGTCTTCATGGTTCAGGCAACTATACTACCAGCGCACTTGAACCGAGTCACACAATTATCGAAAATGCAGTACACTACCGAGCAGCTGCGACTTTCACTGCAGTGAACAAGAACAGCTCCAGGCTTCCAGCCAACCGGTTGTTTCCTTGTAGAAATAGTACACGTGTCGTTCAAACTGCACACAAAGGACAAGAACTTGAACGGATCATCTTCTTCGTTATTACGCCAGGCTGTGTACTGTGGTATGCAGACCTTCATGGAGGATCGGGCATAACGCAACTTCTTTCTCATTCGGTCATTTCGGAGAAGATAATTCGAATATTAATTTAAAAGGTTTAAAATGGTATTCGATGTCAACATTCGAAATTATTGAAGAGCTGGTCTTACGCGATTGATTGTGGATTCATTGTTGAGAGCTCGCGGAATAAGTTCTTGTATGCGTTCGTAGGCGTGCAAATAGCACTTTACTAAGCGTTCTTTAATTATTTTAACCGTGTATAAGTTGTAATTAAAATAAGTGCAACAAAAGTGCAGTGATTGTTTATTATAATAATACCTGAAAGAAGAGCTACGAAGTTTTCATTATTTGCCCCCAGAACAGGTACCACAAATAGTGGATAGACGCTAAAAACGATCCAAGGAATATAAGCTAAGTAAACCTTAAATTTTTATTTTATTCATTAAAAAATAACCTACTCCAATATGGATGTTTCTTATAAGTTTTTTGGCACAAACGATACCATTGAAGAGTTTCAAGCCCAATTTGAGGCCCAACGTATTTAAAAGAAACTCGAAGACGAACACAAATTAATTTTAATACAGTCTGTACTAGCAGGTCCGGACTTATTCTTTTATAAAACAATTATATCACAATGCAAGACCTTTGCCGACCTGAAAAATTTACTATTGGAGGAATTTTAATCATCAGTTAATTTTCAAGAAAAATTTTACAACCGACAACAACTTAATGACGAAAATTTACTCGAATACTTCTATGCCTTGCAAGAATTGGCAACAAAAGCAAAAATTCCGGATGATATTTTTATCAGACAATTTATTAAGACCACACGTCCATTCTTTAAATCCAAGCTTGCCACGTCACTACATAGTGATAAAAATAAATTAAAAGAACTGATCAAGCAGATGACAGAGCTATACGTTAAAACCCCAGAAAAGCAGCTGAATATAAGTTTAAATAATGGCAACGCAATAGTTCATTGCCACTGCATCCCTTCTGGAGACTCGACGTCATATTCGTTCTTTTTTACACCGGGTCGTGAACCACGCCGAGCGGGACCTCGTCCAGAAACCCGACAGACCCCGGTGTCGGAGGCAGGGACCTCCTCTGAAGGATCTACACCAGGCGCAGAGCGTGATGTGGGTGACCATAGCCTGCCTAACTGGTGCCAGCGACCTGGTGGTAGTAATTCACCAGCCCCACGGGGAAGATACAACTTCCGTTCTAGACAAGCGCGGAACCAATCACAAAACAACTCGGAAAACGTCAGGCGGCTCCGCTAAGGGAAACGGTAGAAGAGCCGTCTACACCATCCTCAGTTCCCCAAGTAGAAGAATCGGCTGGTAGCCAGAACCACATTACTCCAAACAGTCCGACAGAGGAAGAAGACATCAAAAAGAAGCTATTTAGCTACAAGAGCAAATCTTTGGTCATTCTACAATTAAATGACCCTAGCAAGCGTAAGGTGGTGGCTCTCATAGACACTGGTGCCGCTGTCTCGTGTATTTCGGCATCTATGTGCCATGTTTTAAATATCCCGATAAAGTCTGCGCCACCAATGTCTCTTAGAGCAATTAATAATCAATTGATTCAGGTTGCAGGTTACATAGAAACACCAATGTCCGAGACAGCCCTTCGCTGGCTGTATTTAAGCGTAGAGTTAAAGAGCACTACCTTTCCCTGCAATAGGCTATTTATTTATTTATGTATATATATATATATATATATATATATATATATATATAGTAATATTTATGTATGTTTGTTATTTGATATATTTATTTATTATTTTTGTAGTATAAGTTTAATTATAGTACAGTTTATGTAGGTATAACGTATTTTGCACGCTCTATCTGCCTTTCCGATCAACTTTCCGTGGCTCGGGTTTGCTGGAAGAAATTTCTTTTTAGAGATAAGCTAACCTTTTGTGTCGTATTTCTGTGTGTGATTTTATATATATTTGTCATGTGTGCAAAGAACTGTAAATAATAATAAATAATAATTACTTCCTGGAGGTTTAGAAGTTACCTTCCGTGGAATGGCAGTGATAATTCCATGAAATTTTCTTAATGAATTCAAAGTCTCTGTCGATTTTAATATTCAATGTTTAAGTCTACAGGGAACTTCTATTTCTTTCATCACCAAACAAGATCAAACAAGTTCGTCATTGGACGCGATTTATAGCGAAAAGTTACATAATAACGACTATGTTTATTTTTCAGAAGCAATGGACAACAATCTTGGAGTCTATATTTTTCAAAGTACCACTGAAAGTTCTTTTATAATCAATGATGAGTTAATTGATAATCAGCGGACGGCACTGCATGACTTGTTAATAAAATATAAGGATCGATTTGCCTTTAAGAACGATCAATTAGGCCGATGTAGTATCATTCCGGTCCACATACAAACTAAAGATGAAGAACCAGTATTTTTAAGACGTTATAGAGTGTCCACAGTACAGAGAGACATAATTGAGTCACAAGTACAAGAAATGTTAAAACTTGGTATTGTCTCGGAAAGCCAGAGTTCATATGCTTCTCCTGTCGTACTTGTCAAGAAACCAGATGGAACATGGAGATTTTGTGTTGATTATCGACGTCTTAGTAAAAAGATTATAACAGATTCGTATCCAATACCAGTGATTGACGACATAATTAGTTATCTATTTGGAGCTAAAAATTTCGCAGAGCTGGACCTTAACAGCGGGTACTGGCAATCTGTCATCAGTTCAGGAAAGGAGAAGACCGCATTTATTACAAGTTCCGGTTTATATGAATTTAATGTGGTTTCCTTTGGCTTGCGCACAAGTCAAGCTGTCTTTCAGCGCATAATGGATAAGATCATAGGTGATATGAGGTATAAGAATGCTATTGTCTGTATGCCAAGACGTGGTACTGTATGCCAAGAGTTTTTCAGAATTTTTAAAGGTTTTGCAAAAATTATTTGCACGCCTACGAACGCATACAAGAACTTATTCCGCGAGCTCTCTACAATGAATCCACAATCAATCGCGTATGACCAGCTCTTCAATAATTTCGAATGTTGACATCGAATACCATTTCAAACCTTTTAAATTAATATTCGAATTATCTTCTTCGAAATGACCGAATGAGAAAGAAGTTGCGTTATGCCCGATCCTCCATGAAGGTCTGCATACCACAACTGCCTCCCCCCACTGAAAAAAATTTTCGATCGGTCGAAATTTTTTTTCAACAGGCCTACCTGACTTCCTACACGATGGCCCTAAGTTTTTGATCCAACGAGGTGGCCTAGAAGTAGCATCTCTCTGGGCTGCATGGGAACAGGTGGTCGGGTCAGTCTTCTTTCTTCCATCAGGATAAAGATCGTCTTTGTTCGGATGATGGGGAAATATGACCAAATATTATAGCTCCTCTCAAACCCGCACCTGTCCCTAACTAAAAATTAAAAGGAGTGTGGCATTTGAGGGCAGTTTCCGCTTTATGGCAACGAAGTGCTGGAATGATATCCCCCCTCCACTTAGGACGATAAACACAAAATCCACTTTCCAAAAACACCTTAAACTACACTTACTTAAAAAGCAAGAAGTAGGGGTTACTAAGCGCTTCGTTGTCTAGATGACGGAAATATATGGCAGAAATTTGATATTTCTTTTTTGTTTGCTGTGGTTTCATTTATTTATTCAGTTTATATATTTTTATGATCATTATTATATTTTACACTCTCACACCTACAAACTATCATACATCACTCTCATACACATTCACACTTCTGGTTTGCAATCGTATTGCTGCACTCGCGCCCCGTACTACCTCGTAGGCGGCAGCTGAAAATCAGTGTTTTGCCACCTACGGTAAAACTTTATACTGAGCTGCAATCTCGTTTCCTGCAGCGCACACTTACTTTGCTTTGTTTTTTTTTTTGCTTTGTTTTTTTTTGTTTTAATTATTGTTATTATTATGTGTGTTCTATTTCTTTATGTTATTACGCTCTATGTCTCTGTGCTTATCTTATCTACTTTCTTTGCTATTTATTGTTGATTTGTTCCTTATTTCCTTGTTTGTTGTATCTATTGTAAAACCCCATCGTTGCTTTTGTGTTTCTGTGTCTCTTTCTGTTCTAAATCTTTGTAAGTGTGTACTGTGATGGAAATAAATGTCTTATCTATCTATCTATCTATTTTAACCGTGTATAAGTTGTAATTAAAATAAATGCAACAAAAGTGCAGTGATTGTTTATAATTATAATACCTGAAAGAAGAGCTAAGCAGTTTTCATTGTTTGCCCCCAGAACAGGTACCACAGTACTGATAATGCCGAATTTGATGCTCACAATTTGCGTGGTCAGAAAGGCATAACACTGTCAGAGTAAAACGAGTCTTCTTAGAGATTTTCAGAGTCTTCACTCTAAACCCACCACACTGTATCTCACTGCCTTCCGTAGGACTCCAGTACTGGTAGCTTTCTTTATCAGCTCTACGTGATGTCTTGACGATAGTTGTGACTTTACGACGCCAGGCTAATTCCAAAGATTTCTCGCAGTTATCTTCTTCCGGGTTGCTGACGCAAATATATTTCCGTTGTCCGTAATGTGCATCGTAGCCATCTATAAAACTGGCACCTTGATGCCTTTCTTCTGTCTTCATGCTGCTGAGAAATTGGTGCAACAGCTGTAAACATCCACCGCGGGCAGCCTCATTGTCAGGTTCATTAGAATTTCTTCGGGTCAGGTCAATGGTATTGTATTCTTGATGGATGCGGTCGAGACAGTATGGATCATCCATAAGTGTCAAAAAATCAATAGCCAGTCATGTTGGTTTACAAATTTCAGTTGTAGGAATAGGTCCGCTTCCTGAGGTACTACTTATCAAACTAGTCTCTCGGTGGCTACTGTTTTAAATAACGAGTGTACTATGATACCTCTATAATAAGATTCCCATGTGTATTCAAATTTTACCTTTAGATAAATTTAAGACAGTAAATAAACAAAAACTTTGCAAAAAGGGCTATTACAAAATTTTTGATTACCTAACCGACAAGCAGCCATGGAAATGAACTGCTTAGTTCTAGAGTTATTTCAGAATTAGTTAAAATTAGAAAATAAGAAAATTTGTAATGCGATTAAAAAGAGCACCCTCAGAGTTCTTGCCTGTTCTTCTCTGGGGAAGACTGCACCTTTGCGAATTGGCGTATAGTCAGTAGGGTCAATAGAATGAATGCTAATGTATGCATTTAAATCGTTTAATATTTGTTTGTATGTATTTCATGTAATCTTGACTTGTTTTAAGTGGCATCCTGAATGTCCTGTAAAATAAAGATTTTTTATATTCTATTCTTTTCTATTCTATTCTATTCTATTCTATTCTATTCTATTCTTCCTACAAACGATTAAATTTAAGTCTGAAACAATCTGAGCTCAATCAAATAAAGAGGCGGCTTCTAACCCAAAAATTACTTAGACATCCCAGACGGGGAATCCTATTAGATTTAATGGGTTTCATTGGTAGTTAATGGAACGATAAATCATTGTAATTTATTTATTGCTGTTTTGATAGCAAATGATAAGATAATAATCTCGCGAGTCCTATTTCAATGTAAATCTCAAAAAGCATAATTAACTAGTGACATCAAAAGTATTCAAGCGTTTCTAAGTTACACGCAAAACAAATTACTCATGTAATACCTACAGTTTAGTGAACAAACATTCATGAATTTGAGATATTTTTAACTATATTTGTCCTGTTATTCTGACGCTGGTTCATTATGCGTTTATTGGTATTGCAGCATTTCTGCTTGCGATCTTTTTTGTGTTTACCAATTCTTTCTAGCCTAGTTTTCTTTTTCATTCAATAAATTTTTAAATTCTGGAACTTGCTCCATTTTTTTCCTTTTTTGAAGTTGATGATTCATTTGACAAAAAAAATTCAGTGAAACGACTGCTTTTCTCATAGTAGATTAGTTAAGTTAATTTATTTCATCATTAATTTTAGTATAAATGATATCAGTTTAAAATTATAGGACAACAGATATAGTGATAATTTATTTTCGTGCATAAAGGTGTTTATCAAAATTTTCAGTGGTTTTGGCTACCCATTGAGGCTGAATCCGAAGCCAGATTATTAACGGGATTATAACAAGGCAATTGACGAATACTTTTTTGTCCTCACCGGTTGCTGTCATCCAATTCTGACGCGGTATTCTCCAGCTACATGAAGAACCCCTCAACCCGATAGATAAGTCTTACCTTTTTGCCCCATTACTCATACTCTAAAATTATTGAATTTTCTTTGTAAATTTCTAGCAATCTATCAAATAGTTAGGTATTACATTCGTCGACGAATTAATAATCCCTATTTGGTTTTGATATCGACTAGATTTAGTTATTCCCCAAATTTTATTGTTGTGAGGTATTGTTTTTGTTCAAAACGAATTAGCTTTTCTCTTTCAAACAAACTTACTAAACACTTTTAGCAAGGATTTAATATTTTGTAATTTTAGACCCCAAGAACACCTTAGTAGGCCTACCCAATTGATTAATTAATCTGGTTAAGTCTATGCTTTAAATAAATGTTTTTGTTTACCCCCTTTGGATTCAAAGAAATATGTCGAATTTTTGTTAAACTATTTTATTTATTTTTGTCATTAAAACCAGTTTTTTATAATACTTGAGTTCTTTATTTAATTTGTGATTTGGCGATTACCACCCGAACATCATCGCTGAAGTATGTACTATTTATTGCAACCTGATTAAACAAGATTAGATTTCCCTTGCGACTATTCTACCACAATTGCGGTTTGTTTACGTCAAACTGGAATTTGTTCATCCCATTAGTGAAGTATTTGTATTATATTGATCAATTTCACGTCATTAAATCATTTGATGTATCATAGGGTTAATGGCATCATATAAATTGGAAATTGTAAAGCATTGGACTTCAGTTATCTCTGTGTACTTGAATCCACTAGTTCTGTGCTAATAAACCAGAATGTGGAATTTAAAATCAAAATCATTGTCCCCAAAAGACTTCATCAAACTGATGAATAAACCAGATTTCGTGAAATGTATTTCCAAGGAGCATAAAAAAAGTTTTGCAGACGGAAGTACTACCAACACTCAACGCATTCACTCATGCTGGACCCGAAGACATCATCAAAGACAACATGCAACCCAAAGCGCACAATGCCATTGCCAGTGAAATGCTGTGGTCAGAAATGGAAGCCCAGGACTTATGGAAAACAGTGTAGAAGCATCAAAGCAGAATTATAGTGATGCTCAATAAACCTGAGGGAAAAAGTGGCTATCGCTTCTAGAGCTCTGTAGTTGGGACATCGCTCCGATTTGGAAAATTTACAGTCAGCACTATTAGAATTTGCACGATTCTATAAACTCTTGAAATCAGGAATCTCAAGATAACTGACGAAAATGGCAATTGGTTGACTGTTTACCACTTTCTGGACTTGCACTGGCCAGTTGAAAACGATTTGCCTTCTAGAGATAAGCTTTGGAAGTTGTTGCTCACAGTTAATAAATACAAGGAAAGTATAGAGAATTTGGAAGGCTATCTGAGCCTAATCCTGGTCCACTGCCGTAATTGTTTGGATCAAATGATGGTCTACTGGGCAATTGAAAGGATATTTTTATAATATGTCCGAACAAAGAAAGTTGATATATTTTCAACAGTATTAGCATTGAGAAAAGAAGGGTTCAACTGTTTGTCCAACGAGAAGCATTACCTTTTTTGCTATGCCACTTTAAATTATTATTTACTTCATGAATCTTCAGTATTGTAACTTAAGCTAAAATTGATCTCCATGAAATTTAATCATATCTTCTATGAATGTGTACCAAATGTTTAGTTATAGATGAATTAGGCTAAGATTTATGGACTAATTACGTATTTTTATCTTGTTACTAGTCATTAAGATTAATAATTGTATGTATTGTATGTATAATTGTATGTATGTATATATTATAGGTATTTTATATATGTAGGTATATATTATTTATTTATTTAGCTAATTGTATGTGCTTATATATTTATTGATTATTATGTTTGTATTATAAATTTAATATCTCACTTTCTCTTGGTACCCTTGCCCACTTCAACTGCCTCTCCCTCTCACATAGGTTAGCTGGAAGAAAACTTATTGCTTGAGTTAAGCTCGCCGTTGTACATGTCCTTTCTTTGTGTATTTTTATATGCATTTGTGTGTACAATAAAGAATACGGAAATAATTGTGAATATAACACATCCAAATTTTTTAACACTTTTAATAAACTTAAGGATGTAATCAGTAACTATTTTCGTAGTTACTTTTCGTCGCATATCCTGTTTTTGCGATAAGCGAGGTTCAATGAAAAATCTTTTTTTATGGTCACTAGTGTCGGTATTTATTTGATCTAAAAGAAATAAATATGTATGAACTGTTTGGGTTCATTAATACGTAACTGTTCTGCGTAACGTTGATAAAATCAGTAGCATGACAATTAATTATCAATAAGTGGCTATAAAATTATAATTAAGATGAGCTAATATTCATTTGACTTGTTTATTGAATCGTTAATGGGCATTTTTTTTTCTGCTTGAACTTATAAATATTCATCGAATTAAATTTATTTAGATAACTGTTTTATGATTAATATTTAATCAACACGAACTTTTTGTGAGGTAAGACTGTTAAGCCTTTTTGCCAGTTCTGTAAATAAAAACTAAAATATGGGTCATAGAAAAATACCACTTTTCTAACTCATCGACACATTTATTTTCATATTCAAAATTAGAATATGAAAGACTAAAACTTGTTCTACATTCATAATGAAAAGTATAAAAAAAATTGTAAAACATCACAATTAAATTTCACTTAAGACAACACATTAGAGATCACAAATTACATTGTTTTGGATTTTCATTACTAAAATACTTAATCTAATGCTTCGTAGTCAATTTCCATACAACCATTTTTACGGAAGATCTACCGAATTTTTTTTTAGAATTACTTTTTACATTTCGTAACAAAATGATACAGTGCATTGTTACAAAATACATAATTTTCAGGCTGGCTTATACAATTTCCGTAGATCTGTCTCATTTTCAGTAGAGCTTTCGCCATAGACACAACTTTGTTTTTTTTTTTAATCACTGATACACATGTCTAACAAACAGAACACACTGGACATAGCACCATTATTACATTGGACCACTATAGGCCCGCTAGTAACATCTTGATCAGTAGTTATCTCATCACTTACTTCATTAACAATACTGAAAAATCTTATAAATTGATCCAGACAATGGGACATGTTATCCAAAGGCCACTTGGTGTAGAGAAGGTGGACTACTTCCTTCACTTTACCGTCTTGCTTCAACTCTAGCGTTATCTTGGTGCAGCAATCCTTTATTACAATTTGAACAGTTTTAATCTTAATTTCCTTGCACTCGACTTCTGCATCAGTCTTCCAGTACTGATAGTCATTTTCGCCGTTAGCTACCAGTACGACTATCACAAAGCTGTTGGTTTTCAAATCATGTTCCAAAATTCGTACAATCTGTCACTAGTAGGATAAATCATACATGAAAATTTGGCGATGTCTTTGCTCGTTGTTGTTTTTCCAAAGCCACTAATATCCAGAGATTTCACAAGGCCAGAGGCTTTTTTACTTTTTTGACTCTTGAGATCTTCAGTGTTCAAGTTCTTCGTTATTTCAGTGTGGTCTTGCAAAATTCGGGAAACAGCACTTGGAAGGGAACCACCCAGATCATCGGTTCGCATGGGTGACGTGCAAGTTGACGTGAGCCAGTACTTAAAGTACTTAGGTCTCACGCTCGACAGTCGCTGGGGCTTCGAAGAGCACTTTAACCGCCTGGTTCCCCGAATAGAGAGGGTAGTGGGTGCGTTGCACCGGATTCTACCCAATCTAGGGGGACCCAACGAGGGTGTTCGCCGACTATATGCCGGTGTCGTGAGGTCCATGGCCCTCTACGGAGCGCCAGTTTGGTCCGCCAGGCTGAGTATCCGGCACTGTAAAGCTAAGGTGCTCAGTCTCCAGCGCATGATGGTCATTCGGATCGCACGAGGGTACAGAACGATTTCGTTCCAGGCGGCAACAGTCTTAGCGCGATTTCCTCCGCTGTACATCCTCGCAGACATGGACGCAGCCGTGTACCATCGTCTGCGGAGCAAGACGGATCTCGCGCCAGACGAAGTGTGGTAGCAGGAGCGCCGACGAGCGCTCGAGAAGTGGCGCGCGCGACTCAGGGAGCCGAGAAGTGCACGCCAACGCGTCGTCGGTGCAATCCTGCCTAGCTTTAAGCCCTGGTTAAGGACGAGGGAGGGACACGTCACCTACAGGCTGACACAGGTACTCACCGGACACGGCTGTTTCGGTGAGTACCTGAATCGAATAGGACGCGAACCGACCGCGGAGTGTCATCACTGTGGGACGGACCGGGACTCCGCTCAGCATACCTTACAGGAATATCCTGCATGGGATGTTGAACGGCAAGTCCTGATAGAAAAGATAGGACCGAACCTATCCCTGCCAGCTGTAGTCTCGGCTATGCTGGCAGGCAAATCGGCGTGGCAGGCCGTGGTCTCCTTCTGCGAGAGCGTGATGCTCCCGAAGGAGGCCGCAGAGCGGGATCGCGAGACAGCAAATCCTGCTCGGAGACGTAGACGCCGGGTTGGTGGTGGACGCCCCAGCCGCGTCACCGTGTAGCTACGGATTAGTATATGGTGCGCCAGTCAGGAACACTAAACGGTATGCTGCGGGTCCTACAAGTTGCAATAATAATTATGTCGGTTAGATCGGTGCCTTGTGAGTTGATGCTGAAAAAAAAAATATCCAAAAGGCTGCTGGAACGGATCGCCTTGTGAGTTGATACTGGCAAAAAATTATACCTTTTGGTGTTTTTTTCATATTGCCCTGAAATGCAATGAATCACAAGCTCACTATACCGTTACCGTTACAATGGCCACCCCGCCCAGCAGTTCTGCCACAAAGACTCAACGACGATAATCACCTCGGTCTGGCCACTGTGGCACGAATGCACAAATCCCACTATTCATGCTACATTTCAAAAATGTAATGGATTGAGTGATCCGACATTCATACCAACTAGTACAGTCGATCTGTCTACCGCCGCGGTCAATGGTCGACGGGGCACCATAAGATAGAGTCTGTGACTGTATGGGGCTGTTGCAGCAGGATGTGGAGTGGATAGGAAAGGTGAGTCGACAAGAATACCAGCATCGAGCCAACGTAAGGAGGATAGATTCTATACTTGGTGTGTGATATATAAATGGGCGGGAATAGAGCTGCTGTAATTGATGGTCCTGGATTGTTTCTTCTTCCGACCGATGTGTCTTCGTTTTATCTTCTATTTTACTGTTTTTATTCTTGATTATGTGGTTGGAAGTAAAATACCTAAGTCTTCGGGTTTCGTTTCAATGTCAGTCTCTGTATATATTGTATATATTCTCGGCTTCTTATTTTATTTTTTGTCGATCTGCAGCAATCGTTTTCCAATACGATTTCGGTTTAGGGGGTCCCTACAAGTGAAGATCGGACGTCCAACTGTTCTCTTGAAGTCCCGCTTATAATTATATTCCTTATAATTATAAGCGTAGAAGATGTGGTTTCCGGCGTCTGCTTATGTGACCGTAGTATGATTCTACGTACTTTTATGATTTTCGTTATTGTTTTGCTTTGTTGTATTTCGTGGAAATCTTTTGATACATTGAGCATTTCTTTAAAAATTTGTCTTTCGTATTTTCTTAATCTCGATCGGTTACACTTGGTTAATGTTGCCACATTGAGCCCATAAGTCATTGTAGGCATCTTATAAATAAGACTGCAATTTTCGCGGGATCTCGGAGTTGGTTTCATCAGTAGTTCTTGAGCTGCTTCTTTGAGTATGTTGTAGATATCAGTCCAGCTAGCATTCCAATTGGAAACTTCTAATTTGTCTGAATGGGTGTGAGCGGAAGTATTTGATTCTTGTAAGACTTTCATCTTATTGGCTATCAGTCCTTGGAATTTTTGTTGTACGAATTCCCTTTGTAAATGTTCATATACCTAGTAGCATTTCTTATAGTTAAATGCCATATTAATTGCAGTATCTTGGTGTTTGAAGTAAGAAAGCTGGGGTTTCTATCGATCCCCAAAGTAATTTGTGATCTGTGTTTATTAGTTTTCCTTTTTCTCCTACAACGTAGTTGAAAAATACGGGTTTCTAAACACTTGTTAGAATATGATCAATTTGCGAATGTTGGTTTCCACGAAACCAAGTAGTCCAGTACGAGGGCCTTCTCCAAATATTACTTAGTTTTTAATTGTGCTGTTGTAAGAAGCTTAGAAGCTAATAACCGTTTAAATTGCTGTTTTGTGATAGAGGTTGTTCCCGGTCCTTTTACATTATTTTGTAAAGTTAATGCCTATGTGTGCGTTAAAGTCTCCTATTATAATTGGATAGGCTTTTTTAGGTCTCCGGCGTAGTAAAGTAGCAATCTGGAATAGACATGTGCTTGATGATGTTGGGACGTGAGACGTGACGATAAAAGTTTTATTGGATTGTTAATTGTAGCATTTTGGATTTTTAGGTGAACTGCTAAAGGTTTTACATCCAAACTTGCTAAGTTTTAACTCGTGTTGTTCAACAAAACTTAAAAGTAAGTTGCCGTTAAGGTTGCTATGCTTGTGGTATAAGTTTTCTCCGGTTCTTTTAGAGGTGCATTGTTTAGAGTCGTTTTTGCCTATTTGTGCGTTGAAGTCACCCATTATAACCGGATATGCTTTTTTAGGTTTTTGGTGAATCAAAATTCCAATTTGAGACAAACACGAGCTTGACGATGAAGGGACGTAGGACGTACTAATGGAAAGTTCTACTGAACTGTCGGTTGTAGCGATTTTGATCTTTAAGTGCACTGCTAGAGTGTTACATCCTTTACGATGGGTTGAAATTATTTTATATTGAGTCGTCTTTGATATAAGAATGGCGATTCCCATTTTTTCCCCTTGGGCGTTTACCGCCCCCAAGAATCCAGTGGTACTTATTTGATTCAAAAGTTCCTGATGCCATGTGTGTCTCTTGAAGTCCCGCTATTATTATCTGTCGATTAGACAGTTCTTGATAGATATGGTGTCTATCTTTTAGCTTAGAACAGCCTCTTACATTCCATGTGCCGGTTCTTAAATTTGTAGAGGGGGTAGGTACATCGTGTTGTGTTTGCCGTGATGACCTAATTAGACGCTGGCCGGTGCAATCTGTAGAAATGTGACATTGATTATCAAACGTGGCGGGTATTGTTTCATTGGATTGCAAAAAGAGTTTTCCATCGTTTTCTTTTTGGAAGTGTGAGTTTGTTGCAGGACTACATTTATCATAAACATTCTCATCTTCGTAGTTGGATAAAGCTCCTTGATCGGTGGGTATCAAGCTTCTGTAATGATTGTTTCCGAAGTGTAAATAGATGTTTCCGGGTACTGGTGAATCACGGGGCTTATAAATGAGTGGTTCCAACAGATTTGCGTTTTAAACATGGACGTTAGCCCTATAATATTCCGAAGCTGCTATTAATATATCTTCCCCTCCCCAGAATCCATCCTGGAATTGTTGGTTAATATATTGTTACATGCTAAGCGTTGTGTCCGTGAGGTTATTAGGTAGTGCTAGTTCTATTTGTGGGTCGTGGCGGTTTTCAGACACGTAGGTTGCTAGATCCTTCCTAATCATTGCGTGGTCAAACGTTAGGTAAAACGTTATATTTATTTGGTTACATATTAATCTGTATAAGCAGTTGCCGTCTTTTTCGATGCATTTAAAAAAAAGATTGTATTGTTCTGGCTTGCCATAGTTTTCGGGTGGTTGCTGTCAGCCAGATGTTGACTGAATGACTGTGGAGTCTTTTGTTTAGTAGTTTTAAAAATTATAAAGTTGTCGGGCGCATCAAGTTGAAAGACAGCAGGATGAGCTTTATGAGCTTTCGTTTCCCAGGCTCCGATATAGTATTATTGTTTTGTTATCCTTTTCTCTATACCCTATTGTAAAACTTAGGCAAACTAATGGTTCTTCGGTCGTTTGCTTGCTTTTAGTCGGTATTATTTTAAATTAAAAAAAACGCACTTAGTAAAATAAGGTTGGTATTGTTCCCAAGTTGAGCGATTTCTATGCGATGTGTTTTACGATTGGCTAAGTGATTAGTGATTCGTATGGTATATCAGTAAGATATGATAAATTTATTATGCGAATAATATATTATGTTATAAGTGTGTCAGGTGGCTTATTGTAGTAATGTCTTTGAAGCACACAATACTGCTAATGGATTCCTAGTTTT
>OX465244.1:9564828-9863161 GCA_949987775.1 Aproaerema taeniolella
GAGCACCAATTCGACAACCTTGTGATTACTGGGGGAACCCGATCACGCTCTTGACAGTGAGTATCAAACTAATAGAGTGTCTTACCACTCCTACCTAGTTTCTTCTCTGACAATATACTCTCTTCCAGTACTACCTTCGCATGGACTTCTCAGAGCTGCTGTACAGGTTGTGGCGGGCGCCAACAAAAATCCGTCATTCACTGGCCATGGTATGGATACGCACTACCGCGCGCCGTGATCTCTTGACGAAGAACTATTTGAACCAAGTAATGGGACCCGAGTTGGATTGGTTGTTTGAGCGAGACCCTGATCTGCCGCCATCATGGGAAGTAACACTTTCGCCATCAAGCGGAGGCGTCCGTAACTATCGAATTGCTTTGTCAGAGTGGATTACTGAAGAGACTGAACTTTAACTCCCATAATTTAGAGTCTAACCAAACTGATTTAGTCTGAAGGTTTTCGAATAACAACTCATAAGTAATATTTTATTTATTTTATCCTTTGTAATAAAATACATAAAGTCTTAAAGTTTAACATTAATTAATGCAAAAAATGGCTTACGATCAATTATTGATCTAGCTGTAGAACTAACGTATCACAATATTCAATAATGTATAAAAAAAAATTAATTAGACGGTATGCGAAGACCTTCTATTTGAAATTTCGTAATCTTAACTAGTCATAAGCGCAAACGCGACGACCGAAGTTGCGACAACTGAAACAAAACCAAAACAAATATATAAATATGTAAATTTCTTGCCATATATTTACATAGGCTCTACAAAAATGATATTTTTGATTAAAAGCTTATGTTTTTAATTGGTTTATTCATTCAAAGTCTCTACTTTCAAACAATTGCATTTGTAAACAGTAATACTAGTCTACTTACTTCTTCGTACAAAGTAAGCAATCCATCTTGATTCCGTAGTAGTCATTGGCATGTGGACGGGAATTTTCGTCCTCGGCTTTACGCATCCACGGACTAACCCCGTGGTAGTTAAATTTCGCAGTGACGTTTTCCAGCCTTATGGTAGTGCCTTCCATTTTCCTGTAGTGCCTCCATTGATCTACTGCCTTGTTTGTCATGATGTTTTTTAGGACTTTTTCGGTGTAAACGTTCCATTCCTTGGGAACGTAGCAGGTGTACTTAGTGGTCAATTTTTATTCTGTTGGAAGTAATGACATCTAATAAATAACAGATGTACAATCGGTGTTAAAATTAGTCTGTTAGAGTTAACAAATATTTAAGATTAAATAGTTACCTTAAAACTCTATAACACTGATCCTGTGACACAAAGAAGCTTAGAAACAACAAAGTCTAGTTTTAAAGTAACGTCTGAGATTTGCTACGGAGGTATTTATAGAGGTAGGTCAGGTTTGAATAACATACATAAAATTATGGGATCGCTAGACGCTTTGAGTCACCCACGCAGACGTGTCTGCGGATCTTACGAGTAAAAAAACGCTGTTATAATTTATTATGAGAATCAATTAACTTTATATCCAAAAAACTGTAATTTTATACATCATACATCATTTCTGTCGAGTAAAAATCATTTTAATAGCTCGAAAACATATATATTAAGTCTCCAAATAATCACATTTATCTTCGGTGCACGACGAATTCTTGAAATACGAATTTAAATCAGAAAATCTTGTCATGTTGCAATATTTTTTTCCGAGCTATTAATTTTCTTTCTATTTTTGTATTTCGCTATAGAACGCAAATTCTGCTCAGAAGTCAGGTCTTAATCAGAAAAACGTAGGTGGATTTACTGACACAATGAATTTGTTCTCCACGTATAAGTATGTGTAAACCCATAAAATATCTAAAAAATTGTTCAAACCGCATCATTACTGACACATTCGATCGTGAAGATTTGCATCGAGTGATTGTGTTTTGTAAATTCGGGAATTTTAGATATATCTATGGAAGAGTTTGCAACTTATGTGAAATTAGGAGAGGATATCCTAGTTCCTTCAAAGTGGCCTCTCAGCGGCATAGATACACTAGTGTTAACTTTGGCAAGAAAAATAATAGAGCAGTGTGATGTCGTGAGTTCTATTCTACAAGTAAGAGACATACCTACTAAATTAGTTACACAAAAGGACAGTAATAATTTAGTGTATGTGTTTCAGGAAATCTCTAAAGCGTAAGTACTTTTGAGACTTTAATTGACTGTAACAGTGACGATACTCTAGGTCAGGGACGTCCATGGTTTCGTTTTCGATTTCAGAGAAACGATTGGGGCGTACGTGTACGAAATAGTGCTACCAAAGGAAGAAAGCAGTATCCGGAAGAGAACATTCAGCGGAAGTAATTACAGCGACGAGTCCTGGCCAGACTACGCAGTCAGCGTTTCTAAGAAGAATAATAAGATATCATACTACGTGACACCTCCACGGCTGGAGTAAGTTGCTGTGTTACACTTTTTATCGAAAACCTCCTAGACTAGTCGCGAGTTGCTAAGCAGTAAGTTGTTTGCAAGATCTTAAATACTTGGACTTTCGAAACGTGACGATAGATACAAGTTGAACTAGTTTTTCGTATTAGCCTTATTTCTATAAATTTTACGACTTTTTAATTATGCAAATGGATTTAGGCTATTTAGTACTATATACAAATGGAAACATTATAGAATGTCAATTTTTAAACTGAACCACATTTGATACTATCTCAATAAAGATTGTAATTGATGACCATAAAACTGTCAAATCTGAAGCGTAGATTATTTTAAAAAATTGTTTTGCTGAACAATTTAGTGCAGCAATTTGAGCGACATCCGTTTCACGAAGTCGTAAAATGAAGATTCGCATATGAATATCCCTTAATTTCTTACCAAAACACTGCACGAACCATTTGCTTAGCAAGTAGGTGTTGTTAAGAATATACTTTAAGACGCGAACTTTGTCATTTTTGAGCTGTAAAAACAAAATTTTATTGTCTTTTTATATGCGTGCGCATTGTTTTTTTTAGTGTTTAGTATTAAGAAAATTCCAAAATCATCCAGATCTTTGTAATGGCCTTAGTGATTAATTCTAGAAATATGGCTAATGGTATTCACGCATAAGCCACGTGTTCTACTTGTAAAACAATGAAATTGACGTCGATACAAGTACTATCAAACTGACCCTTGACATAGTAATCTTAACGGTTTCATCTGAGCTATATAATAACGATCACTAACTTGAGCTAGTCAGTTCTCAAGAGTTATTCCTTGTGTACTGTCTCAGCTGAACAATGGCCTTAACTGCCTATACCGTTGTTAAGTTTACCGAGACGGTTGAAGAAGGGCGGAACCCTTATAAAGTAGTGCCAACTTGGTGGATGAAGATTGAAAACGCTAACAACGTGACAGTACCGTACCCACCCGAGGAAAAGCTTTCACAAGCTTTTGACCGCATTTTTAACTGCAAGCCTCCGTTGGCGGAGTGGGAGATGCACCATGCGGTTATCGAACGTGAAGCAGGTGAGTCTTAGTTATTTTTTTCTTTTTTTTTAATTTCCTAAAGCATTGATAATAATATTTAACAGTTTTCTAGTGTTATCTGATGTTGGACGTATACTTGGCGCGAGACACTGCCGTGTCTCCGGATTTTGAAATGTAAAAAAGTAGAACCTTTAAAATACACTTTTATAACCTAGAAAGGTTGTCCAGGGTATCATAGATGTTGAGGCGTGTTATTTACAAAAAATTAACTTTTTGCAGAAGCTTATCAAGCTGGAATCCTTTACATCAAACGTCAAAGCACGGCGCCGCTGGATGAGGAGACGCTTCTGCTGTGGAAGGATATCAGTCAGGAGTGCATCGAAAAAATCAAAAACTTACATCCCGTTAATATCTTTAGCCGGGTGTGGACTATGCTGTGGAGCTTGGTCGGAAAATAAATAATCTTTTATTTAATTGCTTATCTTGTTTGTTTTTATTACACATATCACAATACCCAGTGCAATGAGTGAAAAAGATATGCAGTAAAAGAAATATGTATGTTGAGATATATCTTAAAATAAACCTTAATGTATATTTGATATATTCAAATCTGTACTCTATCACAAAAAACGTAGGCTGAAATTTTGAGAAAGAAAACCATAACGAATATCAAACTTCAAAGGTAACTGACCTTCAGTCAACATTGGCCGTGAACAACCTTGACGCCGCCGTAAGTAGCAACGCATATGTTTCGCATTAGGTCTCATCGATAGTCGAATGTGGGACCATTATCCGTGAATTATGATAATTGATTCAATCATGGGATATGATAATAGGTTTGATATTTATTTAGCTTTGTGCTGAAATAGCTCGTGAGGTAAGACGAGTCATACGCAATGGTAAACAGAGTCGAGTTTGCGATAAGCGCATCCATGACCTATCCTATTAGGCAGTATTTGTGGTAGGACAGAAAAACATTTGAATTTCCATAGAAAGTGCTTGGATTTTTCAGTTAATTTCAGTAACGCTCAGGTGTCACACGGATTAAGCAAAATCCTTCAAGATGAGCGAACCGTTAGCCAGGACTTCAAAGTTCGAGAACTTTTTAGCGAAGTTAGGTTACACTAAATCTAAGGGTTGCCCAGAATCTATTCCTTTGAACGACTTCAAATGTAATGACATCGAGGACTTGAGTTATCTAAATACTCGCCGTCAGTGGACACTGAGATACACATCAGAGGACCAGTCAAATCATGAAGGTGCGTCATCAAATAAACAAAGTGACCTTGAAATATGTGGGCTCCATCTCAAAGAATCTGACCTCTCTGATGAAATAGAGGAAGTTTCCTGTGACACATCTTCTGAGATTAGTAGTCATGGTTCCTGTTGCTATGGTGAGTTTGCACCTGTTGACTATATACCTATGATGCAATTTAGCTATCTCGGGTTGATATGTTATCACACTTACCGACACAAGCAATGTCGTTACTGTAAGTCATGTTTAAGATAAAATATTATTAATGAGGCATAGCTGAGATAATAATGCGCTTCTTATAATAGCTGAGATAATGTCGAACAAGTACTCGTTATCGCTTTCATATTATTATTTTGGTTCCGTACAGTTTATTTATCATCGAAGAATTAATGAAACGAAAGTTATTTTTGAAAGTTTACTTCCACACAATATTGACAAATCATCAGTATTTGGTTCCATTTTTTGTAGGTTTGTTTCTGAAACAAATTAAGGAAACAAATTATTTACTTTGGACATAATATTTTGTCGCACACTATCTCTTATACACGTAGAGAAAATTTAAGAAATTTTTACAATTTGCAGTAGACCATTTTATGTAATATTTTTAGGTGCTACAAAAAATTGTATTGGGTAAATAATACGATAAAAATTTAAAATACTAACTACGTAACTAATTATACATATCGTGTAAGTAAAGTTTCGAATATAACTATCGTAAAATTTAGTCAGTAATGTAGAAATCATCATATAACTTAGTAATTGACAACATAGTTATTAAAATAATAAATCGTGAAATTTCTTATTATACAAATAGTAAATTTTTGTCTAAAATATTTAAAAGTTACTAGTAATAAAAATACATTTTAGCATTAAGATAGTTGTATTGTAAATTTTCCCATAATTGTTCTCCATGTTTATAAAACTCACATTTTATTGCAATAAATACAAGGTATGTAAAACGCATAGTAATCTTTCAGATTCGGGGTGGTTCGCAGATCTAAATCATTTCTCATCCAAAAATCACGGTTGTGAATTTGTAGCCTCGCTGTAACACCTCCGATACGGATTGGAGATCCTTCCACCCTTCCATACTTCGCGTAGTAGTTTTCGATTTCTTTGTGGATTAATGCGTATAAACTGTTCCATGGAAACGCCAACCACTCTCGCGGGATCAAACATAGAATTTGATGGAACATTGTATCCCCAAAATAACACTCTCGCACTTAGTATCGTATTACTTGTCAGACCGTACAATGAATACTGCGGATAAATTATCAGGGTACTGTACACTGTGTCCTTATCTTGCATTACAGATAATGCTTGGACCTCACAAAATTTTTACACTAATTTTTAGTACTCACGGTTTCTGACAGTAGTCACAGGACATGTAGACCCCGTAGTACTCTTGTGGGTCTGGCCAAGCCCTTTTGTCCTTATCGCTCTTCATCCAAGGCTGCTCTTCCCAGTAGTTAAGCTTTGCATTTACACCATTGATGTTGATCTTAACGGCACCTTCTTTCTTAGTAATTTCGTTACATGAGATCTTCTTCTTCAAGACCAATTCTATCGTGCTTGAATGATGCACATCCCAGGCACGAGGAACAAGGCATATGTGCTTCGACATGGAAAACCAGTGGCTCTTAAACGCTACTGTGTAAATAATGCAGTTGACATGAGTCATGTTGCTTATAAAGCTCAGACAACAAAGGTTCATTACTTGCTGATTGGAGATAACAAGTGCATTGTATTCAGTCAAAAGGTCAAACAAGTTCAATGTTTGTTTACACTTATTGCACTACTTGTATTAGAATGTTGTGCGTACTCAGTTTCTGTATTCAATAGCTTTGTCTCTAATAGAAATTATTTACACAAACTAGTAGACAAGGACTGTAGCAATTGTCAGACTCTAAAATGGTACTCGACCCTATTCACGCAAATTGGACATCGGTATATATCCCGTAGAAGTGCCATACTCCTGATCAGTCATCGATCAATCACCAAACCAAGTAGAAGTATATTCTATCACAAGTCTTCTAGAACGAAATCGAAGCTCAAGGTTCAAAAGCATTTTGTGTCTATTTAATCCAGGTAACGGCTATTTCTAATTTATTTTGATATCCACAGATCTTAAAGAAGAGAACCAAAGCTCTGCGAATATTGCCCAGGAAACAATGGAGTCCGACGAATCAAGAAGCAAAAAGAATGCAGTCTCTAAACTCTTCAACAGACTGCGTCCATTCAAAAGACATGAGCCGAATAGTTCAAGTATTTATAACTTGGAAGAGCAAGTTCCAAACGTGGAACCAACCCAAACCGACGTCAAGATTACTTATGCGCCAGTTAGTCAGTCTGGTCCGTCACGGAAGCCTCATTACGCCAGCCCAAAAATTTCAGCAGCCTCAGAAGATGTCCCACCAGATCAAAGTTTGCTGGCTAAACAGCACAGTATCTTACGTAGACTGCACTCTACTTTAAATGAGGCAACTAATCTTGTGGAGGAGTTCCTACAACTGTACAAGCGTGACTGATACGCTAATTTGCCATTATCATTACGTTACTAATTTTAGTATGATTACTAACAGATAACTGTAAAAATAATATTTTGTTTTGTTTCCATGCTAAAGGCGGAAGCTAATTAGTAAGTTATATAAACTGATAAGATTTGGAGAACATTCAACTGAGTGGCGCAAACAAGGCGCCGTCTGATTGTGCCAATAGATTCATACCTTTGACCGTCTGGTTATTACTATTGATGAATATGTCTTTCAAGATCAATTTAAAGGCAATAAAACGCCTATCAAAATAAATTTTCGATAGGTGTTTGTATTCATTGTCTCTTAGGTGGAATTTATTTAGCCACACGTTGTTTTGAATTTGGTTACCAAAACGAACTGCGCCAAAATGATAGACATAAATAATATACACATTAACATAACCCTTATCTAAATATCATGATGTTTCTCAACACTTTTTCCAGTTTCATCTCAATCTAGATCGCTGTGTAGCATATCTATTTCATGAAAGCGAAAAATGTATCAAGACGTGGGGTCAAAGTACGAAGTCATCAGTGACTACGAATCAGATTATGATGAGAACTGGCCCGAAATTGAGTACTCTGATGAAGGATGGCTGACAGCAATGGACCCAATTTTCTGGTGCCTGGCCCCAACCCATCTCGAAGAGTGCTTATGGCTATTCCGTACGGCTCCGACTCGTCAGCCTACGGATTCCAGAGGTCATCCTTTAACACTCTTGGAAGTGAGTATAAAGATAGCCCAAAAATACTTTATTTTACGTATTCTTGTACTGATTCTACGCTGTTGTTTCTAGTTCTACCTCCGCATGGACGTCACGGACCTGCTTAACAAGTTATGGGGTGCGCCGGAGAGAATTTACGACAAACTTTGCATAATTTGGTCCCGCGTGAGAAAGCGCCGTAATCTGTCAAGAGAAAATTTCTTAATGCATTCTTTTGGGCCTGAGCTGGATTTAATTTTTGATCGGGACCCAGATCTTCCATCATGGGACACTCCTAGACCATGGGCGTAATGTTTTGATATTTTTCTCAGAATGCCTTGAACAAGATGTTTTTGTTTAAGTATTTTAGATATTTATCTAGTTACTTAGCACTTGTAAATTAAAATTTGATTTTTGTCTATAAAAAAAATTGTAAGCACTAACATAAAAGATAACTGTTTGGTTTTAACTTTACTACTATATTGGTAGATTTTCATCAATTTTTGGTTTTATCAAATAAAATTCTAAATAATTTTCCTGTTTTTTTGAACTTAAGACCTCCACATCATCTATATTAATATTATAAAGCTAAAGAGTTTGTTTGTTTGTTTGTTTGTTTGTTTGTTTGAACGCGCTAATCTCCGAAACTACTGGTTCGAATTGAATAATTCTTTTTGTGTTGGATAGTCCAGTTATCGAGGAAGGCTATAGGCTATATAACATCACGCTACGACCAATAGGAGCAAAGATATAGTGGTAAATGAGTAAAAAACGGGAGAAATTATACCTAGACTGACGGACATATCAACGCACAGCCTAAACGGCTAAACGTAGGCACTTGAAATTTGGAACGGACGTAGCTTAGGTACCGCAGAGGTGCACTAAGAAAGGAATTCCCGAAATTCCCACGGGAACGGGAATTAGCGGGAAAATCCTTTTGTATGAAAAATCTAAACCGCTTAAGTTAGACGCTTGAAATTTGGCATGCAGGTACCTTAGTAAACTGAAAGCTAAGTTGCAACAGGATATTGCAAAATTCCCACGGGAACGGGAGTTAGCGGGAAAAAACTTTTGTATGTAAAAATCTAAATCACGTAAGATAGATGTTTTCAATCTGTGTACTCCGTACAAAAAAAAATTAACACGCAAACGAAGTTGCGGGCATCAGCTTTATTATCTATACTAATATTATAAAGCTAAAGAGTTTGTTTGTTTGTTTGTTTGTTTGAACGCGCTAATCTCCGAAACTACTGGTTCGAATTGAATAATTCTTTTTTTGTTGGATAGTCCAGTTATCGAGGAAGGCTATAAGCTATATAACATCACGCTACAACCAATAGGAGCAAAGATATAGTGGTAAATGAGTAAAAAACGGGAGAAATTATACCTAGACTGACGGACATATCAACGCACAGCCTAAACGGCTAAACGTAGGCACTTGAAATTTGGAAAGGACGTAGCTTAGGTACCGCAGAGGTGCACTAAGAAAGGAATTCCCGAAATTCCCACGGGAACGGGAATTAGCGGGAAAATCCTTTTGTATGAAAAATCTAAACCGCTTAAGTTAGACGCTTGAAATTTGGCATGCAGGTACTTTAGTAAACTGAAAGCTAAGTTGCAACAGGATATTGCAAAATTCCCACGGGAACGGGAGTTAGCGGGAAAAAACTTTTGTATGTAAAAATCTAAATCACGTAAGATAGATGTTTTCAATCTGTGTACTCTGTACAAAAAAAATTAACACTCAAACAAAGTTGCGGGCATCAGCTATATTATCTATACTAATATTATAAAGCTAAAGAGTCTGTTTGTTTGTTTGTTTGTTTGTTTGTTTGAACGCGCTAATCTCCGAAACTACTGGTTCGAATTGAATAATTCTTTTTGTGTTGGATAGTCCAGTTATCGAGGAAGGCTATAAGCTATATAACATCACGCTACGACCAATAGGAGCAAAGATATAGTGGTAAATGTGTAAAAAACGGGAGAAATTATACCTAGACTGACGGACATATCAACGCACAGCCTAAACGGCTAAACGTAGGCACTTGAAATTTGGAAGGGACGTAGCTTAGGTACCGCAGAGGTGCACTAAGAAAGGAATTCTCGAAATTCCCACGGGAACGGGAATTAGCGGGAAAATCCTTTTGTATGAAAAATCTAAACCGCTTAAGTTAGACGCTTGAAATTTGGCATGCAGGTACCTTAGTAAACTGAAAGCTAAGTTGCAACAGGATATTGCAAAATTCTCACGGGAACGGGAGTTAGCGGGAAAAAACTTTTGTATGTAAGAATCTAAATCACGTAAGATAGATGTTTTCAATCTGTGTACTCTGTACAAAAAAAATTAACACGCAAACGAAGTTGCGGGCATCAGCTAAATTATCTATATTAATATTATAAAGCTAAAGAGTTTGTTTGTTTGTTTGTTTGTTTGTTTGTTTGAACGCGCTAATCTCCGAAACTACTGTTTCGAATTGAATAATTCTTTTTTTGTTGGATAGTCCAGTTATCGAGGAAGGCTATAGGCTATATAACATCACGCTTCAACTAATAGGAGCAAAGATATAGTGGTAATCTATATTAATATTATAAAGCTAAAGAGTTTGTTTGTTTGTTTGTTTGTTTGTTTGTTTGAACGCGCTAATCTCCGAAACTACTGGTTCGAATTGAATAATTCTTTTTGTGTTGGATAGTCCAGTTATCGAGGAAGGCTATAGGCTATATAACATCACGCTACGACCAATAGGAGCAAAGATATAGTGGTAAATGAGTAAAAAACGGGAGAAATTATACCTAGACTGACGGACATATCAACGCACAGCCTAAACGGCTAAACGTAGGCACTTGAAATTTGGAAGGGACGTAGCTTAGGTACTTCAAAGGTGCACTAAGAAAGGAATTCCCGAAATTCCCACGGGAACGGGAATTAGCGGGAAAATCCTTTTGTATGAAAAATCTAAACCGCTTAAGTTAGACGCTTGAAATTTGGCATGCAGGTACCTTAGTAAACTGAAAGCTAAGTTGCAACAGGATATTGCAAAATTCCCACGGGAACGGGAGTTAGCGGGAAAAAACTTTTGTATGTAAAAATCTAAATCACGTAAGATAGATGTTTTCAATCTATGTACTCTGTACAAAAAAAAATTAACACGCAAACGAAGTCGCAGGCATCAGCTATATTATCTATACTTATATTATAAAGCTAAAGAGTTTGTTTGTTTGTTTGTTTGTTTGAACGCGCTAATCTCCGAAACTACTGTTTCGAATTGAATAATTCTTTTTTTGTTGGATAGTCCAGTTATCGAGGAAGGCTATATGCTATATAACATCACGCTACAACTAATAGGAGCAAAGTGGTAAATGAGTAAAAAACGGGAGAAATTATACCTAGACTGACGGACATATCAACGCACAGCCTAAACGGCTAAACGTAGGCACTTGAAATTTGGAAGGGACGTAGCTTAGGTACCGCAGAGGTGCACTAAGAAAGGAATTCCCGAAATTCCCACGGGAACGGGAATTAGCGGGAAAATCCTTTTGTATGAAAAATCTAAACCGCTTAAGTTAGACGCTTGAAATTTGGCATGCAGGTACCTTAGTAAACTGAAAGCTAAGTTGCAACAGGATATTGCAAAATTCCCACGGGAACGGGAGTTAGCGGGAAAAAACTTTTGTATGTAAAAATCTAAATCACGTAAGATAGATGTTTTCAATCTGTGTACTCTGTACTAAAAAAAAATTAACACGCAAACGAAGTTGCGGGCATCAGCTAGTTTATAATAAACGTAACTGTAAACATCGATACAAATTCTCAGAAAAGAGACTGATATTGTTGGGTTTTACCAAATTATGTTACATATAGTTACTAAGCTGATAAGCGTAACTACTGTATGAGCAATACACTGCCGGACAAATTAAAATGGCATGGTAAAATATGTATGCAAAAACTATATCTTACATCTATTTTTTTTTCCTTATTAGGGTAAATGCACCAGTAGTTGACCAATTAAGGATTTTTCATATCTAAATTTATTGCAGATAAATTATTACAAATTTTAAAAAAGTAGTTTAAAGTTTATGTTATTCCTAAATCCTTAAATTTTCGAAATAAAGTGGTATTTATTTTATTTTTTGATAATAATATATTAAAAATAGCTTTTTAAAGTAGATAATAGGAAAACACCAGTAGTTGACCGTTTGATCCAATCGTTTGACCACCTTGTACCAATAGTTGACCGGTTAAAATATCAATTATTTATCTAGTTAAAGTTATTTTTTTATGTTTATTGAATGTATTTTGCTTTAATTATTAGTATTTAAGAGAGTATTCTGAGGTGCCTGAAAGTTTTCAAATTATTTTTTTGTTATACTCGCCCCAAAAGTTCAACTTTTGAGCACTGTGTGGCGTCCGCAAAGGTACTCTTTTCAAGAGACTCTACTATACTGTCTTTCTTCACGGCCTCGGCCGTGAAGTTTACCTCCCCCCTTACTTTACGGACTGTCATATTACAAATACGGACAAAATTGAGAGAAATTGTAAAAAAAAGTCACATTCTATTGTACCGACCGATGATTTTGAGTAAATTTTAAAGTTAGTTACTCTTGGGTGGCGCTAATTATTTTTCAGCTGGCAGTTTATTACGAAGAGGACCTAAATATTTCATTAGTGGCCACTATCCCTCAAAAGTTAAACTTTTGGAGCGATTATAACAAAAAATATTGTATGTCATACGACCGTCGAGTGGCGATTTTTACAGCGACTTTCTTTCGATATTCGCTTTAATGTTTGTGAAGCGAATGTTCGAAAGCGAGCGTAAATTTCCGTCCTTGGCTGACGCCTCGGACGTTAAAAATACGCCCGCTTTCGAACATTCCCGCCACAAACCTTAGGCTCATATCGAAACTCGTCGCTGTCAAGAAACCGCCACTTCACGGTCTTATGACATAAGTATCTATTTTCAGGAATTGTAAAAGAATTTTTTGAATTTTATAGATGTACATAAACTAAATCTATAACTTAATAATGTGTTTTCTAAAAGAATAAAAATAATGTTAGTTGTTTGCTATTTTGGTAATAGCATTTTAATAAATTCAAAAATTGATTTTAACAAAAAAAATGTTTTTATTTAAGAAAATAGTTTTGTTTACTTATGTAATTTTTATGTTAAATAGATGCTATTGCTATTTACAAGTAAACATTTTTGATAATGGGTATGTATGTAGGATGTGGTCATTCTGTTGGAGCAATGGTGTTTTTACGGTTCCAGTATCTGACTGGTCGTTTATTTGCAAAAAATCTAGCGCTGTTTTTTGCTTGTGAGGTAGCAATTTATATTATTACTTGTGTATGACACTTTAAATTTATAACTCTGATTATTTGTTACAAATAATACCGTTTATCACATTCGCTCTGAGCTAAATTATCAATATTTATGAAGTAAATAACTCTAGAATTGAACTTTACCAGAAAACAAGTCTACTATAGTTTAGTTATCAATTAAATATATTTTTTTCCTCATAGGGATGATATAAAAGCTGGTAGAATAATACTATCTCTCATAACCTAACCCGAAAGCGAGGAATCTACATTTCAATTTGGTCTTTGAAGGTAAGAATTTTTAATATGTGCACTCATAAAAAATTTTTGTTAGAGTAACATCCTCCGAAAGGTTCTCGACCGACTGTACGCCGCTGGTCTGAAGATTAACCATGAGAAGAGTCACTTCTTGAAAACCTCGACAACGTACTTGGGGCACGTAATCGACGCCGATGGAATCCACACTGACCCCGAAAAAGGGAAAGCAATTTCCAAGATTCCAGCCCCCAAGAACACTAAGGATCTTCGCAGATTCCTGGGAATGATCTCCTGGTACCGGAGATTCATTCCAAACTGTGCCGATTTGACCAAACCCCTCACCACGCTTTTGCAAAAGAAGAAAAGATGGCGCTGGGAGGAACCTGAACAGACCGCGTTCGAATCACTCAAGATCCGCCTGCAAACTGCTCCCGTACTCGCAACTCCCGACTTCTCGAAGCGTTTCACGCTCCAGACGGACGCGAGCAACACAAGGATAGGGGCCGTGCTAACCCAGGAGCAAGATGGAGGCGAGAAAGTGATTGCGTACGCCAGTAGAACCCTGAACAAAGCCGAGAGAAACTATTCCGTGACCGAGAAAGAGTGCCTCGCAGTGGTCTGGGCGATCCAGAAGATAAGACCCTACCTTGAAGGGTATGAGTTTACCGTTATCACCGATCACCAGTCCCTGAAATGGCTCCTTACAATGGAGAGTCCACACGGACGAGTGGCCCGGTGGAGTCTTTACCTGCAGCAATACGACTTCACTGTTGTATACCGGAAGGGTCAGCTCAACAAAGTGGCTGATGCTTTGTTGCGAGGCGACACCAAGTTCACCACCTGCGAAGAAGTAGGTGACCGCGAAACCAAGTTAGTGTTGGCAGCATTAGCAATGGGTGATGACTGGTATGACCGAATCAAGCGAGGAGTCGAGAACGACTCACAGAAGTACCCAGAATACTGCCTCCGAGATGGCCTGCTCTTCCGACACGCACTTCATAGCCTCTACTATACTAACCGCGGCGATGTTTGGAAGTTGTGTGTCCCGGAACAAGACCGCAGCCGCGTCTTGTTCGAAAATCATAAGGCCCCGACCGCTGGGCACGGTGGGGTCGCGAAAACGATAGCGAGAATCTCCCGAAGCTACTACTGGCCGAGAATGCGCGCCGAAATCACCGAGCACGTGCGCTGCTGCATCAAATGCCAAGAGTACAAGCCCGCACAGATGCCACACGCTGCTCCGATGGGTACCATCCCAGCTGACCGTCCGTGGGCCATGATATCAGCCGATATCATGGGGCTAAAACCGAGATCCACCTGCGGAATGGCATACGTTTTAGTTATCCAAGATAAATTCACCAAGTGGGCCGAAGTTCATCCATTACGTCAACCAAAAGCCGAGGCAGTGAGCAAGGCGTTGAAGGACCACGTACTATTACGGTTCGGCCGTGTACAGGCGGTGATTACGGACAACGGGACTCCATTCATCAGCAAGGAGTTCACCAAGCTGCTTGACGCTTTCCAGATTTCCAGAACACATCCGGACCTCATTACGAAGCATGGTGGGCGCAGACTCCCGGTGTCAGCACAGGCTTATGACTCACTAAGGAGGGCAAGGCCTTCACAGTGCACCTCAAAGACCTGAAGCCGTGTTACAAAGGCGGTCTTGAACCCCCTGATCCAGATTACGACTACCTTGAGCCGGAACCAGAGCCCGAAGACCTCCCAGAAAACCAACGCGTAACCCGAGCGATGGCCAAAAGAGAGCGAACCCCCGCCTCCACCACAACCTTTCGTCCTTCCAAAGCTACCCACGTAATACTAATTTATCTTTTCTTTCTTTTACAGACATGGAGATCGAGCTGACCATGGAGGACGAGCTATGGCTGGAGGATATGTTGAAAAACGACCCCCAGGTGGTCCTCACTCCCGCTCAGACGCTGAACAGCCAAGCCGCCCCGGAAAGAGTACGCCCAGAGCGTCCCGCGGCACCAGAAACCAGTCTTCAGAAGACCACTCCGAAGAGTGGTCGTCCAAAAACCGATCCGAGGGTCATCCAGAGCCAGGTGGTTGACCTCCAGCCCAAGATTCTGCCACCGGAGCCGTACGACCCAGAAAACCCAGGGTTCGTCCGACCAGCTCCACCTCGACGACCGACCACTACTGCTGGAGCCTGTCCTCAGCAAACACCAACACCGGCGAAAATAAAGACGGCTAAACCACCTGTCGCCGCTGATGGAGCCTGCCCAGGCCCACGATCAAGTCGCAGTCCTCAGCAGCCAACAGCAGCTAAGGCGGAGGAACGCAAACGGCCTCGCCTTAAATCGGTCATAGTAAAACCCAAGGGGAGAGTCTGATTTTGGCTCCCCGCAGGAACCACCCAGGACCTCCAGCCGCATCACCACACCGAAGAGAAGAGAGTACGGTTTACATTTACCTCGCGGTCGGAGCGAGCCGCATGGGTCGATGACTTCACCCCGGACCGCCAGCAACCTCACCACATGGGGAAGAAGAAACCATCCCAGCGTTACAAAGCCAGCAACGCGGAGTGGATGACACATGACCACGCCCCACTCCTAGAAAGTACCCGAACCAATGGGAGGCGCAACCCGGGGACCTTTTCGCACCACCCGTCAAGATCCAAGCTCCGGAACCAACACCCATGGAGCGGGTCCTCGCAACTCTAACCCCCTTAGGGGAGGTCAAGGACGAGGTAGTGCCCAAACGGAGGTCGTTCGGCACATACGATGAACAACTGCAGCTGTATCGAGTGACGCGGATCCCCCACGATCCCAAGCCCCGTGTCAAGATGTTGAATCGAACAGTCCACGACCTAGCAGCGGACCTGAAGAAAAGGGACGAGCCTAGCTCACCCCTTTTCTTTCTTAGGAAAGAGGGGTGTGAAAGCAGATGGATCGCCGAGCCATGAGGACGCAGACTTACCATTTCTGCGATTATTATTTACTTACTAGTCTATTAATTATTGGTTATTATTTATCATTTATTACTTTAGGACTTAGTACTTATTCTTTATTACTTTACTTATTATTTAGTACTTTATTACTTAGTACTTATTGCTTTAGTACTTAGTACTTACTGTTCATTACTTATTATCTATTGTTTATTACTATTATTACTGATTATCTATTGTTGGTTTGGATAAATATTCCAGTTTCACAAAGTTGTGTTTATTAGTTCATCCGTCCAACACCAGGTGGCTCCGCGAAGCACTGGGTGTCTCATTGCGGTATGCACCGCTGACCTGTTAAGGGCCCGATACATGGGCAGAAATTTCTCTTCGAAAACGAAGAGAAATTTTGCCCTCAGACTCCCTAGGAGTCTGAGGTTGAAAATCAAAAATAAATTTGTACCAATTGGAAACTTTTCTAAGTTTTTGTAGAAAAATTTCATAATTATTCGTCATAATTATTCGGGAATTTTCTAAGTTTTCTGAAATATTCTAAGTTTCCGGTTTGAAATGTTAAGTTTTCCTGAAATTTTCTAAGTTTTTAGTTTCGAATTATAAAAATTATCTGGAGGCCGAATAATTATTTGGGACTTTTCCAAATTTTCCGAGCTTGTGATTCCCGTCACAGATGGCGACGAACGATCGCGGGTATCTGTGGACGATAAGCGCCGCGAGTTTGATAAGAGCCAGTTTTAGTGACGGGAAAAGAAACTTAGCCCAAGTGGCGACTCCAGACGAAGACCTTTCTCGGGAATCCGACCAATGACTGCACTCACCAAGTATCCGGCCAGGAACTAGGTAAGGACAGTTGTCTTTGTGATTATATTTAAACAAAAAATGATAGTATCTAGAATTAAAAGAGCTTTTCAAAGCTGCAAGATTTTGTACTAAAAATTTTTAAAAGCTACTAATTCACTGCGATCCATTTATTTTGTCCGCCAGTGTATAAATATTTTTGTACGGAGAACTCAATCAACTGATCGGAATCCTCTATGAATTGTTATTAATAAAAATTAATTCTGGGATTTTTTTATCATAATAGGTACACGCTAACCACGCGGATTGGCTGCACAGTGCCACATAAATAGTTTTTAGTGTTGAAATTAAACAGTTAGTGAAAAGCTGTTGTCAAAAATTTAACTATGAAAATCAAGTCTGTCATTGTACTGATTTATATCATCTTTGAGATCTGTGAGTACTATTTTAAATATTTAGTATAATAATCTTCAGAATTTTGAAGTTCTATATTTTGTTTATACTGAGGACATTTGAAAATTTTTGTGCTTGTAACTTGAATATATAACCTTATACTATACTATACTATACTAAAAACATCATTTTGCACTATAGTAGAATATAATATAGTAAGGGCTTTACAAGGTGCGCGCGCCTTAGTGGTTGATAACTATAGCAAATTGATACTTAAATCAGTGAGTCATGTTTTATGATTTAGGCTTCGAAGAAGAACTTATTTTATTGAATCTTTCATAAAAATTTAATTGACTTTCTTTTTCTTTATTTATCATTTCAATCACTTTATTTTTCTAATATTTCTACGTGCATTTTCACCTGTATCTTTTTCATAAGAGCTTTAAATTGACAGTGTTTTCAGGTATACTCTAAAAAAAAGGGTTTAGTATTTAATTTGGTTATCATTTTTAGGGTCCTCAGATGCTAGACATATATTCGACTTCGGGCAAGATGGCAGTCAAGTGATACCTCCGCTTAATAGAATTGCAATACCATTTCAAATGTCCAGAAAACGAAATAAGGGAACAATCCAAAGTCCTCGACAGCAGCCATGGCCGAAACCGAACCAATTGAGGCATCCAATATTTAGGACGAGAGTTGAAGATTCTCATAGATTAAGAAATTCTTAGGAATTCGAGTCTAAAAGTTTTTTTTATGTAATAAGTTATTTTTAGAAAAATAATATAAGATAATACATTTTTTAATCAGTTTCTTTTATCCCACACCTCATGTTTAATAACAAAAAAACCTTGTATTTACAATTAATTTACTTACCATATACACTATTAACAACTAACACACTTGTTCAAATAAATTAAAATTTAATCACTTTAGGTAGGAATCGAACTCAAAACCACATAGTTACTAGATCGATAGCTTACAGCCTACGCCATACGGTCGATAATAATCTTATCACAGTTGCATTACTAATTTTGATTTACATATTAAAGTTACACCAATAACATTAACAATTGTAACTTACACCTTATACTTCTAAACAAAGTCCCTTTGTCACACATTGATAGCCTACGAAAGCTCTGAATGGATATTTTATAAAACTTTCTAAAGTATAATTAGTAAAGGGCTAAGTTTTCAAAATTTATTTGCATGTAAGTTATATGCAAAAATAATTCGAATACTCTGCTATGAAATACTTTAGTTATTTTTTTTAGGTTTTTCTAGATACTTTAATATTTTTTCCTATAGATGGGTATAGAAAGGCTGAATGTGCGCGCAACTTGCACGTAAAGCTCTATACCGAACTATATCACCATGGTACTCATGGTATCATAATGGAAAGTTTCAAATACTAGTTGCGCGCGCAACTAAAATGCGTCTACCTTCACCTTCAGCCTATACAGCCATTTTTTATGCCAAATATTTGCTAGCTCAGCTGTCATAAAAAGTTAGAGCTCTGTGCTTTCATTACTGCGGAGCTGCAACGTTTGTAGGACACCTGAAAGTTACCGATTCGACCGTTGATAATTTCGTATAAATGCAAGCGGCTTTCATATGATTAAACAGTATTTCTTTATCACTGGAGCGTACGGACGGCTCCAAAACTATTGCTGAAAAATAGTTAAGTGGCTACCCAGCAAGAGATAATGATGAATTTGTCAAACGACGTTCAAAAATGTTCTGTAAGTACAGCCATTTTTCAAAATATCTGAGGTGAGGGATGAAAGTGAGGGTTGAAATTGTAATTTTTAATATCAAAAAATCTACTCAAGTTTATGTGTAAACATTAAGTTAATCAAACTAGTGTTTCAGTTACCAAATAATCTTTATTTTTTATTATAATTAATTGATATAATTATTATCTGTGTTCAAAATCCATGGTCATATTTTTGTGGAATGACATGTTTAACTTAAAAATCAAATTTTCAAATATTTTATAGCGATTACGTCATTTCAACTGCAACCAGTAACTGATAAATGCAAACTTAACCTAATTAACTACTTCTGCAGTCTTATCACTTATCGTAACTAAAGAACTACCTAAAAGATAACAATTATATCACAAAGACTAATTATACCAATATTTATTTACAGAGTTCAACTTCGTACCAAGATTCCTACCCTCTGTTACGGGCATTTCTACAGATGGATCCAAAAGACTATTGGAAAATTTACAGTCGTACGTATTATTGCAACAATGAATGCTGCTGCAAAAAGAGGAAGAATGAAGAAATTGCTGAGCCACCGAATAAGAAAAAAAAAATGCGTTGATTTTTCGTTCATTATCCTATTCTCTATCTGAGTCATTCCGCTGGTGTTCTTAGCATTTATTAATTTAATTTAGTTATAGTTTTAAGGAAATTTTTTTGATTTTATTAATATGTTTTATTTATATTACATGTTGTGAAATCATTTAAAACCCTATCTCGTATCTCTAATGGATACAGCAAAGTATTTATGAGCTAAAAATGCACTAGGCCTCAGTTTGAACTGAAAATTACTCAGGTATTCAAAATGAGTGAAAAAATTAGTACACAAAACAATAGACCTACTTTTTCTTACACTTCATAGTAAGCACCAAAGTATCTCAGCAATCAGAAATGCTTGCGATCTTTTCTGGGTGGGCAATAGCATAAAGATTTAATAGTAAATTTTTTATTCTATTTATAATACACTAACAATACTCACCTGGCTGTTAGTAACTTGTGTAGGCATTTTCTACGCATTACATTGTATGCAAATGACAATATTCTTGTAAGACAAGTGTTATAAACAAACAAGAATTGACGCATGCGCCCTCACATATCTAGATTTTGCACTCACTTGAGTCGCCATCTACGCTCTATTACTTCAGGTTATTCGCACGTGGTGGAATAACTATTTGTTTACAATATCACAGCTGGTGCGGATTAAGTTCATTGTACTGCGCGATGTAATATGAGGCAAAAAAAAAAAATAACTGCAGTATTTGGTGAACATGGGTGTGGATTTCAGTACAAAATCAATAGTTGATTGACGTCATTATTTACCTTGAAAAACGTATCAAATATGGTGGCGTATGATCTGTACGGAAAATATGTATGCGAAAAATAAACGTAAAAATATATGTCACATCTGTATTTTTTTTGTACATAAATATATGCACATATATTTTGTATCTGAGCTTTTGCTACGAATAATATGTCGCAATATCTTTGGGCATGATTGTCTAACATGTATCGAGAGTGATTGGTGGATTCTATAAAGAGTTAATCAGCAATAATGCGCACATGAAACTCTTCAGCAGGTTAACTCGTGATTTATTCTGCTCTTTGTTGTCTATCACATGTCACCAGCTATATAAAAAGGCCGATATTTAATCCAAAACACTCAATATCGGGTTTGCATTCAGGACACTTGTGTGTCTGGTCATTACAATTGTTAGTAAATTCAGTTGAAATAATTATATAAAATGGAACAAGATTACGCGGTCATAGTTCACGTGGAGTTAACCTCAGACATATTGGTGCCGTACGAATGGTCCCTTTGTAAGGTCCACAGGATTGTTCTGGATTTGGCAAATGATATAATCACCCAGAGTGACCACGAAGATCCAATTTTGCAAGTTAATGGTATCCCAGCCAGGATTCACAGATACGTCGACCACCACGGGTTTTTCTATATCTTCAAGAAAATACTCAGCGAGTAAGTCCTGTCTCCTTAATCATTGCTGCTACGCCAATTAACAGGATAATAACTTGGTTCTTATTTCAGAGACATGCATGGCTCCTACGTCTACGATATTACGTTCTCTGAAGATGGAAATAACAACAAGATTGAGTATTCCAGCGGAACTAGCTATGAGGGATCCAGGCCAAGCAATGACTGTTCCTGCTCCGGCCAATACACGATATCGTGTTATCAAGTCCCTCCCCGCACCATTAAAAGGAAAGCGCTTAACATCAGCGCTAATGAAACTAAACTCAAACGGTGAGTTGCTATACAAAATTAGTAACTCGTTAATAGGTTTTGCAAGCATCTAATACACTATTTTTTCAGAATGTATCAACTCATCCACGACAAGTGTGTTTCTCGTGACTAAAGATGGCGCGTCGTAACAGGAAGTCTCATATAAACGAACCTTAAGATCTCGATAAGACAGGACCCTAATAATACAACACTTAATTGATCGATACGGTAGGAATGACAATCAAGATTACGGTAGTGTAAATTATTTTAAGAAATAATAATAAAACGATGTATTATGTTAAATAAGATTATTACTATAATTTAATCATAGCTGTTAGCATAATTAAATGTGATACAAAATAAAGCATTGTCTTGATGTACACTTTATTCAAACATTTCACTGAAATTGGAGTATAGCTCACATTGTTAATTAAAACATTACACATGCTGATCTAGCACTTGAAATGGATCTAGTTCAAACGTCTGCTGGCCTTCTAGACAGGGACTCATTGTTACGCTTCTTTACATATGTTACATAAAATGCTTCTTGGTGACCAAAATATCCCTCGACTAATGACCTGGAGTTCGGACAAGGACACCATTGGTCGGTCATCGAATTTAAGTGAGTTCAGCAGCCTACTTTTTATCAACTAACTGCGCATTTTCTGCATCGCAATAACAATATCGTAAATATTAACACTGAGGTGAGATGACATTATGCGTTATGGAAAATAGTATATTACACTACAAGGGCAGAAAGTTTGAGATTCCTGCACTGCGCGCCCGAGGCGTAGCCGAGGGCATCACAGCGCGCCGTTCAGAGCTCTCAAACTTTCTGCCCGAGTGGTGTATACTATTTTTCTTTATTTTCAGCCGAAAGTACGTTAACTAACATAAGAAATTAACTAACACTGAATACAATTAAATTTTCTTAGTATGTTTTCGATGCCCGCCCGACATTTGCGGCACGAGCGAAGCGAGTGCGGCTGGTCGGGGGCGGGCATCGAATACATCTGAATAGATAAATTGAATATTAGCTTTCTAAAAGATACTAATTTAATTATTTAAGTTAAAGTTTATTAATATGTTACAAATAAATCATAAATTTACTATTCCCGAAACAGTAATTAGAATATACAAGTACCACATAAGTTTTTAAAAATGACTAAAGAAATTTACCAAACATTAATTAAATGACAGAGACAAAATATTAACAAGAACTTAAAAAAATATATTGTTGGAGAATTAAATAAACTGTATGTTCATCATTTTTTAAAATATTTTTTATCCTTGACAATATTTATTGTTACTTAATTAATCATTTTTTTTACTCTCAAAAAATATATTTTCAATATTTAATAAAGATTATTGTATACTTAAATAAATAATTATTTTTATTAATTATAATTCAGAAACTCTAGATTCATTGATATATGAAAAGACATATACATTCATAATTAGTATTATATGAGGTTATGCCAGAAACAAAAGTAACAAAGTGAGCGACTGCTGACACTTTCGGCTGTCTCGTAGTCGGTGTCAGTGCATTAGTAATATTTTTCTGATCACTAGAGTAGTGCGCATGCACGCCGCTACCAAAGCATAAATGTTAGACTTTCGGCCTCGGAATCGAAGCAGCAAGTACGTACTTTCGGCCGTGGATAAAGAAAAAGTATTTTATTGAATTTGGAAATATATAATAAGGGTAGTATTTATTACTTATTTTATGATATTATTTTGAGGTTTTGTTCAATAATGTCATATAAATCCACCGAAATTTTATTAGTAATTTATAAATTTGAAATACTGATGGAGTATTGGCTCGGTTTTTTTGGATTCTCAAGGACTATAAATGAAAGGCTTACGGGAAATATTAAATTGTATCGATTTTGTGGTGGGACTGTGGAGACTTTGGGTGACAACGATAAACTTATTGGTAAGTTTTTTTATCTTAGCGCTGCCTCATATGAATAAAAATATTTTTCAGTTTTGATAAATTTTTAATCTTTTCAGGTTTGGAGATTTCTGGTTCTATATTGCTATCTGCAACTGAAAAGCGATAGTCAAGATGGCCAACTGTACTTCTGAAGGGACGAACCCAAAACCTCGCAAGAGTGTAAGCAGCAAGTTCATTGACTACCGGGAGCTTTATTGCTCCTGTTTCTTGTTCGGAAAACGAAAGTCTAAGGATCCGCTGACCCGATCCGCCTCATGGTCATACATTCAATCCGCTGGAGACCAGATGCAACCTTTGGGGCTAGAATTCGCTTACAAGTCCAATGTAGAGATTGTGGACGCCGGACCAAACGAGGAAGCTATTAAAAACGCTCAGAGCGCCCCATTTATTTCGTCCGAGAAATAAAAACAGGTTTCAATTCTAAATACCAATTTGGACTGGCTTTGTTTATTTTTTGCCGTAATTATTACTTTTTTAGACTAAATTAGAGTAAAACTGAACATAGTATTTATCAATTCATATCTACATGATATTTGTTGGGCGATAATAAGCGCGCGCGGATATAAAAACTAGTTTGCAAGTGGGAATTAGAATTTATTTAGCTCGCAAATCATAGCCTCGGTCATATTATTTTTCATTTACAATCAGTTTGTTTCTCGTCGTGATAATCTACACACCCGCAGCATAAATTAAATTTGTGCTAATAAAAATGGATCGTTTGGGCCAGAAATTTAACGATATCAAAAAATTGGTTCGAACAAAAGCAAACAACACGGCGCAAGAAGAAGGAAATAGTAAAAAAGAAAGTTCGGACAGAAAACAGAAATTCGATCACAAAAAATTTGATACTTCAGAGCAAGCATCTGCCAGCTCTAAAAGTAAGTCTTGTCAAAAAGTCGCTCAATCAAAACCTTCAGGAAGTAAGCCAACGAAGTCAAATGTGGCAGCGAGGAAGAAAACTGCCTATCCGGTGCTTACGCCCAACAGCGACAGTTCGGGTTCCGGTACAACAGACACTACCTCCATCTCTGAGTCATCTGACTAAGAACTGCCTTATTGACTGCAAACCGGTCAGCTGTTACATCACAATGTTCTATAGTTAGTGCTAGTGAAAATAAGAGGTTGTAATTCAAGTGCCTTACTTTGTATCGTAAGTAATAAGTGCCCTATGTTGTGAGTATATTATATGCTAATTATTGTCTTGTTTAATTGCAATCCTTACACAAAGCTTGTAATAAAAGCACATGAAGCAGAAGTGAATAAACTTTGTCGAAATTAGTGCATGATGAAATCATGAGGTCTATAACCTGCAGTATTGCGTCTCTTCCGAAATGCCATTGGCTTAACAAGACTCGTTTTGATTTGTTTATTTATGATGTTCTAAGGATATAAAAAAGAGTTATGGTCATATTGCATTCCTGATTCACTTTTCTAACTGAGAGAACGTAACCTTCCTGCTAGGTGAGTTTTATTGTAATAAACTATTTCTTTCTTTAGCAAAACAATTCCATATTTTTTAGTATCAGCATTATAACCCTAAAAATCAGTATTTAAAAACTTGTCACTAAGATGTAACTTAAGAAGTAATCTAGCAGCAGCTTTAGGCTCAGAAAATTTATTCCTTTTTGTGATAAAGTTGTTCTCTGCAGGACTAGAAGATGGACCGTGTGAAACAAAAATACAATGAAACAAAAAAGTTCCTTAGAGCAAAATCTCTTGATGCTGCAGCACAAAAATGCTTTTCGAAAAAAGATGACGTGAATTCTGATAAAAAAGAAGTGTTATACTCTTTTGAGAAAACTTCTGAAAAATCTGAAGCTACTTCATCGGAGAAGAATGAAACAGCAAACTTACGTTCAACGTGGCCAAACTTATTCAAAAATTCTACATCTGAGAAATATGACCGGCTCTAAGCTTCTAAAGTGTTAAAGTGCTAAGTTTTTACTACGGAATAATGTGTATTTAGTTTTTTTAGTGCCACAAGCTAATCTATGTAAGTAAACTACATATACTTATAAAACGTAGTACCCTAATAGCATTTTTTTTTAAATCACACAAGTTACAGAGTTTTAACTACCGAAAAATTTCGCACTAAAGAAATCTGCTTGGAAACAAAAACAAAATCATAAATCAACACTTTATTGATATGGACACACATTTGATTGGTCGTAATACAGCAATTAGATCTAACGATCACAGCCTATTGAACCAATAACAATCTATTGAAAGCACTTATGATTTTAAACATGACTATGTTTCACTTATGCTTGCATGCGTAGTTATCAATCCATGCTTTAGAATACTCAGAAGCATACGGCACTTTGGACCGGTCCGACTCCTTGCGTAACCAGATACCATTCTTGTAGATTTTGGCTCTTGTTGACACCCCCCCTATTGTAACGGGAGCACCCGTGGCTGTCTTGTGATGGTTGATATGTTCTTTCAAGTTTCTGTACACGACACAATCCAGAGTTGCTGGAGGGTAAGAATCCCACTCCTTAGGGATTATATGTATTATTTTCTTGGAGCAAGGAGGATTTTTTGTGGGAGATGTAGACATTGTTGCACAATTTGATGATCCGCAAAATTTAATAGTACGTCTTTGTGATACGACTGCGTTTTCCTTTTGAATGTGTCCAGTCTACATTCGGGTTTTTATACTTGAGTCAGTTTTTTGTTCCTCTGGTCGATCAATTAATTGACTTCAATCATCTCTTGTTCAAGAGAAATGCGTCGTAGTGCATTCGCACTATGAAATATTTTCGGTAAGCCAGTTAATGCCGGTGCATCATAAATTTCCGCTTCTCAACAACGAAATTCAAAAATCTTACGTTTACAAAGTCGAATACTTTATCGTAGACTATAAAATATCAAAAACTTACAGAGCACACAACTAGCACGTCGCACGCTCACAAAAATAGCAAATTATTGTCGTAGGTCAGGTTTGTTGACTTATGAATAGCAGGAGCTGACGTCAGCTAGCGAACAGCACGAAGTTTTATTCTTCTTACGTAGTGTTTCCGTTCAACTGGTCTAACTAGAATAAGTTGGCAATGAACTCATTATTGACCAAGGTCATTCAGATGTTCCTTTGTTTAAAGAAGCGTCAAAAAATTCCTTAAATATTTGGATTTAGTAGTCTTAACACTTAAAATATCTTGGAACTTTTCTTAAATCTCCGGCAAAGATTTGAATGCTAGTAATAACCAGAGACTTCAAAAGCCGCGTTTTTTTTGAAAAGTCTGCATTGCCAATTAGTCTAACCAGCATGAGAAGACTTTCTTTGTTAGGCAAGAAGGTTGAGATTGAGGAAGATGTTTTTTCACGCATTGAAATACTTTCAGTCTTGCAGTCGTGTTACTAGATTATAAATTATGTCAAAAGAATGCTATAAGTGCGTCATGGACAAGGAAATAAAAAAATTTGGTATGCAGCGGTACTTTATTAATGAAACTATAATTTAGAATCTGGTAATAAACAGACCAGATACATTTTGTTTATTTACTTTGCGACGGTGGAAGATTTTGTTTTCAAACTGATAATGATTTGAGAGATGGAATTAGCCTATAGGCTAGTAGTAAGGCATTTTACGTGAAATTCATTTGGTTTTAGCAGCTTGATGTGAACAGTTGTTTTTTGTGAGCAGGAGATAACAAACAGGGTACTTCTCAAAAAAGTGGCACCGTAACCTGCCTTACAGTTTTTGATTAGAAAAGTATTAATTTTTGAGTTTTTTAAACTAAATGTTATATTAAAATGTTGTATCGAGTCTTATTACATAGAGGCCAGCTATTTTAATGGCAATAAAATGAATATTTCTTGAGCAGTAAAAGTTTGTAACACCAGTTTCCCATCAACCTGCCGTGTCCTAACGCGACTTACATCGATTTAAAATCAATTTGACTGAATTAATAAAGTGATTTCTTTTGTTCTGTCCACTTTAATTGAAAGATAGTGAACTAAATATTGTTGTTTTGTAAATTATGGCTCATATTTTTAAGTAAGTACTATATTAACTTAAGTTAAACTTTGTCCGGCGTTATTTTGTCATCAACCTGTCGCCGTAAACACACACGCGTACCACTCACACTATTGCAATTTGAACCACCCCTCTCCCATGTAACAACGCACTCAGTCACTGGCTACGCACCAAAGGTGAAACATGTGTCAGTTGTTGCCAAATTTTCAAGCTATCAGCGACGATCTGTCTGGATCTGGGTTTTGTAACAGGTATGTTCTATTTATCCTGTGCACGATATCTTTTCAAATTGAATCGTTTATTTAATGTGAATAAGTTGTATTCCTTCTTCAATTAGCCTATTTTTAGATAACGGTTTCTCCAGCTCAGTACAACAAAGCGTTTAATAATAATAATTATTTTTCGGCTGATTCTCATTATTCTGCGCCTATTTAACCTGCCTTATTATGACAGGTGAAAGAGAAACTAGACAGGTGAATGAGAAACTAGTCAGATTACTATGAGAGTTGTTGATATTCATTGTTATTTAGTACTGTCGAGTATGTTAACCAAATACCTAAACTTATTGATCAAATCACATACACTAAAAGCTTTTTTATTCAGTATTAAACGTTCTTCCTTAGAATAATAGTTTATTTCATTTTGTATACAAAGGAGACTGGGCGGGTGCGTCTCCAGTGTTGTAAAGGTTGTGTTATATGTCATTTTAAAGGCCATAACAATAGCTTCATTTTATGCTTTGACACCAAGAACGAAACTTGTGCAGAGAATGAGCTATGAATCGGATACAGTCGTATACAGAATATATTTTTATTATTACACTTTTATCCGCCAGCAGTGGTTTATAAGATTGTTACGAATTTTATCCAATGACACCAACAACGTGACTGGTGAAGGCAATGTACTGGAAAACTATGGAGAACTGACCGAGAAGCCCCACCTAAGAAGTTCAAGATGACCTCGATGATATTCGGTACCTCAAGTTCAGCCCTACGCGCCATCACAGAAGCACGCTATATGGACGACTACGTGGATAGTTACCCCAGCAAAGAAGAAGTCAAGAATGTCGTGTCGGAAGTCAATTATGTACACTAGCAAGGAGGTTTCCACCTAAGAGCTTAGAATAGCAACGAGAACGAGGTCTTGCAAGATTTCCCTGAAGAAGTAAGAGGCTTCAATCAAGTTCAACCAATCATGGGTACTGGACAGGAACAGAAGACACTCGGGTTATTATGGGACCCCGAGAACGACAAGCTACGGTTCAACATTTCTCTCAAGAGAGTCGACTCTTTGAGAAACCACACGCCCTCCGACCAAAAGGGAAGCACTCAACGCAGTCATACTACGACCCACTTTGACTATTCAGCTGCTACCATAACAGCAAAGATTGGGCTACAAAATCTATGGCGCCAGAAGATGGAATAGGATGAACCAGTTCATGTTTTCTGCGACGCCAGACAAGACGCCTACGCTGCAGCAGCCTACTGGAGACTCGAGCAAGAGGAGGGAGAGGTCAAAGTCATGTTGGTGGCAGCCAAAGCCAAGGTCGCACCACTCAAGGCGCTAACCATACCCCACATGGAGTTGCAAGCAGCACTCATCGGAGCCAGATTGGACAGTCATGTAATAAAGGAGTTCAGATGGAATACCGACAGCGTGATATATTGGACTGATGCCCAGATAGTGCTGCATTGGATCCGCAACAACAACCGGCGCTATACACCCTACGTGGCGCACCAACTTGGAGAGATAACTAAACTCACCTCCGTCCATCAATGGAGATGGGTACCCACGAAGAGCAACGCAGCCAACCTAGCAACCCGAGCAGGCTACATACCTGAAAATGAAGAAGACCCCTGGTTCAACGGTCCGGAAGTTTTGAAGATGCCAACGAGCGAGTGGCCCTAGAATGTACCAAGCCATGGAGAAGAAATCGAGCAAGTTGCCCTCCACCTGGTAGAGCCTGAAGCGACATACCTACCTGATATCAAGTGCTTCTCAAGTTACGAACGCTTAATAAGGACAACGGCAAGAATGTTCCTCTTCATAGATCAATGAAGAGGAAATAAGAAGGATTTGGAAGTGGACCATCTTAAGAAGGTTGACGATAAATGCATGAAAAAAGTACAACGAGACGACTTTGCACAGGAAATAGAAATGCTGAAGAACGGGCCAGTCTACTTCACTTACTTGACCCGATCATGAGAGATGGGTTACTACGGCTTTATGGAAGAATAGGAGCAGCCCAAGGACTAGCTGACAAATACTGGAGGCGCTGGCTGAAGGAGTACCTGCCCACACTGATTGGTGTCTCAAGGAGACGCATCGCAGCCTCACCAGCCACTTAAGGAAGGACCCTTCCGCCGCCGGAGTCCAGCGCCAAGCAGACTTGCTAGCCACATCTGCGTTCCGCTGGTGCACGGATGTGCCAGTGCCATTGGGGAAATAAGGAAGAAGTCAGTTGCGCAGTTTAAGACAGGTCTCGACTGATGGGCAATACCGTCCTGGGCAACTCATCTTGGAGGGTAGCGGGATTTTAAGCACGGTCTCCCGCCGTAGGCCGACCGCAGTCTATTCACGTCTAGACTCTGTAGTGCTGAGCCTGCGATCGCGAAATCCGGGCTAGGAGGGTTCGTTCGAAGAAGAGGGCATTCAACGCAACTGCCAAGTCATGTAAACGGGTTATCCGCAAGGCTCGTTTCGACCACATTAGCCGAATAAGGAACAGATTAGCATCTTACTCTCCAGGCAGAAAGCACATCTGGTCCCTATCAAAATCAGTTGAATTGAAACCAATTTCTGCCGTCTCCGATGCAGAAACCTGATGGATCGCTAGCACACTCCGCAAAAGAGAAAGCAGACCTCTTTGCATGTCCTTTTGCGAGCAATTCTCTTCTGGACTCTGGCTCTCATCAGCCACCGTCAATACCTCGCTGTGACTTCTTAATTCCCGAAAGTCATGATACATAATAAAGAGGTCCGCAGAGCACTACAGAGTCTAGACGTGAACAAAGCGAGTGGTCCGGATGGTATACCTACTAAAGTCTTGAGGTATTGTGGTCCCGAATTGTCTCCAGTACTGCCACGCTTGTACCGTCTCACTCTTAGTACTAAAGCCGTACCCAAGTCGTGGAAGCTTGCCAACGCGCAACCAGTACCCAAAAAAGGTAGTCGTGCCGACTCCTGCATTACCAACCCATCGCAATCACCTCCATACTAGGTAAAGTTATGGAGAAAGTACTGAACAGCAAGTTGTTGACATACCTAGAGGATAACGACTTGCTCAATGGTGAAGCCATTGAGAATAGCACGGCGAAGTTTTCGCCGTGTTACTCGACATCTTGAAGGCATTTGACAGGGTTTGGCACGCAAGTCTTCTAGGCAAGCTTCCTGCATACGGAATACCTCCCAACTTTTGTTCCTGGATAGCTGACTTCCTGAGTGAACGGTCGATCCGAGTAGTCATAGATGGCTGCTCCTCTGACCTCATGGCTATTGACGCTGGAGTTCCTCAGGGGTCCGTACTCTCTGCGACTCGTTTCCTGCTGCACATCAACGACATGCTTATGCCTGGAATTGTTGCGTACGCAGATGACAGCACAGTCATGAAGAGATATTGTCCAATGCAGGAGACGGCGGGGATAAAATTCGATCTGAGAGGGAAGTAATGTTAGAGCGAGTGAACTCAATCTTAAGTCTTGTCTCCCTATGGGGAGACATTGATCTGGTTAATTTCAACGCCACCAAAACACAAGCCTGTCTGTTTTCCGCGAAACGGAGTCCTTTTGATCTGACTCCTACTTCTGAAGTACATCTGTACCTGTCACTGATGAGCTTCAACTCCTCGGCATGAAGTTATCTGCCAACCTTATCTTCAGCACATCCATCGAATCAAAAGCTCAAACTGCAACCAAAAAGCTAGGTATCCTTAATAAGGTCAAGCGATACTTCTCGCCTGACTAACTCCTAACCCTTTATAAGGCGCAGGTCCGGTCGTGCATGGAGTATTGTAGCCACCTTTGTGATGGTTCGGCCAAATATCACCTAGCCGCCCTGGAACCGGTGGATCGCAGAGCCAGGAGGCTCATTGGTGACAAAAAGCTAGTAAACAGTAAACTCCAAAGCCTGACTTATAGGCGCAAAGTAGCTTGCCTGTGTGTTTTTTACAAGATGTACTTCGGGGAGTGTGCTCATGAGCTACACGAGATCATTCCGCCTGCCCCTTTCTTCTACCGGACGTTCAGCCAGACGCACCGCTGGGTACCACCCTTACCTTGTGGAGAATGCCCGGATCCGTACTGAGCGCTACTCTTCAACTTTGTATTCTCTGCCTGCGTCTGTATTTCCAGGCACATATGACCCGCATCTCTTTAAAGTTCGAGTGAATAGGCATTCTGGTGAGCTTGCTATATCCTCGATCACATTTCTGCTTCTGGACTAGATTGTGGTCAAAAGCAAACTCATTAACTATAAAAAAAGGAGTTGTGGTCATAATCGTCGACCCCTCACTACCCAGGAACACATGGCCTAAAGGCGTCATAGAGAAGGTTTATCCGGGTCCAGATGGTCACACACGCAGCGCTGACGTCCGCACGCAAGGAGGGATCTTCAGGAGGCCTACGTCGAAGCTGGCAGTGCTACAGAAGGACAAGCCCGCTAGTACCCATAGAAGGCTACGTCAAGACTTCGCCGGGGGGAGGATGTAAAAGACAGTGGAGGAAAAATCGTAGTATATAAGAACAATTTTTTTTTATCTAGCCTACAAGATCCCACTGCTAAGAACAATTACGTAGTTATATTGTAAAATTAGGTATTAAGTTTTAAATCTAGGGCATAAATAGAATAATCATAGCATTTGTAGTTTATTGCCTATTCTTAGTATAGAATCACATTAACCTGTGCCCGTTTCTCAGTTAACCTGTACGATACCTCATTCAACTGTCCACCTATTTTTTCTGCGTACTCTCAAAGGCACAATTCTTTAAAAAACCTGTTCCCTCTTACATATTTATATTTAAGAGGGTGAATACATTTTTTTATATTTTCAAATACGTTATTCTCACACTTTTTTGAAAATGTGTAAAAAAATTCAGGCGGTGCCACTTTTTTGAGAGGGACCCAACATTATTACGTCAATGAGTGAATTTAGCATTACTGTGTATGTGAAATTAGGAGAGGATATCCTAGTTCCTTCAAAGTGGCCTCTCAGCGGCATAGATACACTAGTGTTAACTTTGGCAAGAAAAATAATAGAGCAGTGTGATGTCGTGAGTTCTATTCTACAAGTAAGAGACATACCTGCTAAATTAGTTACACAAAAGGACAATAATAATTTAGTGTATGTGTTTCAGGAAATCTCTAAAGCGTAAGTACTTTTGAGACTTTAATTGACTGTAACAGTGACGATACTCTAGGTCAGGGACTTCCATTTTTTCGTTTTCGATTTCAGAGAAATGATTGGGGCGTACGTGTACGAAATAGTGCTACCAAAGGAAGAAAGCAGTATCCGGAAGAGAACATTCAGCGGAAGTAATTACAGCGACGAGTCCTGGCCAGACTACGCAGTCAGCGTTTCTAAGAAGAATAATAAGATATCATACTACGTGACACCTCCACGGCTTGAGTAAGTTACTGTGTTACACTTTTTATCGAAAACCTCCTGGACTACATTAAAGCGTACCAAATTAGGTTTAAAGCAGGTTTTATATTTTCAGTGAGAATACGTTACTTAGAGTAGAAAAAAGCTTACGTGCTACGCGTCATCGCGCGTCGCGAGTCGCTAAGCGGTAAGTTGTTTGCTAAATGATTGATCAGACAACAGATTTTGGGAAGATGCCAATTATATTCATTCATATTTAACAGGGCACCACTACGGATACATAAGTGCAGTTTTTGCTGTGAATAATGGAACCTCCTGCGAAAGGTGGAGAAGCTACAGTTTTTTTATTATTATTACTATGATTTATTAACAGTCAGCCAATAGAAGGCGTTTATCAATTTGATTCTCTATCGAAGCATCAATTGAGTCGTAAAAAGGCAAGCAGTAAACAGTGATATTTAACACGACCACCTAATTAATAAGATTGTTTTCCAAATACTTTTTCTACGAAGTCGTAAAATTAACAACCCGTCAATTTACTTTATGTGCTTGGGTAGTTGTGGGGTGTAAAATTTCCATCACCGAATTAACGAAATTGAATTCGTGTGACCTTTACTTATCCGAAGTATAAAATGTTGGTCACCATGATAGTATTTCATTCTTGTTGCGGTGCTTCAGCTGAAAAGACGTCGGTATTCAGTTTTGTATATCATATTGCTACAAAATCACAATGGCTGAATACTTTAGTGTGAAAAATAATAGGGCCTATACTGGAACTTACTTGAACATCGGCCGCAACAGAATAACCTGCGCAAAAATTCGTTGTGCCGCTTCTACATCGTGGAAATCCGGCCCTTTAGTTCGCGCTCAATCATGGACATCAGTGGCGCCGCCTCAGAAGAAACAGCGAACTCAGGAAAGTAAAAAGTCGTTTGAACTGCATTTTATGTGTTGTGAGCTTGAGAAAATAGCAAGTGACCCAACTGGTGTGAAGAAGGTTCAAAGTGACCAATGTATTTGGAAGGATAAATAAATATTGTACTGGTTTGTGTTTTTGTGTTTCCTTTTCTCAAATGTCAATGACAGTAAATCGAACATTGGCCTAATCACTACTACAAAATTCACGTACCGTAACAATTTATTCAACGCCTCAACTTTAGAAGGTCATTTTCATTCATAACTATTAGCACTACGGCTTTGATTATGAATGGCCGTATCATGTCGCGAATTGAACGGTCAATTACTTCGATCACCACGTGAAATCCTTTAGTTTTCAATGTTGGTTAGAATATTATGCAAATAATAAGACTCTGGGCTATTTAAAAAATATATTTAAATAAACCTAAATTTACATATCACAAAAACTATCTTCTTACAAGGTAATTTTGTCTACGACGCACTTAGCAACTAAAAGGTTATGAAATAGTAGACTTCACATAAATTCAACAGCTCAGTATAAAAAAATGGTACCTCTATTTCTGTGGACCGTATTTGTCGACGTAGGTAAGAGCATATTCTTGAGGGTGTGGCTTGCTTCTGAGATCACAATAACGTTTCATCCACAAGCGTTTATCATGATACTCCAGTTTTGCTGCTACATCACCAATTTGTACAACTGCGCCCTCTACTCTTTTGAAGACGTTCCAATGGCTGACAAGGTTAGTTTGCAACGTGGTTTCCAAAGCTTGCTGTGGAGGATACTCTTTCCATTCTTTCGGTACGATACACGGCGATTTGTTGGCGTACCGCCAGTAGCGTGTAAACGCCGAATTTTCCGATGGTACAAAAGATGAAGACGATGATGAAGACATCTTGATTTGTAATTATACTAACCGTGTCGTTAGTTGTTATGGAGAAATCACTTCGAAATTATGCCTTTATATCTTCGATGAATAAATGAATCTTCGAGAGATTGATTCTATCAATCAGTTGCTTGATCGATTTTAATTATCTTTCAGCTAGGGCTGTGCCAAAAGTTTTTTAAAATGCGGTAATTTTTTTTTGCATGATCAGGTATGATTCCAATTTTTATGCAAGTAATATTTTGGTTCAGCTCTAGCGCATAGTGACCTAGCAAGAGATGTAGTTCGTTTCAAAAACTTTGCCCTATTTCTCTAATCATAGTAAAAGATTGTCATGTTTAATTTTTCTAATAACAAAAAATCTTTTTTTCTTATATCTTCCAAAAGGTATTGCTTTAATTTCAAAAATAAATATTCTTTTTTACTTCTGTGACATCCCCGGAATCATTGAACAACCTGTCAAATTTTTAATGATATCTTGTAGACGAAAACAATTGATATTGACAGGTAACCTTATAGCTATTTACGCATGTCATTCATGATTGAAACCGAATTTCATGGTCAATAATTGAGCACATTGATCGGTCAAGTGGAGTTTGATTTGTTTATATGAATCTGTTCACTCGTCTGGGATGTAACAAGATCATTGACCTATTTTCGATTCAAAAAATTTCCGAATTGACGCTGTAGAAGGAAATGAAATCCGGCTATGATGAATACTGATCATGTAATGATTTGATGACTTGTAACCGTTAATGAATTATAATAACAATCTAATGAAGAACAATCACAGCATAAAATAAAGACGAATTTTGAATCACTTCGTAAGTCAATAGTGTGATGTATGAGGGTAGTAATTCTTGTCCTTCATTATTTTGTATGTCGGTAGGAACTTTTGTCTTCCATTAAACGCAGTCGTGTCAAGACGTATTTTCATTGTTTTACCTAGAAGCCCAGGAAGTAACCACCGCAACCTAGATATTTAACATTGGCGACAAGTAGTGACTTACCGGAACGTGTGCTATTGTTTTATACGACCAGTTTCATCAGTAAATTGTGAAAATGACGATCGACGTAGCAAAGGACAGTTGGGACCAGTACATAGATCGGTTGGAGCAGTATTTCGTGGTGAATGAGGTGAAGAAGGAGCTAAAAGTAGCAACCTTGATCACAATAATCGGAAGCGAGGCATACGATCTAATGGTAAACTTATGCACGCCAGATAAACCGTCAGCGAAAGACTACAATGACCTTGTAGCCATTATGAAAAGTCATCTACAACCAAGACCGAGTTTATTAGCTGAAAGGTTCAAGTTTCGTCAGAGAATTCAAAAGAAAGGTGAAAGTGTGGCAGAATATGTGGCGGAACTTAAAAAGCTAACAAAAGACTGTAAGTTTACAGCGAGTAACTTAAATGAGAACTTACGTGACCAATTTATTTGCGGTATAGTCAACGAAAACATACGTCAGAGATTGTTTACGGAACCAGATGATATAGGCTTTCAGAAGGCATGTCAGATCGCGGTAGCCATGGAATCAGCCGAAACTAATGCAGCGTTAGTAGAGGATCGTACCAATAAGGGTGACGACTTAACGCCATCTACATCAACTTCCGTAAATAAGATAGCAGTGAAACAGAACAGGCGGGAATCAGCTGGCGGCCAAGGTGACGTCACACGCTTGGGCCGCGGCCGATACTCGAGCGGCGGTGGTGCAAGGCAAGCGAGCAGAGCGGGAAGCGGAAACGGGCGGAGCAATGGTGATAGGAACGATACGAAGACCGAACAAAAAACTATGTGTACAGTTTGCGGAGCAGGTCATGACGCCAGTACGTGCAGGTTTAGTCGGTACGTCTGTCGTGTATGTAATCGGGAAGGAAATTTAAAGAAAATGTGTCCAAATCTACAGCAGAGAGCGGCGGCGTTTCATAACCTATTAGAGGAACAGGAATGCACTTACCATGACGGTTATGAGAGTGACGAGGTAAATGTTCTTAATTTATCAAAGAATAGTACGAAGTTTGGACCATACGTCATCTTTTTACAAGTAAACAGCGCAGAGTTAGCTATGGAGATAGATACAGGGAGCGCTATTGCTTGTGTTAGTAAGGATTGTTACTTGAAATATTTATCACAGTATCAGTTAGAAGAAAGCGACATTAGTTTGCGATATTATACAGGGGAAAAAGTCAGACCTATAGGTATGATGACACCAGTTGTTCGATATAAAAATAAATGTAAAAAACTAGATTTATATATTGTCGATCAAGGGAAAACAAATCTTTTAGGCCGTCAATAGATCGAGGAGCTAGGGATTGACTTACCACCTGTATCGTGTCATAACACTCAAAGCATCAAGCAGGCATTTGACTTAAACGAATTCAGTTCCAGATACTGTGAAGTGTTCGCCGACGGGTTGGGAAAGTTCACTGGCGGAACGGTGGGATTTCGTTTGAAGGACGGCGCACGGCCCGTGTACCTGCGCGCGCGGCCGCTGGCGTACGCGCTGCGCGAGCCGGTGGAGCGCGCGCTGGACCAGCTGGTGCGCGACGGCGTGATCACTCCTGTCTCCACTTCCGAGTGGGCGACGCCCATAGTCCCGGTGATGAAAAAAGATGGTACGATACGGGTATGTGGAGATTTTAAGTTGACACTTAATAAATGCTTAGAGGTGGATCGTTTTCCCTTACCACGGGTGGAGGACCTACTAGCGAAGTTACACGGGGGCAATAGGTTTACTAAGTATAATCACTAAGCTGAAATTAAACCAAAGATGTAAATAAACTTGCACTTTATTATTTAATTACAGTTTACAGACATTCAAACTCATAGTTAAATAAAATATTTCACCACACCAGAAACGCTCCAGAAAAAGTTTTACTTTCTTCTAAAATAAACAGAGTTTAGTCTTAATGATGCTAGTAGACCGAATAATCGAAAAATACTGAGCGCTCCGATATCGTGCATCGGGTTTTTATAGCTGGGAGTGGGGATCGCCGGTGCCACCCGTCGGTTGGTACTGCGCAGCACAGGTAGCGCACCTGCGCAGTGTCCTCGCACCTGCATATTGTTTACGCCCCAGGCCCTGCGTTCGGTGTTGCTCTTCAAAAATAGCTAGGCGCCAACATCCGGCCCTCCTGCATTGTGGCTGTCCTCAGGCACATCTGTAATCCACAATAATAATTTTTGTCTTTAACATACCAGTAGTATTTCTTCAGTACTCCCTTTAATGCACCCGCCTCTATTATTTCATGAGTGTCCAAGTTCTAGCAGTACCAAAATTGAAACCTCAACTTTTACTGGGAATGCTCCAGAGTCACAAGCTCCACATACACCAGTAAAAGCCCATCAAGTTGCAAATGCTCCAGAGTCACAAGCTCCACATTATGCAACCTGTTTTTCAAAGGTTTCAATTGTTAAGTACGCCACCTCCACTCTTCACAAGCTACCAGACTCGAAGTCCCACTTGTGATACATAGAAATAGTCAAACGGTAGCATTAATTTTCTTATCAATGTGCCACCTGAGTCCGATTCAGAATATGACAGTAAATTTAGTGCATGATTGATATATAATCTTGACTCGTTTAAGTTTTATCCTCGCCAACATCCGATTGCCTTTCTGAAAAAAAAAAAACAAAAAAACAAATACTGGTATTGATATTAAGCTTTCTTACCCAAAGGATTAGCATTAAAGCCTGAAACGGATTCATCCTCCCAGTCTTCTATATTAATCCATGGCTTAATGTTTTCGACACAGGCTATTCCAGAGTATCTTTTGTTGCACCTCTGGCTACCCATGATATCAGATACTTTGTATCTATCTTTGCCAAGAATCTCTGTGACTTTAAACGGTCCCTTAAAGATTGGTAACAATTTTTTGCTACCACCATCGTTTTTCTGAAATGGAATTTTAAGTAATACCAAGTCGCCGATTAAATATTTACGTGCCAAAGTTCTTTTTGCATCAAAATTTTGTTTTTGATATTCAGCACTAGACTGAATGCGTTCATCTATATTCTTTCGAAGAGCTGTAACGTCAATCGTGGTTTCATTTTCGGGCAAATACTTATCACTTTCCATTCTCAGTCGATATCCAAAAAAAACTTCACTTGGGATGGCATTTGTAGTTTTTTGAATAGTGCTGTTTATCGCTTGTTGAAGAGTTGTCAATGTATCATCCTATTTGTTGTAATCATGGTCCGCGCCAAGTGAACGCAAAGCCTCTAATATTGTTTTATTATAGCGTTCGACCTGCCCGTTGGAACGAGGCATACCAGTTGCAATAGTATGGCAACGTATATTTCTCTCTTGACAATAGGTGGTGAAGGCTTTGGATGTAAACGCCGTGCCCGCATCCGTCACTAGTCTCTTCGGGTTGCCGAAAATTTTGAACAAATTGTTTAACTCATTTAGAACTGAGTCAGTTTGTGTATCAGGTACGGCCGAAATGAAAACAAATTTTGTGAATGCGTCAACTAGTACCAGAATGTAACTATTGCCTCTTTCAGACTTAATCAAAGGCCCTAAGTGGTCCATATGTAAGGTATGGAAAGGTCGCGCGTATTTCGGTATAGGATACAATTCTCCCTCTTTTTTACCAGATTTGTTTTTATTGTACAAACAGTTAATACAGTTATTTATGTATTTTGTAACAGTTCTTTTCATACCAGGAAACCAATAATTTTGTTTGATCCTTTCTAGAGTTTTGTCCGTCGCAAAATGCCCTACATCATCATGATTAAAGCGGATAACCTGCCATATGCAATTTTTTGGGACAACCCACCTACGACCAAATTCAGTGCGCCGAAAAACTTTATTTCCGAGAAGTTCATAATCATTGAATATTTGTTTATTTTGTTCGGCTTCTCCTGACTGTAAAATATCTCTAATTTTGCAAATTTCGTAGTCTTGTTCCTGAACACTTAATAACCAATCACTTTCGTTTATGGACATAACATAATTTTGATCGGGGTCTTGAGAATCTGCCGAAAACATTCTACTAAGTGCATCAACGTGTTGCATTTTTGTACCAGGCCTATGCAGTACTTCAAAAGAGAATTCTTGGATCATAAGAACCCAGCGGGCGATTCTGGGTATGATTTCTTTTTTTGACAATGCATACTTAACGGCATTACAATCGGTTATTATCTTAAAACGTTTTCCTAGGAGATAAAGGCGAAACTTTTGCAAGGACGTAAAAATTGCTAGTAATTCTAGTTCGAAAGAATGATATTTCTTTTCATCGCTTGATGTTTGTCGGCTATAGAAGAAAACCGGACGTTCTACCCCATCTTCTTCTTGAACTAAAATTCCTGCAACACCATCCCGACTTGCATCGGTGTACAAAATGGTTTCTTTTTGGGGATCAAAGATGGCTAAGGTAGAATCGCTCGTTAAGGAATCTTTAAGTGTTTGTATTGCAGATTCGTGTTTTTTAGTCCAAATCCAATTTTGCCCTTTTTTTAATAGATTTGTTAGGGGAGAGCTAATTAACGCGCAGTTTTTGATGAACTTGCGAAAGTAATTTACAAGACCCAAAAATCTTCGCAACTGATGAACATTTTTAGGCGTTGCCATCTTTTTTACGCATTCAACTTTTTCAGGTGTTGGTTTGATACCACTGCCGTTTACTACATAACCAAGAAAAACGATTTCTGGTTGCAAGAAGGAGCATTTTTTTAAATTTAACTTCAACCCACGAGAAACAAAAATTTCTAAGATTTTGTCTAAGGTAGCCAAATTTTCTTCTAACGTTTCTGTAGCGATCAAAACATCATCTAAATACACAATAACATTATTGAATCGTAGGTTGCCTAAGGTAGCGTTCATCATCCTCTGAAAAATCGATGGTCCATTTGAAATACCGAAAGGCATTCGTAAAAATTCATACTGTCCATCTTCGGTAACAAAAGCTGTTTTTGGAATTGATTCAGAACCAAGACTAATTTGATAGTAGCCGCTTCTTAAATCTAAGCTCGTGAAGTATTTACAACCTTTGAGTCGGTCAATTAAGTCTTCGATGCGAGGCATTGGGTATTTGTCTTTAATAGTGAGGTCATTTAAAGTCCTATAATCTACGCAAAGACGTGTTTCTTCTACCCCTTTCTTATCCACCAGCATAGCGCGGCTAGCATATGGTGAGCTACTCTCGCGAATAATTTTACTGTCTAAAAGTTCTTTCATCATTTTTCGCATAACTTCCCGATTTTTTTCTGGTAATCTATAAGGCCTATAGCAGACTGGTTTTTTTGACGTCAACTCTATTTCGGCCTCAAATCCAGAGACTTGACCTAATGATGCTAAATCGGTAGCCACACTCTTAGGATATTTTTCAAAAATCTCTTTAATTTTCGGCATAAACTCTGAAGGAGCATTAAAAACTACTTGCGGGGTACATTTTTGAAAAGTGAGGATGTCTCCTATCTGCATATACATAATAGAAGAATGTTCGGTAACATTTCTTCCAATCAACACGTCGCAGCCGGATAAATCATCAATCAAGTACAGCTTTACACTATCCAAAGCAACCTTATCCATCTTTAAGCCCACAAGAACATATTTATTGACGGTTGAAACTGCATTGTTTGAAAACCCTTGTAAAGTCACAGGTTTAACCAGCTGATGCACATGAAAGTTTAATTTTTTTGCTAATTGAGAAGAAATCAACGAGCAATCACTGCCCATATCAATAAATACTTGAACCAAATGATCATCCAAAAAGGCTGGTTTATGAAACTTTTCTTTAACTTGAGCAGTGGTTGTAACAAATTTAACTTCCTTTTTGTCTACCTCAACAACGGTTTTTTTTAAATAGCAGGCGCTATCAGCGTGACCTTTTTTGCCACAATAAATGCATTCGTGGGTACATTCAATTTTCTTATGGTTACCTCCACAAATGTAACAGCTAATAGGTCTTGGAGGCTTATTGATGGAAGTAGATAGATTGCTACGGTTTCGACCTGACGGGGTTGCCTGATTAAATATACCAGAGGGACCTGCTGTTGATTTATCTGAAGGTTTGGGGCCGGTAGAGGAAGCAGAAAAAGTTTTTTGTTCGGTACTGTTCGATTTATTCGTGTTGTAAACACGGCCATGCAAAAATGATGCTAATTCATTACAAGTTTTTATATTGCCTGCTTCTACCGACGCGATTAAATTCGATTCCCCGATATTGCCTATAATTATTGAAATTATATCGAATTCCGTGAAGTTTAAATTCAATCGGTCAATTTTGGCTTTTTGCTCGAAACAAAACTCATAGAGGGATTGAGAATTCTTAGGCTTTTGATCAATAATATCTTTTAATAGTGAAAACATGTTTCTACGAATTTGAAAAGTGCAAAGCAGTTTATTACGCCATTCTTTCCAAGACCACCCTGCCCAACTACTCTCATTCTTTAAAAATGAGTCATACCAAATCTTTGCGGTTCCCTTTAGTTTATTGAGGGCTTGAAATATTATGACGTCATCTTTCCAGTGAAAAGTTTTCGCATGTAAACATACTATATTCAGCCAGTTATCAATTTTGTCTAAAAGGGGGCGAATTCTGGTACCATAGCATTCAAAACCAAATTATTGCAACCACTTACTTGTTTACTCTTTTTTTTTTTTGAGACAGTAACGGAGGCGTTTTACTCCTGTCGCTTGACGAACTGCTTAGCGTCGAGATACTTGACGACGATGAAGGCGACCTTCTCCTTTTCCTTTGTCGTTTTCTTGATTTTCGACCCATGATCACTTTAGTAGATTCGCAACCACTTCTGATATAATCACTAAGCTGAAATTAAACCAAAGATGTAAATAAACTTGCACTTTATTATTTTATTACAGTTTACAGACATTCAAACTCATAGTTAAATAAAATATTTCACCACACCAGAAACGCTCCAGAAAAAGTTTTACTTTCTTCTAAAATAAACAGAGTTTAGTCTTAATGATGCTAGTAGACCGAATAATCGAAAAATACTGAGCGCTCCGATATCGTGCATCGGGTTTTTATAGCTGGGAGTGGGGATCGCCGGTGCCACCCGTCGGTTGGTACTGCGCAGCACAGGTAGCGCACCTGCGCAGTGTCCTCGCACCTGCATATTGTTTACGCCCCAGGCCCTGCGTTCGGTGTTGCTCTTCAAAAATAGCTAGGCGCCAACATCAGCTAGATTTGTCACAGGCGTATGCTCAATTCGAGTTAGATGAATCAAAAAAGTATACGGTGATTAATACACATAAGGGACTTTTTATGTACAATAGATTAATATATGGATTATCTTCAAGCCCGGGTATCTTCCAACGGAAATTAGAACAGTTGTTTGCGGATCTACCCCAAGTAGGTGTGTTTTTAGACGATTTAATTATAACGGGCCCTACGGACGAGGTACATTTGAAAACACTACACGAAGTATTTAAGCGACTGAAAACTTATGGTTTAAAAATTAGGAAGGAAAAATGTAATTTCTTCGCAGAATCAGTAACTTATCTTGGTTTTGTGGTTAGTAGAAAGGGAGTGCACACCTGCCCTGATAAAATTGAGGCTATCAGGAAGGCACCGATTCCAAAGAACGTGGCGGAATTAAGATCTTTTTTAGGTCTCATAATGTATTATGGGAAATTTATAAGAAATGTTAGCACGATATTGGAACCTTTATATAACTTACTTAAAAAGGACGTTAAGTACGTTTGGACGCCTGAACGTCAGCAGGCGTTTGACAAGGTGAAAAAGGCTGTAGTGTCGAGTGAAGTATTAGCGCATTATTCCCCCGATTTACCCCTTGTGTTAACAACCGATGCAAGTAGCGTCGGCGTGGGTGCGGTGATTTCTCATCTTACGCCAGAAGGGGAGAGGCCGATCGCCTACGCGTCTCGTACCCTGAACACTGCGGAGAAGTCGTACTCGCAGATCGAACGAGAAGCTTTGTCCATTATTTATGGGGTGAGGAAGTTTCACCAGTACTTATACGGAAGAAAATTTAAATTAAGAACGGATCACTAGCCATTGGTCAGTATTTTTGGGGATAAAACCGGAATTCCTGTAATGGCTGCCAGTCGAATGCAGCGCTGGGCAGTGCTTTTAGCGGGGTATCACTTTGAGATTGAATACGTTCGCAGTGCGCATAACGCGGCGGATGCCTTGTCTCGTTTACCCGTTGCGAGCGCTAGCAAGAACGTAAAAGAGAGCACATACCTTAATTTTGTACAAAACTTTTTGCCCATAGATAGAAAAATGATACAGCAAGGTATTGAGCGTGACCTGGTGCTAAAGAAAGTCGTTATGTATGTACAGACAGGTTGACCAAAAGCGGTGTCAGAGGAGGAGCTGAAACCATATTTTATCCGGCGCAGCGAATTGTATATAGATATGGGTTGTTTAATATGGGGTTATAGGCTAGTAATACCGAGTAGTTTACGGGGCGATTTATTAAAGGAGTTGCATGTAGGGCATTTAGGAATAGTTAAAATGAAGAGTATAGCCCGCAGTTTGATGTGGTGGCCAGGTATCGACTCCGACATCGAACGAACATGTACCGCGTGCGAGTCCTGCGCAGCGGAGAGCGCAGCACCGCCACGGGCACCGATAAGCCCCTGGCCTTACATCACACGACCTTGGACCAGGTTACATGTTGATTTTCTAGGGCCATTAGAAGGAAAAACTTACTTTGTAATGATAGACGCCACCAGTAAGTGGTTAGAGGTTCAAGTAATGAATAGGACGACAGCAACAGCCGTGGTAAAAGTCATGAGAGAAATTTTTGCTCGTTTCGGGTTACCGAAAGAAGTAGTTTCGGACAATGGGCCCCCGTTTACTAGTCAGGAGTATAGAGACTTCTTAAATAAGAATGGCATAAAAGCGACATTTACGCCGGCGTACCATCCCTCATCTAACGGCGCTGCAGAGGGTGCAGTCAAATTAGTAAAGAAAGCGATTAAAAAAGCTAGAAGAGATGGTGAGGATGAAGACGCAGCCTTGCAGTCGTACCTAATGGCCTACAGAAACGTAGAGCACAGTACAACTGGCGCTTCGCCAGCCATGCTCTTACAGAGACGTAAATTACGCTCCAGGTTAGATTTGTTGCAAGGAGAGCGTCAAGTCGAGGATAGAGTGGAAAACTGCCAACAGAAGCAAATAGCAGCCTCGGGAGGCGTGTATAGGGAGTTTGGTATAGGAGATCCAGTGTGGGTTAGGAATTACGCGGGAGGAAGGAAATGGATAGGCGGCCAAATTGAAGAGAAAGTAGGTAATAGAAGTTATGTGGTAAGCAGAGAAAATGGTCCACCTAGTAAAAAGCATGTAGATCAGGTTAGGAATAGATGGGCAAATATGTGTGATTTCACGATAGCAGGGTCTAGCTCATCGCCCGTATCGGTACCCAGGGGCGGGAGTGATCATGGCGGCGACGGCCCAGAGCACCCGTCTGACGATTCGAATGGCTCAAATATAGTTCCACCAAACTTAGCCGTTCCACAACCTACTGCAGCACCTCCTACCACCAATGTTCCGCCGGCGAATGTTTCGGAACGTAGCCTTAGGCCCAGACACCTTTTAAGACCGCAAAAAAAATACTGTTGTGAATTTGATTAGGGCTAAGTTATGTATAAAAAGCAAGTTAAGTTTAGGGTTAAGTTGTGTATGTATAAGTTTAGTATAATCCTATAGTAAATACTATAAGTTTTGCTTGTCAGAATAATATATTGTGTGCCTTTCTCTCACTTATATTGTAAGATCTTATTACTATAATTTTAAGTTTAGATATAATTATATTGTATTACCTATTTATCCCTTAATTTAGGGTACCATGCTTAAGGGGGGAGGTGTGATGTATGAGGGTAGTAATTCTTGTCCTTCATTATTTTGTATGTCGGTAGGAACTTTTGTCTTCCATTAAACGCAGTCGTGTCAAGACGTATTTTCATTGTTTTACCTAGAAGCCCAGGAAGTAACCACCGCAACCTAGATATTTAACAAATAGCTTTTCCAATATTGAACATAAATGACGAACAAAATATTATTCGAATTGAAAAAAAGCAAGTCCCTAAATTTCGACATCGAGAACTATCCTAGTGATAGCCCAAATTAGACATTAAATTAAATTCCATTTTTTCCGAATTTTTGATTTAGGCGCTGGCTATTTTATCAAAAATTTGTGTTAAATTCTTCTGAACAATTTAATCACCTACAATTTAAGCGTAAAACAAAGACGATCGGGTTAAGGGTTTGCCCTGTAGCCGAACCTTTTAAAAAAAGTCAAAAGTCAGAACGACAATTTTCACACGAATGTTTTCGAAAGTCGTGTGAGGCAGAAATCTGTGAATTTTGTTTTCACATATGAAAGAACCCTATGTCTTTTTTCAAAAAGCAAATTATTAATAAATAAATCACAAAATTGCAAAGCTTTTATGAAACGCCTATCATTGATAAAAATAATAATAACAAGGCGTAGGGATGAGACGACCTCACCGCCCACTTTTATTTTGCAGGTGAAATCAGTCAATGTAGGGCAGCTAGTGTCGAGTTGTTGGGACATAGGATCCAAAAATTTCCGGGGAAAGGTCTTGGTTTTCGTCTCTGGCTTGCTTTTATTGACCGACTGGAGCAGAAACCGATGTGGAAACTGATTCTTTTTCTCTGGCTTGCCTTCTTAGGACAGTCTGACTGGAGGCGCGAAAGTTGAGCTGGCATAATACCGAGTAAAACACGGAACATACCTTACTATACTCTGAGCTTCTCACGCGATATTGATTTCTTGTCATTCCGTATATGCAGCTGTTTTGGGGGATCCATTTTTAGTAAGTTGGCGAGTCACAACCTGTTTATTTATTTTTGTTTTCTACAAAGATATCATCATCATGTTCGCCGCAAGAAATCAACTGTTGGATATAGGCCTCCTCCAGGAATTTTCAAATTGATCGGCCCTGTGCCAGCCGCATCCAGCGGCTACATTTACCAAATCGCTGATCCACCTTGTGAGAGATCTTCCTATGCTGCGCCTTCTGTTGTGCGGTTGCTTTTCGAGATTTTTATATATTAGAAAACAAAGTAAATTACAATTAACCAAAGATTAAATATACAGAATTAGGATATAGACAGTGTTGTCAATATAAAAGTACAATTATACCGAGAAACTTCACTCTCCAATTATATCATTCGTCATGCAATATTAAAAAAAAAAGTCAGACAGGAAAATGGCCTGAAAAATTACTTTGTTTTTCTATTCCCTAGTTGTTTATGTAAAATTACGCTTATTTTAACCAATCATCTTTATGAAGTCAGAAAATTCCTCCAGCCTTCTTATGATCGACGATTTTGAAGAAGCTATTGCAAATTCTTTAAGATTTCTTTCAGTAGGTACGTTAACTATACAAGAGTATATGAATGATAAAAATATAGATATAAGCTAATTGGTACTGTGCTGTGATATAATACATACCTTTAAAGTGCAATAAATAATGAATGATTAATAAATAAATAGATATTATGTAATACACATAAGTATACTGTAGTAAATAAAGACTGAATAAGAAATACATATAAATATTGAATATAGAATAAGTAAGTAAGTAATAAATAGATAGATTTATATAATATGAATACAAAATAGCCCTCTCTGTTGCAGTGCCCTACCAAGGCGTCACTTTTTAAAACTTTGCGTGCTTTTTGAACACATATTGTACGAGATTTGTATCGCACGCGGCGTAAACAAGCACGCGACGGGTTAATAAGTACTCTGTCTGTTTTATTAAGAATTAACCTCCACAAGAGATATTATGGTTATATATATATACAGGGTGTCCCAGAAAATAGTGTCAAGCGGAAGTCCTGAGATAGAACACCCCTTGGCGCATCCGAAACACCCCCATATATGTTCCGCGATTTTTTATAGTTTTCGAGTTATTATTTTTTTACTGAAATTTTGAGAATAATTGACCTAAACAACTTAAAAAATTATTAAAAAAAAGTATAAGACATTTTTGAGATATTTTTTTTGCAACTCAATTTTAATGAATTGTACTTTAATGCTTAAACATTCGTATTCGTATCTTAGATGGAAGTTTTAAAAATGTTGGTACAAAGTGAAAAAATACGCTTAGTGAATTATGTCTTAAATTTTCAACTTTAAATTTAAAATCTTAATAGGTAGTTTCATGGCTCCTAAGTAGTCGAAGTCCGTGTCACAAAACCAAATCGTAATCGCACTCGAAGTCCGTAAAGAAAGCAAAGTTCATCAAGAGATCACAAAAAAGGAGCTTATCGTACACAATATCGTAACGCGCAAAGGCAGGCGAACGACTGGACGAACGCAGGCACTATCACACTTTTCAAATTAACACTTTGAAAAAGGAATGGTTTTGTTTTTGAAGTTTTCTTTCAGCCAATTCTTAAAAGAAGGTTACCGACTATAAAGTTTTTATGTACAAAATTAAATTCTCTTTGGAGTTCTTTTTCGTTACCAGATAGCAAATTTTCAAGTTTTCCACCACTCTGTCTTTGAAGTCAGATTTTAGCAAAAGTAGACTGTTAAGTACAACTTTTTTTAAATTATTATGGAAGCTTAGAGTCTGGCGCAGTTTTTAGATTAACCAGGAACCTTTCCGATGTCGAAACTTAAGATTCGAAACTCAAAAAAACTCGTCAGTTTAAAATTTTTTTTTTTCACGCTCAACTGCGTACGAATTTGATCCCTTAAAACGTTCGAGATATGACGTTGTGCGGGTCTTTTTTTTTCTCCAAAATATTCGAAGGATATGTTACACTTTTGATAGCTTATTTTGCCATACGGACTTTCACTAACTCGGGGTAAATCAAGTTCAAATTTAGTTATTTTCACCTCCAGACGACGGCGTAAAAGCAAGTATGGCTGTTTCATAAAGTTGCGAAATATTGGCGGTCAAGATTGTTCAAAACAAGCCATGACGTTAGAGTATGCGGTTGCATGATAGCCATGATTGGTTGTCATAATGAGTGAAAAGTTAGGTAATGATTAATTATGGGTTTTTGCATGACGTCTGATACCTGCCACGAGTATGTAAAATTGTACATTGCAATCGCGCATTGACGTATTTTCTACGTCAAAGTCAAAAATTCAACTATGTCATGTCATTTCGTTGAGTTGCTCTTTGGACTTGTACGTTTTTTAAGTTAAGAATTTAATTTTAAAGTTGCCAATCTAAACAATAAACGTTTTTTTAAAATCCAGAAATTTATTAAAAACCTTAAAAACTAAACAACACAATATCAAGCTTAAGTCTATAAGTCACTACCAAAACACACAAATAGTATATGACACACCTTTTACATCAATCGTATGCTAGAAAATATCTAAGAGATCACAATAAGAAGCTAGCTCAACTTTGGAACGTTCACAACGAACTTAAGAACTAAGCATGAGACTATCAACATCAACAAACTTTTTTCAAAAAAAAAACTTTCTCAATCAAAAAAGGTCCATCGTTTTCAATCAAAAAAGGTCCATCATTTCTTGGTCATCTTTTTCTTGCGCCACTTGATATGGGGTTAATCCGCTTTTATTTTCTACGTTTGTTTCGGCAGACATAGCGAGCAGCCATTTCACAAGCTGGTAGTTCTCGCATTCGACCGCCGTATGTAGAACGGTGTTCCCCGTACCATCTTCTTGGGCGTTCAGATCTGCTCCCATGTCGAACATCTGCGCTATCATCATCTCAGCTTCATCGCCTTGCAGACACTTCGCGACAGTATGCAAGCAAGTTTCCCCGTTGTCATTCTTGAGTCTCAAAATATGCGCCAGTGCGTTGCCCTGGGTACCGTTCCAGATGCAGTCCATAATATTGTTGCAGCCTGACATGGCAATAAGGTGGAATATCGTATTATTGTTCTGGGACCTATCTTGGCCCAAAATGTCGTTCAACATGTCTGAACTCATTTTTACAGAAAGTTTTACAGAAAGATGTTACTCTTGACAGTCCTGTAGACGATATGATGGCACGTCCTACTGGAAGACTCTTATATACCCCCAGGAAATCTATAAATATTTCGATCTATCGCAAACAAACGTAATCGCGGGTTTTCCCGAGGGTTAAATGTCACCCCCTATCGCATTGGGAATTCTCGAGGTTACATTTGAACGGTTGCCAGGTCCAATTAGTTTGTATCATTGATAATAAAAGAGATCACTAGCGGACCGCATGATTAATATTTTTACAGTAGATTTTGCATTTCAAAATGTTCAAACAAAATAAAATTTTCAGAATTAGGCTGAGAAAATAATTACGATAGCAACAGCCTCTTAGGAGTTAGCGGATTTAGGCTTAAAGGGTGGAAATTTAATTCACGCATCGTTAGCGTCGACATGCCATCACAAGACATTAGGTACGAAATCCCCGCACAAAGTGCGTCGCTTACGTCATACCTGACGCTTATGTTTAATAGCGTTTTCAGGTCTTAATATAGAGCAGTTACTTACCTTGCTGGTCTTATAAAAAAAAAAGATGAGCCTTAGAATACTATGCATAGGTTTCATAATCGTTCGTCACATATATGAGTAATTTTATAAATATATGAGCCATAAATTCCTTACCTACACAAGGCGATTATTCCGACCACAGGATATGCGGTTAGTAATTTTCACACGTCATAGCGACAATGTGTGCCTATTGTTTCGATTCAGGCGTATCAGTTATTTTCAAAAATAATTTGGAACATACTTTGTCCTGTTTTTGCGGTCTTCTCGAGTACGTAAATTCACGTACGTACCGTACCTATCCTGATGTTATTTTTCCACGAATATATAGCACTCTTATCGTACCTACTTTTAATTTCATCATTATTTGTAATTTAATGAGAAGGTTAGCAACAAAGTATGCCCATAATTGTTTTAATTTAGGCTAATTAATTATTTTTAATACATAATATGGAAACTCCACTTTCCTGTTTTTGCGGTCTTATCGGACTCGTACTTTCCCGTACCTATCCTGATGGTGTTTTTCCGCTAATATATAATACTCTTATCGTACCTACTTTTAATTACATCATTATTTGTAATTTTACAAGTAGGTTAGCAACAATGTAGCCTCTACATGCGAGCAACAATGTAGCCCCTACACGTGAGTCAAATATATCTGTTCAAAATTTTAATTCTCCTCTTAGAAAGCTATATAAGCCGAATTTCATTCGTATGTTGTTTCATCTTAATATCTGCATAATGAAAAATATGTTCGATAAGTAAATTCATCCCTCTTAGAATGACGTCATAAATTTCAAACTATATCATAGGGGTAACCGCCCCTTGATGGCCTTAACCTTGAATTCATGATGACGTCATCCGCTCTGCTCAAATTCTAAGTCCCCTAACTTTCGAGGTTGAGAATATTCCTGTTAACTTAGGAGCCATGAAACTACCTATTAAGATTTTAAATTTAAAGTTGAAAATTTAAGACATAATTCACTAAGCGTATTTTTTCACTTTGTACCAACATTTTTAAAACTTCCATCTAAGATACGAATACGAATGTTTTAAGCATTAAAGTACAATTCATTAAAATTGAGTTGCAAAAAAAATATCTCAAAAATGTCTTATACTTTTTTTAAATAATTTTTTAAGTTGTTTAGATCAATTATTCTCAAAATTTCAGTAAAAAAATCATAACTCGAAAACTATAAAAAATCGCGGAACATATATGGGGGTGTTTCGGATGCGCCAAGGGGTGTTCTATCTCAGGACTTCCGCTTGACACTATTTTCTGGGACACCCTGTATATATTGTAAGTATTTTGTCAGGTCAAATCCGTCCATACCGACGGGCAAGCGCCTCTTTTCGAAACACGGAGGGAATTTGGGCCATGCCTTTCGCCTTTTGATATATTAATTATAATAATTTAAAATATTTCCCTGTCGGGACCACTTTCAGCCATCATTTCTTAATTTTTATGCTTTACGAACTGTGACAATTCCAAAATAAGAAGAGGAATAAAGGTACTGAGGTATTTTCTAGTCACTGCTCTGGGGCTAGGAACACAGGGGGTAATGATAATGCCAAGCTCTCTAGGCAAAATGTTGGGTGTGTAGGGTAAAGGTACCAATTTTCAGCTTTTTAGTGGAAAACGAAACTGCGATTTAATGGTCAAAGCAAATAGGTCAAGCATATTAAATTTATTAAAAAGTTAAGATCTTAATCGAAGTAATTTCAAAGATACATAAAAAACTAGCCAGGGTAATTATTATAATTATTTACTGCAGTATTTTTCCTTTACATCTATATAGAACTCAGTCATATTGTAGCCTGCACTCAGCCTTTTTATGAAATACAAGCGCTCTGCCTACGACCTCGTCCGCGTGGATTTCGGTAATATCACGCTTCCGGGGGCTACCATGAATTTAGTCGACATTAATTTAATTTCCTAGATACACTAATTTATTTTTATGATTTATGACTTTATGAGGTATCCCCGGACGGTCAAACGAAGAATGAAATTGACTTTACCTTGACGGGTAGTAAAGATATAATATTGGACTTACGTCCAACGTAAAACAACTTAAAAAAAATAAAAGCCCGATAAGTAATTAAATTACATACGTTAATTAACAACTTAAATACCTTCCAACCTTGTTTCAAAAACTAAAGCGTTGGTTATAACGATGATAAAAAAATGATAAATATAAGACTGAAAATCATAATTATCGCATCACCGCAGGAGTTTTTAAAGCAGGAAAATAAATCATAAAAAACATATTTAGCTAACTTGGCAAGTAAGAGTGCAGCATTCAACTCTAAACGAGGCACGGTTAATTGTTTTGGTGCAATAGGATTTATGCGAGATTTTGAATATAAAAGAGACATTGTTATTTTGTTGTTGTCATCTACTGTTCGCATATAAAGTGCCACAACCACATGCCAAATTAGAAGCATCAGAAAAACCAATGAATTGCAATTTTTATCCATGTTTCTTTTTGCATCTTCACACAGTAACTCGCAGAAGCTAAAGCGTGGTTCAAAATCAGTTTCTTCCAGCTCTTGGACTCTAGTGAAGTGGTACGGGTAAAAAGGTACCCTCCTCACGAAGAAGCTTCCACACGTAAATGTCGCTTACGCCAGACACGTGTAGGGATTCGTTTGAAGCCCTAACTATTGAATTTCATCTTTTCGTTTCACTTTTTGTTTACCATGGCATGTTTGGATAATGTTGTCACAGCTGTCTTGTCATCGTTCTGTCCTCGAATTCTATGTTTTTGGTTTATGCCATCATTCTATGCTATGACATCATTCTATGTCGTTGGTCTTACCTTAACCATTTTAACCATTGACATAGAATGATGCTTAGACTGGCCACTTACTTTTGTCAGTCTTTACTTTTTTTTTGGATTGGGACTTCAGATTTGAAGTTGGGAAAAACTTGGAGCTGAAGAAAATCACCTTTTTCCGTCCTGGTGCTCTGAGTAGAGACTAACACCAGGACCTTCTATTTTAAAGACCTCCCTGGGTCAGTGCTTGGCCCAGGGACTGGAAAGTTTAATGTTTACCGTAAAACCAGTGTAAATCTCCTACTAACTATATTCTAAAACTTCTAACTAAAGACTACCTCAATTTATTTAATATCTACCGCACCGCTACGCAGTGGATTTTTCTCCGTCGTGACGGAGCCTATATATTATTCTTTTCAGCCTATATATTATCCATCTACCACGCCTCGCTAGTGGCAAACAGTTGACCGGATTTGGGGTCCCGTCAGGATTTTATTTGGAATTTAACCCGTGGAGATCACCCGTCCTGGACCCATGGCTTAATGAGTAAAGTTGACACACCTTTAAAATAATTTACTTATATCTAATACTGCGAGCCATAGTGTGGATAGGTTAACCCATTGGTCCCAATAAATTCCTCAGTGTTTTACCCTAGTTCATCTTTTCTTTTCACCTTCCTCTTCCACCTAGGTCGTTGCGTTTGTCTAGGATTCTAACCCTAAGGACCTAGAATCCTGGACGCAACGCCTAGATACCCTAAACTTGCACCTAGGATTTAGTGACCTAAACTCCTAAAGCCTAGGTGTAATCCGACATTACCCTTACACTATTCCTTACTTTTAACTCGTGGTATCCACTTAGGACACTAAATCCTAGGTGTAATACTACACACGATGGATGCATTCCTTGTGCTGGCCATCTGGTGACCATGGAAAAAGTCTCTTCTTCCAAACGGGCAGAGTCGTGGCCGGCCAGCGTTCAGGGTAGAAGGTCTAAACGCCCTCCAGTCACGATGGTGCTACACCGCTCCAAGGACGGTAGGTTCGCGGATAAACCCGCCGTCCATGTCTTTCTGCATACAGCTCTGTAGCTGCCGACAGGTTGTAGTTGGACTTCTCGTAGAAAATAACCATTTGCATGTATGCTTGATTGGAATACGCGTAAGGCATGATTAAAACTATCGTAACACAGCACGGTAAAGATTAGTAATAGGAGCTATTGTCAGGAACGAATGCCGCGCACGAGACTGCTCGGAGCGGCTGGTCGGAGTGCGGCGCGGCGCGCGGCTTGCCAGCGGGGGCGGGCGGCGGTGTGGGCGCGTAGGAAATACTCGCCGTGGGTTGGCGGAGCGTGCGACCGAATGCTTTGACTCTCTTTGTTTATGCCAAATGCCGCGCGACGGCGCACTTTGACGTATTTTTCATTCATAATTGGCCGGCTTTATGTGATAGAGAACCATTCCTTTATCGTTAAATGGAAAATTCATTTTTTATTTTTATGCTAAATTTAATTTTAAGATAATTATTTTTTATGTTGTTTTTTGAAATACTATTAACGTATACAATAACGTCTTAGAAGGAAAGTCACTAATAAATTAGGACCTTATATAGTACTTTTTCACTAAGTAGACTTCTACGAATAAATACTTTTTTTTCAGCCTAATAAATTTAAATACTAAATAATATACTAACAACCCCCAGTTTGTACACATTTAAAATCAAACACTTAACCCATACCTGCATTTTACTTCCGCCATATTATTAATTATAACTTAAAAATTTTCTATAGAAAATTTACTATATAAATTTTCCTCCCTTATCTTTGCTCCCGTACACCATAAAATTCAAAATGTAAATGCCTTTTGTTTTACCTTATTATTACCTTTATTTCTATTTTATTTTTCGCCCAAACTGTATCACTACTTTATACTTTAGGAATTAAATACGTTTTTGTAGCCTACGTATTGTTCTACCGCTTCGTCTATCTACCTTTCTACCAATTTTCATTCTGTTCTATTAAGCGTAGCGATGTGAAAAACTTATAAAAATATTTTGCGTTGTCCGACTCTCACTTGACCGTTTTTATAACTCCTGTTCAATTCTAAATGTGTTGAGATGTGAGAAACTTATAAAATAATTTGCGTTGTCCGACTTACAATTCACCGTTTTTAGGGATCCGTAGTAATCTACGAACCCTTATAGTTTCGCCATGTCCGTCTGTCCATCTGTCCGTCTATCCGTCTGTCCGCGGGTTTCCTAAGAAACCCTTGGTACTACAGAGCTGAAATTTGGCATGGTCATACATATAAACTACGCCGCCAGAACTGTTGAGTAAAATCTTAGAAAAAAAAATTTTTTCGGGTGTCTCCCATAAACGTGAAAGGGCGATGAATTTTTCTGCAAGACAAAACGCGTTTTCCCGAAGCGAGTCAGTTAAAACTGTTCCGACCAAGGTTAGAGTTCATCATACCTTATATTCTGATTGGCTTGAGCTTATGTTGTGGGTTATGTAGTTGTTGTGCTTACCGTTTAACGCAACTAAAGTCTTTTCTGGCACTTCGCCGGCCGCTGCCGCGGCACGCTCGCTTCGCTCGCTCGGCTCGTGCGTTGGGGGTCGTAGTTCTAACCTAACCTAACCTAACCAACCCTTAACGGATTGGTTAGGCTAGGCTACTAACAAACCTAACCTACAGTTTCTGCCCCGATATAATCTCCGCGGGGGGGCTTCGCTCGCTCGGCTCGTGCGTTGGGGGTCGCAGTTCTAACCTAACCTAACCTAACCAACCCTTCAGGGATTGGTTAGGCTAGGCTACTAACAAACCTAACCTACAGTTTCTGCCCCGATATAATCTCCGCGGGGGGAGAGTTTTAACTATAGCTAGTTTTAACTATAGCTCGATGTGACAACTAGTTTTATCTGAAAATCAAATATGTCAGTGGTAAATTCTAGTTTTAACTGATTATTTCTAGTTTTAACAAAGGCACCAAGTAAAAACTAGTTCTAACTAGGAAAAACGCGTTCTAACTACTAACTAGTTTTAACTGTAACATATACAACGAAATTAAAAGGAAAACTATCACACATAAGTTGACTTTTCAAGTTTGGGAGTAATAGTCGACCAAGTGCCAAACTAAGTTGGGATTAATAAGAATATATTACTAATATTAGATCCTTGGTACTACAAAGCTGAAATTTGGCATGGTCATATATATTAATCTCGCCAACAGATTGAAAAAATAAAATGGTGAAAAAAAAATTTTTTTTGATGTTTCCCATACACGTGAAAGGGCAAGGGGTTTACTAAGAACGTTTTTCGATTCAGCACTGTTTGCGAAAAATTAATTTTTAAAGTGAATTGTTTTCTTAAAAACAAGTGTCCCGATCTACCAGCAAAACGATTGTTTTTAAAAAATGGGAAAATTCACGTTGATAGAATATACAAAAAAATTAAAATGAAAACTATCACACATAAGTTGGTCCTTCTAGCTTGCGAGTAATAGTCGACCAAGTGCCAAACGTTGTTAGGATTAATAAGAATATATTTACTAGTATTAGATCCTTGGTACTACAGAGCTTAAATTTGGCATAGTCATTTATATTTTGATTGTACTGACAAATCTAAAAATAAAATGGTGAAAAACCATTTTTTTCTGGTGTTTCCCATACACGTGAAAGGGCGATGGATTTTTTTTTCTCGCCCATATCAACGGGTGGGTTATCCAGTCCAGGATAGCTTTTTACAAAATAGATGGGGTTCAGCAATTCAACTATACAGCAATCCGTTTGGGAAACATTAATTTTTATAATGACAAAAAAATGTGGAAAAATTCACTATTATTTCCAACGATAAAATTATTGCAAAAAAAAAAAAAAACTAAAAAAAAATCGCGTTCGCTTCGCTCGCGCATTAAATACTTCCATTTTGTTATATTTAGGCCAAAACTAGCAATTCAGCAATTCCTTTTGGGAAACATAAATTTTTATAATGAAAAAAAATGTGTAATAATTCACGAGTGTAGCATTTACGACGAAGTGTACCCTTATCCAAAATGGTTGCCATACAAGGTTCCACGCTAAAAGTGAGTCGAGCCAAAAGCCAAGCTGTAACATATTGACATTTCAGGTGTCGTTTAATAGGTTTTTGGGGTTGCTAATTACGAAAATGACATCAAAATTATACACGATCACCACGCGACCTGCTTTAGCAGCAGCTCAATATTATAATATTATTCCTAACAATAATATAATCGCAAAAAAAATTAAAAATAAAAATTCGCACTCGCTTCGCTCGCGCATTAAATACTACCATTCTGTTATGTTTAGGCCAAAACTGCACTTATTTCTAAAATTACCAACTTTTTAATACATTTGTTTTTGATACAATAGTATTTGGGGATTTTAAATGAAATGAAATCATGTTTATTGCTAAAGTTAAATCTACGATACAATGACTAAATTAACAGTAAAAAGTAAGAACTAGATTAACCTAAGAAAAAGGAGCCAAGCTCAGCATTGTGCTGTACAACAAATTGTACAGCGCTGTTTTTCAGCTTGACCCTGTTTGGCCGGTCGGCCGCTGCAGTTACTTAAAAATAATAATATAAACATTAATAAAAAAAATTATAACATAAGTATATGATAAAACATCAACTACCTTTCAGTGTATAAATATTATATTAAACAAAAGAGAAAACAGTAATAATATAACAAATGTTATTACTGTGCTTCATCTATATACTAATTGTTAAAGAAAACTCCTGATCGATCCAGCAGCTTTGGTGCCCATTCAATGCAAACAAACATACAAACAATTTGAATATTTCTTATTTATAACATTAATATCGACATAAGGCTACTACTTATTCCCCGTTTGGATAAGTTTCAAAACCTAAAATGTCCCATAATCGGTTCAGCATTTTTTTTTAATAACCCTCAATCATAAATCCTATATCAGTTTTAATTTCGCACGGATAATTACTTTGTGTTTATAAAATTAAATTTTACGATAGAAATTATTTCTACATGTAAATTTTTTCCCAATACAATCCCTGATTGTTTATCAACAACTTGAGCTATCAACGTGTAGTTGATCAAAGGTCCACATCAAAGACCTCCCTTGTGTTGCGGGTCCCTCGGACGGAACACACACAAAGACAGACACAAACACCAATGACCCGTGCACGAACACATACTTACATACATAAGCTCACGCCTTTGTCCCATTTTAATGGGCGAGTCTACAGTTTGCCACTAATACGTGTTATTATTTAGGTTTACACAAATATTCGCCCTATCCGGGATCGAACCCAGATATTGCCGCCGAAAAGGCAGCATCTGCACCACTCGACCAATCCATCCGTCTTTAAATTGTCTAAAAGTTTTGACTAAATGTTACTACAATACATGCACCTACCTACCTTGATTAATCTACTTAGAAATGTTTAAGTGTCTTTTTTTTATAGATTAGATTAGATTAGATTCATTTATTTCACATTATCAATTCCAGTTACAATATTATGTCTAAAGCAATGTCAAAGTATAATGTGATCGTCAAAATTACAATAATTAATATAAAAAGTATAATAATAACATTCATCTACATTAAGTAGATGTTTTCAGTCAATAATATGTCACAGATTAATACAAAAATGTCAAAATAATAATAATAATTAAATAAAATAAAAAACAAAAAAAAAGGAAACTATCAAATGTCAAGATGGTCAATAATAATAATAAATTTAAAATAATGAGGAATTATACTCATCTACTGAGTAAAGCTCCTTTTTCGTAAGAAGGCACTTCAGTCGGCGACAAAATGTTTCGTCATCGGTCAGGTCTTTTAGAGTTGCAGGTAGATGCTCGTAATATGTTGGACCAATTACACGGGGATTTTTGCAAGCAAACTCTGTCCTACGCGCAACGGTCTCCAGTTTACCCGTACTTCGCAATGACCGCCCTCCGCTAGTGGTACGGTTAAATTCAGATATGTGTCTTCTTACGTGCATGACTACCTCGAAGATATACTGCGAGTACAGAGTCATTATTCCGTGTTCTGCAAATAACGTCCTACATGACTGTCGCGGTTTAATACCCGCGAGTATCCGCAGTGCACGTTTTTGCAGGATAAAGACACGGCTGGAATCCGTCGAGTTGCCCCACAGTATAATGCTATAAATCATTAAAGAATGGAAATATGCGAAGTAAGTTTGTTTGAGTACCGACTTCTTTACCAAAGGGCGTAGTTTTCGCAAGGCGTAGGTAGCACTTCCGAGTCTATCGCACAACGTGTTAATGTGTGATTTCCAGTTTACCCCAGAATCAATCGTGAGACCCAGAAACTTACATTCTTCGTGAATTGGGAATGGGCAGGTGACGGTAAGAGGCAATTGTGTTGGTCTAGCTGAGAAAAAGACTATGTTTGTCTTTGATGCGTTAAGTATTGCAAGGTGTCTTTTAGGGGGGGCGAATGATACAATAGCTGGATTCTTCTTTACACTCGGTATAATTGACAACAGTAATTTCTTCGTTATATAAACATTTACTTCAATCATAAAATCACAGCTGTAAATAGACACCTGCTTAAAAAGTGCTATTGCACGCCTATGCTCGAAATAACATTTATTCCGCGAGCTAAATACAATGTATCAACACTCAATACACTGTAGGGTCTTCCCTACCTACCCTGCTAGGAACACAAGTCTGAAATACTAAATCACGTTATTCACTTACAAATACTAAGCTTAAATTAACTATTTATTTATCAATAACCTACATAATTATCTATTTACAAAACATTCATTTAATTATTTACATTATAATACATACATATACACAAACATAAATACACACACACATAACTTACATAACTAAATAATATAGATAAATACATAACTAACACTTACCTGCGTCGTACCGGTAGATCAGGGACTAGGTGCAGTGGATACGCACCCACTGACGTCATCGCCTATTGTGTGCGAGGCAGCCATGCGTAAACGCGGGCCGGCAAGCAGCCGCGCCACTCCCCCGCACCAGTCCGGCACTTGCATTCGCACTGGACGCACGCCGCTTTGCGCTCCCTACGCTTTCGCTTACCCGCTTACGTATTTTATAATCTCTTCGCTTGATCTCTGTGCTGCTTTTATGTTCCTTAATTTCTTCGCGGTATTCCGTGCCTAAACTGAACTGTGTCTTACTATCTGTATAACTACTGTGACTGTTTCTCTTCTGTGCCGTGTAAATAACTACCTGCTATTTTCTTCCTGTGCTATCTGCTTCGCCTTCTATCAAATAAATACTGGATTGCTGAACTAGTAAGTGGTTGTTATTTCTACTATCTGGAGTTCACAACAACCCCCAACTCAAGCCGCAACCCCATAACTGGTGACCCCTTTGACAATGAACAAACCGGGCGCAGGAGAAGGCGCGGGTGGTTCCACTTCCAAACCAGGTCCGTCACCCGACATTTTTAAAGTGGGAATTCGTGTTCCACCTTTTTGGCCGGAAGAACCGGAGATATGGTTTGCGCAGATTGAGGGACAATTCGCCATATCTGGAATTACCAACGACGCGACAAAATTTAATTACGTCATTGGCCAGCTGGACAAACAGTATTCAATAGAAATAAAAGACATTATTGTCAATCCTCCAGCCACAAAGAAATATGAGAAGCTGAAATCCGAGCTTATTAAGCGACTGTCCGCGTCGAAGGAGAAGAAACTGAAACAACTGCTCATGCATGAAGAGTTAGGTGATCGCAAGCCGTCTCAGTTCCTCCGCCATCTTACCAGTCTCGCCGGACCCCAGGTACCAGACGATTTTATTAAAACTATCTGGATCAGCCGACTCCCAAGCGGAATACAAACTGTACTCGCTGGACAACCTACAGCCTCTTTGGAAGCTTTGTCTGACCTAGCAGATCGTATACACGACATTGCACCGCATACACCTCAGGTAGCATCTACCAGCCAAGCTATGCCAGGGTCAGTTTCCAGCGATCTGGTGAGAGAAGTGGCCGAACTCAGGAAGCAGTTCCAGTCCTTTACAACCCAGGGGAAGAGGCAATCCCGTTCCAGTAGCAGACAGGACAACCGCGGCCGTTCCAGGTCCAGGTCGAAGTCCAACTATCAGAAGTACCCCATTTGTTGGTATCACGTGAAGTTTGGGGATAAGGCCAACCATTGTTCGAGACCCTGCGACTACAAGTCGGGAAACGCGCAGGGCGGTCAGTAATGGCGACTGCCGATTGCCCTTACACAACTGGTCGCCTGTTCGTCACAGATCGGAAGACAAAGATGCAGTTCTTAGTCGATACTGGAAGCGACCTCTGCGTTTTCCCCCGATCGTCACTGCAGGACCGACGAGCAAAGACGGACTACCAACTGTGTGCAGCTAACGGTACCCCAATAGACACTTATGGTTTTGTGTACTTGTATTTAGATTTTGGGCTTAGACGTGTATTTACATGGAGATTTGTAGTAGCAGATGTACAAAAGGCTATAATTGGTGTAGATTTTCTAACCTTTTATAACATAATGGTAGATTGTCGCCATCAGCGCTTAATAGATAACACCACTACTATAACCGCTGTAGCTTCACTAGATTGTAAGAATGCTATTACCTCTGTAAAAGTCGCAACTGGGAACACGAAGTATCACAAGATCTTGGAAGAGTTTCCAGATATCACACGACCCTCAGGTACACACCGCGTCATACCCTACGGCACTGTACACCACATCCGCACAACACCGGGCCCTCCAGTTTCTTGTACCCCTAGACGTTTGTCCCCTGAGAAACTCAAAATTGCCAAGTTCGAGTTCCAGTCAATGTTGGACAGCGGGACAGCTAGGCCTCCAGAGAGCCCGTGGTCCTCCCCATTGCACTTAGCGCCTAAAAAAGATAATGGCTGGCGCCCCTGCGGGGATTACAGGATGCTCAATGCGCGTACAATTCCTGATATGTACCCAATAAGGCACATACACGATTTTACGCACAGCATAGCAGGATGCAGCATATTCAGCACTCTCGACCTCGTGAAGGCTTACAACCAAATCCCGGTCTACTCGGAGGATATTTTGAAAACTGCCATCACCACACCCTTTGGAATGTTCGAATTCCCATTTATGACCTTTGGTCTTCGAAACGCAGGTCAAACATTCCAAAGGTTTGTGGATGAAATGACGAGAGGGCTGGATTTCTGCTACTGTTATCTCGATGACTTTCTCATCTTCTCACGGGATGCAAAGCAACACGAGGAGCACCTGCGCACTATTTTCACCCGCCTGAAGGACTACGGCATGTTGATAAACACATCGAAGTGTATTTTTGGAGCAGAGGAGGTAACGTTTTTAGGTTACAGCATCTCCGCTAAAGGGACTAAGCCACTGGATACCAAGATCGAAGCTATCCAGCAATTTCCAATACCGACCAACGTCCGCCAACTTAGGCGATTCCTGGGCATGGTAAACTTTTATAGAAGATTCTTGCCCAGGGCCGCGGAAGTTCAAGCTCCACTCAATGCTCTTTTGGTTGGTTCAGTAAAGGGTTCGCAGCCGGTCAATATTTCAGGAGCAGCCCTGCAGGCATTTGAAGAATGCAAGTCTAGCCTCTCAGACGCCGCACTCTTAGCTCACCCTGACTGCGAAGCCAAGCTTGCTCTTGTCACCGACGCGTCGGACAAGGCAATCGGCGCCGCCTTGCAGCAACTCAAGGATAGATCGTGGGAGCCTTTAGCCTTCTTCTCTCGGAAGCTGAACTCCGCACAAGAGAAGTACTCACCTTACGATAGGGAACTCTTGGCAATATATGAGGCGGTCAAATATTTCCGGCATATGTTAGAAGCCAGGCATTTCATCATTTACACTGACCATAAGCCGATCAGTTTCGCTTTCCAGGGTCGGAAAGCTAACTGCTCGCCTAGGCAGTACCGATATTTAGACTACATTGCCCAGTTCACGACCGACATAAGGCATATGTCTGGCAAAGATAATGTAGTCGCTGATGCCTTATCTCGGGTCGAAGAACTGGAAATGCCTATCGACTTCAACGCCTTAGCCGCAAGTCAAGCTTCTGACCCTGAACTAGCCAAGCTGATCGAACAAGGTTCGTCATTACGTTTCGAAAAGCTCTCATTGCCTGGTTGCAGTTCCTTATTGTACTGCGATGTCAGTACAGGAGTGTCAAGACCGTTTGTAACGAGTTTCTATCGGAAACAGGTCTTCGACAGTCTCCACTCCTTGAGCCATCCCGGACCGAAGGCCACAGCCAAAGTAGTGTCAGAACGCTTTGTGTGGCCTGGCATGAAGAAAGACTGCAGGGAATGGGCACGCGCCTGTCTCGCCTGCCAACGCGCCAAAGTGAGCCGGCATGTGTCTGCGAAAACAGGCACATTTAACCTCCCACGCGCACGCTTCAAGGAAGTGCATATTGACCTGGTTGGTCCACTTCCTTCATCAGAGGGCTACCGCTATTGCCTCACGGCTGTCGATAGATTCACTCGATGGCCAGAAGTGGTACCAATCGCAGATATCACTGCGGAGACGGTAGCAAGAGCGTTACTAGCCACATGGATCTCCCGTTATGGATGCCCAACGGACATCGTAACAGACAGAGGTCGTCAATTTGAATCAGCTCTATTCCAACACCTTTCACAAATTGCTGGGTTTCACCACAAACGCACAACAGCGTATCATCCAGCCTGTAATGGCTTGGTCGAAAGGTTTCATAGACAGCTCAAGGCAGCCATCATGTGCCATGCAAATGACAGATGGACCGAGTCGTTGCCTTGGGTGTTGCTCGGAATACGCAGTGCCTTCAAAGAAGACTTGCAGGCCTCTTCTGCTGAGTTACTGTACGGCGAGCCGCTCAGACTCCCAGGAGAGTTCTTTGAGTCGAACACCAACATGACGACTGACACTACTGAATTCGTAGCGCGTCTCCGCTCGTTCGCGCAGAAACTACGACCGGTACCTGCAGCTCGTCACGGTAAGGACAAAGTCTTTGTTTTCAAAGAACTGGCTACATGCAAGCACGTCTTCCTCAGGGACGACACAGTGAGAGGAAGCCTTCAACCAGCTTACTCGGGCCCTCACAAAGTTATCTCGAGGGGCGACAAAATCTTTAAAATCACCGTAAATGGCAGAGACGTCACCGTGTCCATAGATCGGCTGAAACCAGCATACATCTTTAAAGACACACATGACGCAACCTCTAAAGACCATTTACCAAAGGTGAATAAGGATTATGTCACGCGTTCGGGACGTCGAGTTAAGTTCCCGGATTTTTATCGCCCCTAACCGGGTCTCTAGAGGGGGGTGGTGTAGGGTCTTCCCTACCTATCCTGCTAGGAACACAAGTCTGAAATACTAAATCACGTTATTCACTTACAAATACTAAGCTTAAATTAACTATTTATTTATCAATAACATACATAATTATCTATTTACAAAACATTCATTTAATTATTTACATTATAATACATACATATACACAAACATAAATACACACACACATAACTTACATAACTAAATAATATAAATAAATACATAACTAACACTTACCTGCGTCGTACCGGTAGATCAGGGACTAGGTGCAGTGGATACGCACCCACTGACGTCATCGCCTATTGTGTGCGAGGCAGCCATGCGTAAACGCAGGCCGGCAAGCAGCCGCGCCACTCCCCCGCACCAGTCCGGCACTTGCATTCGCACTGGACACACGCCGCTTTGCGCTCCCTACGCTTTCGCTTACCCGCTTACGTATTTTATAATCTTTTCGCTTGATCTCTGTGCTGCTTTTATGTTCCTTAATTTCTTCGCGGTATTCCGTGCCTAAACTGAACTGTGTCTTACTATCTGTATAACTACTGTGACTGTTTCTCTTCTGTGCCGTGTAAATAACTACCTGTTATTTTCTTTCTGTGCTATCTGCTTCGCCTTCTATCAAATAAATACTGGATTGCTGAACTAGTAAGTGGTTGTTATTTCTACTATCTGGAGTTCACAACAACCCCCAACTCAAGCCGCAACCCCATAACACCACGATCAAACAATCAATGGCGCAAGACCAGATCTTCAATCATTTCGAATCATGACATCGAATACCATTTCAAACCTTTGAAATTGATATTCGAATTATCTTCTTCGAAATGATCGAATGAGAAAGAAGTTGCGTTATGCCCGATCCTCCGTGAAGGTCTGCATACCACAACTTCCTCCCCCCATTGAAAAATTTTCGATCGGTCGAAAATTTTTTCCAAACGGCCTACCTAACTTCCTATACGATGGCCCTAAGTTTTTAATCCATCGGGGTGGCCTTGAAGTAGCATCTCTGGCCTTGAAGTAGCATCTCTCTGGGCTGCATTGGATCAGGTGGCCGGGTCGGTCTTCTTTCTTCCATCAGGATAAAGATCTTCTTTGTTCGGATGATGGGGAAATAAGACTAAATATTATAGCTCCTATCAAACCCGCACCTGTCCCTAACTAAAAATTAAAAGGAGTATAAACAAGTGTTAGCTCGACGCTGCATACCCGGGTACTACCTTTATGAATATGAAGCCAAAGGTCACCAGGTGCTGGTGGACCCTGACCCCAAGTCAAAGACGCGGACTTAAAAAAATTCAAAACACACGCGCCTATCATCGAAGCTACGGGTGTCTTCAGCGTCGTTGCTCGAAGTCCATATGACATGAAAAACAAATAAAACAGATCAGAACACAATAACAAAAATCTGAAAACAGAGCATTAGTGGAACTGGAATAATATTTATATGCATGTGTATATTCCTTACATTGCACCTATACTTGCATTCCCATAATGCCCCATATATATTACCATAATGTCTCCATATATTACCATAACGTCCCTATATTACCAAAATGTACTTGTACCGTAATGCCCTTATCACAGTATGCCCAAAAGATATAACATGTGAGTGCACAAAATTGCATTGACCTCTCCCTCACATGCATATTTTGTCGGAGTGCCCATGTTATGGCCTCAGAGGCGGAGGACCACTGAGTATGAGGGCCAACATAAACCCTCCTCCCCTCCTTAATTGGAAAAAGGGAGTTTTTCCCATGCGGACCTCGCTGAAAAGAAAATTAATGAAAAGAGGCCAATAACAAAGGAGGGCCATTGAGAGGGGACGTAAACCATGTCACTCTCCCCTTTCCATGGTCCTTCCATTGAAACTTCTGCACCTGATATGTAGCACTCTGTACAAATAAGGGCTTGAAACTCGCGGCGTAGCACCAGCGTCTTGATATGTCTTATAAACTTGCTGCTGCACGGCGCGGGCCTCAGCTAACGATGGAAGAGGTTGGGATGCTCAGCTTCGGACGCCCGTCATATTCGCCAACACAAGCGAAGGCAGAACCGAGCCGGAGACTTCCCGCATTCTTCCATTCACAATCCTTCGTTGTCTTCGTTTCACTACGAACAGAACACACATAAACATTATAATATACACTAAAAAAACTAACTAACAGCCCAGGGATGTTTTTAGGGTTCCGTAGTAATCTACGAACCCTTATAGTTTCGCCATGTCCGTCTGTCCGTCTGTCCGCGGGTTTTCTAAGAAACCCTAGGTATGACAGAGCTGAAATTGGGCATGGTTATACATATTAATCACGCCGACAGAACTGTAGAGTAAAACCTTAGAAAAAAAAATTTTTTTCGGGTGTCACCCATAGACGTGAAAGGGCGATGAATTTTTTTTTTCTCGCCAATATCAGCGAATGGGGTGTTATAGAATAGCTTTTTAAAAGATAAAAGGGGTTTACTAAGAACGTTTTTTCGATTTAGCACTCCGTTTGCGAATCATAAATTTTTAAAGTGAAAATTTTTGTCAAACACAAGTGTCCTCCCCCTCTACCAGCTAAACGGTTGTTTCAAAAAATGTGGAAAAATTCACAGAGGTAAAACGTACATCAAATTTAAAAGGAAAACTATAAAACATAAGTTGGCCCTTCAAGTTTGCGAGTAATAGTAGACCAAGTGCCAAACATTGTTGGGATTAATAAGAATATATTTACTAATATTAGATCCTTGGTACTACAGAGCTGCAATTTGGCATGTTCATACATATTAATTGCGCCGGCAAATAGAAAAAAAAAAATTTTGTAAAAAAAAAATTTTCGGGTGTTTCCCATATATGTGAAAGGGCGATGTTTTTTTTTCTCGCCGATATCATCGAGTGGGATGTCATAGGATAGTTTTTTAAAAGATAGAAGGGGTTTACTACGAACGTTTTTCGATTCAGCAGTCCGTTTGCGAAAAATTAATTTTTAAAATGAAAAAAAATGTTAAATATTTCACGAGCATTTAGCATTTACGACGAAGTTCAACCTAATCCAAAACAACTGCCATACATAGTTCCACGCTAAAAGTGAGGCAAGGTCGAAAGCCAAGCTGTACCATATTGATATTTCATTTGTCGTTATAGGTTTTTGGGGGTGTTAAATACGAAAATGACATCAAAATTATACACAATCGCCACGCGACCTGCTCTTTAGCACCAGCTTGAAATTATTCCTAAAAATACTTTTGTTGCTAAAAAAATAAAAATAAAAAATTTAAAGTCAAAAAAATTTCGCGCTCGCTTCGCTTGCGGATTAAATACTTTCATTCTATTGTATTTAGCCCAAAACCAAAGTTAGTGTCCCCCCCCTCTACCAGCTAAACGGTTGTTTCTAAAAATGAGAAAAAATTCTTGTTGGTAGAATATACAACGAAATTAAAAGAAAAACTACCACACATAAGTTGGCCTTTCAAGTTTGCGAGTGATAGTCGACCAAGTGCCAAACGTTTTTGAAATCAATAAGAATATGTTTACTAGGTTCACTACTAAAAGTGAGGCGAGGTTATTTTATCAGCAGGTCTATATTATCTTCTATACATTATACTCATAAACAATATGCCATTTTTTAAATTTTAATGACATGTAAAGTTATGTGACTTATGTTACCCCAACGAGGATTATAGGCGTATATGATATCTAAAATATCGAAACTTTTGTCAGCTTCCCCATTAATAGTTCGGCTATTCTGCACTTTTTTAACGAACCAAAACTAAATACTTAATACAGTGTTAATAAGAATGAAGTTGATTAAGTATTTAGTCTTCAAATCTTAATTCGGCCCTAACTAAATGACATTATTCAATCTTCAGGATATCACTTTTTGAAAACAATAAAACGGCTTATTTTTATTTTTAAGCAAAGGAATCTTGGCCGTACAGCCGGTGTTTTCAATGCATTTCTTATTTTAAAGGCGGGAAACTCAATAGAAACTGACAATAGACATTTGTTTTATTAAAACCACTATGAATATGGTCTATATAAGGTTTGATCTATGGCTTTGATGTTCTGACATGAAATAAGGGCTATTTATTGATTTTTTGATTTTAGTTTACATCAAGCGTAGCATTGCGTATATAAGCCATGGATAAATATTATAATATTACTATTCTAATAAGTTTATTAGTTTGGATCAAGCACTGAGACCTTTGCTTATTTCTACAAATGTCCATTGAAGGGAAAAGCTTAGTCATTTCCATCTTAAATTTAATTTTTTATTGAATCATTTTTACACAATTATCGCAAAGCACAATAAAAGCAGCGTGCTAGCTGAAATCTCAAATGCACGGGGGTTGTCTTAGATACTGACATAGGTGACCTGTTTCAGAAACTTCTATTCCACTGAAAATCAAAAATAAGTCCGTAATTAGCACTAAGGAATTCGTGTGCCATATAATGTACAACTTACCTAAGTAATAGGTCTTTCAACATACAATTTTCGTAAATTTTTTACTCCACATATTTTTATTTTATCAAAATTGATTTTTTATAAGTACAAAATCCTTACGTTTTTCACAGAAACGCGAAATACAATATTAATTACCCACTTTTTGTGGGATTGTTAAGACAACAAGATGTTTTAGAGGCACCACTGACTCATGTTAAGTGTTGATTGTCTATCTCTCTCAGTATCAAAAAATCAAAAACGACTGCTACTTAAGTATAGATCAGAGTCTGAGTCGCGTTCTATAATACGGACCTTAATCTATCAAAAGCAGTAACAATGGTATAGAAAATATAAGCGATAGAGGAAACAACTATGTTTGACCTTTGTTTTCAGATGAGGTTGATACTTAATACAAAGTAATGTATTAAGTATCAACCTTATATGACATAGTTAGCCAAGTTTTAAAATAAAAAATATTTTTAGAAATTGCTTTTCCTTATATGAACTCAATAGTTGCTATTCGTTCATATAACGAAAATATGAACGAAATAGTTGCTTCAATAAAAAACGGCAATTCATGTATCTGTAGTTGTGTCAAAGTACAAACTCGGTCTATAAAAATACATTCAACACGCAGACGAAGTTGCGGGCATCAGCTAGTTTCCAATAATAATATCGCAAAAAAAAAATTTCAAAAAAACATTTTCGCTCGCGAATTTTATAATTTCATTATGTTGCGTTTAGACCAAAACTAAAGTTATTTCTGAAACTACTAATTCTTTAGTACATTTGTTTTTTATACTATAGTATTTGGAGATTTTAACATCGACTATGACTAGTGATGGAAGATACTCAGTCTTTTAAGGCTTTTAATAAAGACTCACCTTATTTTTGACGCCTCACGACTGATTCAGTCTTTTAGTTCCCAACCTTTAGTCATAAGACTAGCTTTTGTAGTTGAAGTTTCTAGGTCTAAGGGTTTGGGCTGGGCGTTGATCAATCAGTGAGTAATTCAGGACCTTGCAATTTAATTTTATTCAGCTGAATTATACCCCTTAGTAAAAGATTTTCGAAAAATTTTGAAATACGTGTCCGTTCATTATCCGCTTGGTATATCTTGACGAAGTTTTGAGTCAAAATGTCCAAAAAAATATTTTTCCCCATACAGACTTTGAACCTCAATTTCACCACCTTGGGGGTTAAATTTAGAAAAATCCTTTCTTGATGCTTGTCTCCGTCATAAGAGACACCGTTTCGCCAAATTTTAGCTTTCTAGGTCTAAGGGTTTGGGCTGGGCTTTGACCAATCAGTAAGTAATTCAGGACCTTGCAATTTAATTTAATTTACCCATGTGTACCCCTTAGGGGGTGCTTTTTGAAAAATCGTGTCCGTTTGTTTGCTTTAAGGTATATCTTGACGAAGTTTTGAGTCAAAATGTCCAAAAAAATATTTTCCCCATACAAACTTTGAGCCCCCATTTCACCCATTTAAGGGTTGAATTTCAAAAAATCCTTTCTAAGTGGTTGCCTATTTTATAAAAGACACCTTTTTGTCAAACTTCAGCTTTCTAGGTCTAAGAGTTTGGGTTGGGCGTTGATCAATTAGTAAGTAATTCAGGATTTTTTGTTCGTCTTAATTCGGATGATTTTGTTCGTCTTAATTTATTCGTTGCATTAGGTACTGATAGGTTCAAAGTAATACATTTACATCCTCCGTCATCCCTTATTTTATCTTTCTGGGGGTTGAATTTATTAAAATCCTATTTAAGCGAACGTCTTCATCATAGTAGCTCCAATCTTTAATTTCAGTTCAATCAGTCGAAAATCTAAGAAGATTTATACAAACTTTCATCACCTATTATATCCCCTTAGGGGTAGACTCAAAATATATTCTAACAGGAAGACAGAGACCGATCGATCTGAGACTTTATGCATCCAAAGTCTTAGATCGATCGGTTTAAAATTGACAAAGTTTCATACAAACTTTCATTCCCTATTTCATCCCCTTGGGGGTAAAATTGATAAAAATCCTTTCTTAGCGGACGCCTACGTCATAACATCTACCTGTATGCCAAAGTTCAGCCCGATCCATCTAGTGGTTTGGGCTGTGCGTTGATAGATCACTAAGTCAGTCAGTCACCTTTGAGTTTTATTTATTTAGATTAGCTGGATTTTTCAATTTTTGAAAATTTTGAAAAATAATTAATAACAAATAAAAAAATTGCTAAGAAATCTTGTTCATTATTAATATAAAAATAGCTCACAAAAGAAAAATAATATAGGCCCATTTTTTAAACTTTTAAAAGAGATTTTATGAAAACTCAAGTCTACGAAAAATTAGTTAATTAACAATTAAAAATTTTAACAAAAATTGATTGACGAGACTACATTCTTTAAGTGTCTAGATGACACTTTAATCTATTCAGATTTTTAAATTAATATTTAATGTTATTAAAAAAATATTTTGCATTGCATGCTTTGCTTAGCAGCGACGCCTAGACACCAAAACGGCCGCGCGGAGCACAATTTACAACGTTAAATTAAAATTATTAATAATGGAGCTACAACTTCGGGGGAAGACTTTTCGTAAGTACTAAAATGTTCTCTTCTTTTAAGACCTTTTTTTAAATTGTATTTATCTTTAATGTTTTTGAAGTCATAGCTACAAAACCGAGACTTTCTTCTTTTTCTCTTCGTTTTTTGTTTAAAACAAATGGAATTTTTATAGGCGGATAAATTCAAAAATTCCCCATTCTCAGAATTAAATTCTGAATCCAATGCACTAATCGACATATTTTTTAAGAGACTCGAAACTTCTATTGGCAGAAAACTCACTTCTCGACTAGACTATAGTACCAAAACCTAAACATTCCGGACACTTTTCTTTTTCTAAAAAATATTTATTGATCTAAAATATAAACTGAAATAGAACCCAAATTGTTTTCCTAAACCGTAGGCATAGCCCCCTGACTAGAAAACTCAAATGGTCCCATGAAATTTACTGTCACCCATGACTTCACCTATAAATTAAAAGTATTCTAGTCTAGTGGATGTACTATAATAGATACACCTACTTTATTGTGTTATCCAATAGAATACCTAAATTATATGAATTTCTACCTAAATTAATTAATTATTTGATTAATACATCATCACACCTACAATGAATACCTACTAAAGTTTATAATAATTTAATTATTAACAAGAAAGAAGGATAAATAAAATCTATGAGAATAAAGTTCAACTCCTGATATCTTACTTCTGTAGTTTGAAAAGGAACTATTTTCCCGCCCTCGGTGCAAAACAAACTAATAGCAAAAAAAAAGAATTGAAAAATAAAGATATCTGCATGCATTTTGGTATGTGTCTACTTTTACTTGTGTGTGCGTGTGTGTGTATATATAGATATGTGAATGCGTGTGTGTGTATGTATGTGTGCGTGATCGGATTGGAATGGACCTGCCTAGCCCTACGATTTTAGGTCTTGGGATCAGTTTGATTTCACCAGCAATGTTGGTGCAAACAAACCACTAGGCAAGATACAATTTAAGTGGGTCAGCAAATTAGGTTTCAGATGGAATATATTTTTTCGGTAGGTATTTCGAGGAGTATTTTTTGTACGACACTTCTCACTTTGGCATAGGAATAGGTCCTAATGTCTACTTTTTTATTAATAATAAAGGTGTGAATAGAACCCTTTTCACTAATTGAATACAATTTAGCTACCGACTGTTTTATATTTTATTTATCAATTACCCATTTCCTTTTCATGTGTACCAAGTAATTATAATAACCAATTTATTAAACCTGAATATTTATTGGACCTAATAGAAATGTGTTTATAAATATATTTTTATAACACATTTCTATTAGGTCCAATAAATTAATTTTAAATTAATATATTTTTGACATTGACAATTATTTAATGGCTGTATGGTTGGTTCACTAAACCTTTGCCTATCTGATGAGTGAATAAATTAAAATTAAAAATTCCCTACCAGTCCTACCACAGAAAATCTAGTTTTTAATTTTATGTCATGTTATGAAGTGGGGAAGGTATGTCACTATGTACTCTTTGGAAAACATAATAAACAATAATGTATTGTATGTAAATTCGTTATATATTATCAAAACATGCGTGGCATAAGGTCAGTTTCACTCGACGCGCCGTCGCGAGCGCTTCTGTTGTGGAGCCGCTAGGCACTATTTTGTTTATTTACGATGTCGAACGTTGCGAAGTGCAAAAGTTGTAACATAGTGACATGTGAGCTACTTTCTTTCGTCCAGAATAAATTAGAAGTCATGAATGAGGAGAGTGTTGCAGCTAGAAACATTATTTCTTTAAATAAGTAGTTTTTATAATTTAAGTGGGTAACATTTCTTGCTGTAAAAGAAAGAATAAAGTGCGCGTTAGCTTGCTAAAGAAAAACCTCGTTTTAATTGTGAATCCAGCCCTGTGCATCAACAATACAGTCCACTGCCACCACTAGGACCAGGTCACGGATACGTAGACCGTCTTACATGGTCCTTCATCGCACGAAAAGAAGAATCACAATTGCGACAGCGAGGTCAAGCGGCGCCATCACTTCGACTATTCTCCAAGCAATTTGCCGATTTAACCCGAGTAGTAGGGAATTAAGAATTCTGGATCACGGTCTTTCAAACATAATCGGAGTTTTAGTTTTCAGTTATAAGTGAATGCACCAACAATAAGCGCACGCAGTCGGCGCCTTCGGCGCCGACTGCCGTGTGCACTGAGTTGATGCATTCACATATAACTGAAAACTAAAACTCCGATTATGTTTGAAAAACCGCGCTCCAGAATTCTTAATTCCCACTACCACTTTTATATTAACTTTTAACAGCCATCTTTATCTTAGTTTATTTTAAGTTTTTTTACACTCTTGTTTTTCTTTCTCTTTAATACAGAAAGGGCAATTCATTCTCCGAAAAGGTAAACCATCAAAGTGTGTTTCATTAAGATCGTTGTTGTAGAGATGCATATGTTTACGACATGTAAAGTATTGATTCACTTCAGGATCGTTTTGAAGGTGCTCAGGCAGATGACCTTCTAGTAACCTAATTTGATTACTAAATCTTTTTAAAAGAATTGTTTTTGAGATATCCTGCCACTCCTCCGCGGTGAGTAAATAACTCGTTGACGATGGTGATGGTGTGAACATTGTACAGACGTAAATATGTTAGATCGTATTCTGAGTTTACATCAGAATGAAGTTGAAAAAGTAAATTCAACCTTTTTTATTAGGATGTTTTACTGTGATGAAATAAAAGAATATCAATCGTGTGTTATCTTATCTTTATGTATTATTATATTATGTTTGTCATTTACTTATTATTAACTGTATATTTTTCTTAATTTCTTTGTCATTTAATTTTATATAGTTTTATTTGTAATAGTTCATATTTATAATCATTTTGTGACATTAGTCCGCGACCTTCTCATCAGACTGCAGTCAGTGACCTAGGTCAGCGTCCGTTCTCATCCGACCCTAGTCAGGTATAAGCTAATTGGTTTTTCCTTATATACGATCAAGTACAAAACATTTGATAGCGCGTTGTAGGTCCTCTCCTTTTTTGGAGACACTACACTACCATCGATTAGCTTAGCGCCATGCCACGACTGGAGCGACCATCAACGACGACAGCATTTCCATTACTCGTTGTGCGCGGCATAGAGCATTGATCGTTCGCGCGTGACGAGCAATGGAACCAGAATTCGCTTGCCACCGCGTTACCGTCGCTCGAGGTCGTGGTTGGGTTGTTACTCGTACCGAGGAGCTCGCGAGGCTTTACTCTGTTTCAATGAACGTGCAGTGATCTATGACACATGCATGCTTATAAATGATTGAGAATACTAGCTATTGTATGATTCACAACGAGCCAATACTTTAATAATGCGTGGATAAGGTATCTATTAAATAAAAGTACTTTTATTTTTCAGTTTTTATTAGTTCTTCTGAAATACACCATTCCTTCAAACATGTAACATTTCTCAGCGCACAAAATGTGGGATGATAAATACAATTGTAAATATTAGTACTTAATCTAAATATTTTATATAAACTTAACAAACTAGGACACTTCATATCTTCTAAGTTAACAACTTCGTTATCACCCACCATATTTTTAATCCAAGTAACTTTTTCATTTCCTTTACAGTAAATCATTTTACCTTCTAAAAATTTCTTAATTAGTACAAGGAATTTTGTGTAAGGAATAAAACCATCACTCCAATACATGTTTCTATTTCTTTCCATCCAGTTAACCAGTTTACGTTCTGTTGTTGAAAGTTGATAATAAGGGAAAGGTGGTTTAATCAAAAGCAATTGAATTTGATCATTACACACGATTGCTATTTCTTTAGGTACAAATTTGTTACCATCTATCTTAAATCCTTGTACATCTATTATAGCTATGGATTTCATGATATCTTGCGTACTATGTTACTCAAAGGACGATATTCGACCAAACGATCGTTTATTATTAAACAGTAAGCGCTAGTATTATCGGGAAAATCTGTAGAACTTTCAATTTCCAGACGAACGTCTACAGGACCGGATTTCAAATTTTCGTTTTGTCGGGAACAATCAATCACAAATAAAGGAGCCTTCTCTTTAAATGTTTGTAAATCAAGCAATGGATCTGCAGGAATATTGTAATACGACTGGCGGAATCTAACATACATATCGTATAATATACTGTATTTGTTGTTATCGAATTGCAAGTTAAGAGCATCATACGGGTAATAGTATGAATTTAAAAATAATGTCACATTTGTTATATTACAATGATCAAACAAGCTGTTATCTTGCGTCATGCTATTTTTCTTGTTAGTTTGAACACCGAATATGACATATCGAGGCTTTTCTAGCTGTGAAGTTGTTTTAATAGACCACGAATGCTTAGTAGTTTTTGGTAACAAAGGATATTCATATAAATCCCAATTTCTGAATGCGATCTGGAGTGGCTTATCTTTTTCCAAATGTTTTAACAAAATGAGCCTTTGCTGATCGGATACCTTGACATGCGGCATTCGCCACTGGACTTTATGTAGAATTAATTGCAGGGAATCTTTGTTTTCTAGCATAACACTGTTCAAATTCGTACTGCTTCTATTAAGAATAAGCTCATGTTTACAATTTATGATTATTTTTTTGTAATCTTCTGCAAAACCTAGAAATTTATTTAAAGGTATGAGAACACAAAATTCACCATCATGTTCTTGTAATTGATCGATATTCCACCCCCACATAGCAGCAGCCTTGCTATCTCCACTATTCATAGAAACTATGGACTTCATGGTTGTTGTTATCCCGGCATTTCTAATACGATCTATCTCAACGCCATTCATTTCGTATCTAATATCTTGAAAAAGGAAAGAAATGGCATTATTTATCAACTTAACTTTCTTTTTCTTCCAAGCTCCGCTTGCTGCATCCTTTACTTGTGCAACAAAGGTTCCTTCAACATATATTGCACTTGCCGAAGGTAGTAAATATATATCTTGTTGATGGATAGGTATGCGTATTTCATCATTTGTGTTGAAACTGTTGTTGTAGGGGTTGTACGTGTGAATCTCATAACTTTCGATAGAATTATCGAACTGGGGGTAATCGGATATTTGTAAGATACTCATATTTTTAAGCCTAGAGCACGAAGAAACTCTTTATTGCTTTTCGTTATTTTAAATGGCTTTTTACGACCGAACCGTTTCACGTCGCTCTTATTAGTGACACTTTTTTTATTTTCATGCTGTATTTTATTAGAATTAGTACAACTTTTATCATAAAATACTATCATTTTGATTTCCGTATATGAACACACAATTGAATACTTTCGTTTTCAAAGTTAATAAGTTTCCTTTTTAAATCTAACACTTTAATTGTCACCGATGAAATGTGATTCTTTCTAATAGGAAAATAAATCACGTTTTTGGGCACTTCTATAAGTTGATGGCCTGCAGGCGTATTAAGCACAAACTCATGGATTATATGTGTAGGTACACCATCCGTGTATGAACCTTGCACGAGATCACATTCGATCTGTATTACAGACACTGGTAAAATGTCGACAGGATTGTCTGATTCATGCCATTTATTTGCATCTAACTGAATTTCTGAGAATCCTAATAACGGACCTACACTATTTTTTACTCTAAAATTAATTGCTTCAGTACAAAACAAATAACACTTAAAAGTATTGTTATTAGGCTGAATTTTAAGCTTACAGTCCTTGATATTACTTTTAAGATATTCACAAATGTCGGATAAATCGTAGTTGCCATATGGAATTTTGATATATTTATTTTCACCATATGCAAATACATTGTTGCCATCATGTACATTACGAATAGAATTAAAAGTCGTAAAGTATAGTAACCCACACTCATAATTATTAGTGTCTAATAATAAAGGCGGAATAAATTCAGATACAAGCTCTGATGTTTTGCCAGTGAATGTTAATGTTAAAGACATTATGACAAACTAAAGTTTTCAAACTTAGTACTCAATATTTATTGTGATTCCAAAATGATCTTAAGAACTTAATACATAAGTGACCACATATATATGGATGTGTTTTCTGTCTATTATTATAATTATAAAAAAAATTTGAACCTATGTAACTTACAAATTCCACAGGAGGCTTTAAATTACCATAACTATCGAAATATTCTACATAATTATTACATTTTGCGTAGGCTACCCAATGAGTACCTGGGTTTTGAGAACTGTCCAGATTTATAATACCACATTCTTTTTTAAAAGGATTCTTAGGTAATTCATCTCTCATGAATACCCCTCTAAAATATGGAATATCTTTACAAAATTCGAGTATATCCAAATTTGTAAGTGCTCTTTTGGGTAGCCTTCGAATTAGTTTTTTTTATTTACAAAAAGTTTTAAACCATTATGATGTTCTTTTAGATGAAGTCCTCCCCCCAAATATATATTTTTCATTTTCTGATTGCGGGTTTTTAATTCTTGAAATCGTTCTCTAGCAGATGTTAAAGCATTAACCGCCTTAGCGATACCCGCTGCCCCGCCAGCCAAACTTCCTACCGCTGACAGACCCGCAAATATCGGTATTAAAGGTAAAACTCCTCCAACTTTCGGAATTGGTATCACGCGTGGCACGTTAACAGATGCCTTTGAATCTGATGTCAGTTCTTTCGCAACAGCAATAGCTAAATCAATAGCAGCTTTTTTGCATTTGGGCTTAAACTTCTTTACATGTCTCTTTGTAAGAGACACTATATTTTTAAAAGTTTTCTTAAGTCCCGCACCAGTTTTGACACATTCTTTTTCTGCATTGATATTAGTATTCTTGCACATATTTTTAGAGGAAAAACTACGTTTTTTTACCATTTTTAATAGTGGATATTATTCTTAGTATTTAAGATTTAAGACTATTATTATAATTTTGATGGAAAATGTAACAACAAAATAATTAAGTATTTTCTAGAGTCTTTACTTTAATATTTTCTTATGTACTTCTCTTCGCTATGAGTAAGATAAGAATGAGTGAAATAATTAGAATTATTTATTTATAAGACCTTAGACTCATCTATCCAACTGTTTTCTTCTGAAGGTAGACCTAACCATTTTACAAATAATTTATTTCCTTTCTTTCTTATTACTTTCTCAACAAGATAAATATCTGGGTGATTGGTTTTTTGTAATTCTTGCGAATAAAAAGAACCTAAGATAGGTCGGTTTCTAGAATCTAGCAAAACATATGTAATAGGATTAGTATTTAATACTTTATCTATTTTGAATATTTCTGTGGACCAATTTGGAGTATATCCTTTCTCAAAACATCCCTTATACTTACTAATACGAACGTTATCACCAGCCTTAAATTTTGGTTTCATTGGTTTTGACCCCCTCGAAAACATTTGGTTATATTTTTCAATTATATATTTTTTATTATTTACATTAACCTGATTTGGTTTTAAACCAATCGTTCTATGCAAGGTATTGTTATATATTTTTATTAATTTTGATAGAATACCATGACCATTCCATACATAATTACCTCGTAAACTAAAATATTTATATAATTTACCTTTGAAGGTTCTTATAAATCTCTCTACTATGGATGCTTTTTTGACAGAATATGTAGAGTAGTGGTTTATTTTGTAATGAGTGAGTAACTGTTTAAGTTTTTTATTGTAAAATTCTGTTCCTAAATCAGTCTGCAAATTTTTCGGAATGCGGCCTTTTTTGAATAAATCTTGAAAAGCTTGAGTTATATGTTCTGATTTTTTTTGTTTTAAAGGGTATACCCATGCATACTTTGAAAATGTATCTATTACTGCCAATATATACTTATAGTTAGAGTTTTCTTTCGAAAATGATTGCATGTCGATAAGATCGGCTTGCCATAGATCATCTATATCTTTCATTACAACGTGTCTTCGAGGAAAATTTTTTCTTGCCTGTTTGTGTATTTCGTTCACAACGCTCTCTTTACTCATTTTTTATTTATTTTTTCAGATATTGAATCTATGCTTCTCTTAAGACTGCTTATTTCTGTCACCGTCCCTGCCAGCGTTTGAGTGATCGATTTGAGTTGAGTAGACAAGCTTGCAATAGTCTTATCGACGTATAATTTGTTTGCACAGTCGTCAGGATCTGCCGGTTTCCCTATACGTTTGATTATTTTATTTCTAGCATCGAAACAACCGTCATCTGATAAGGTAATACAAGGCTCGTCAGGGTAATTATTAATTCTTTGCTTTATAAAAACATGATGACCAAACTTGTCAACGTTCATGATCGACTATTGTTTGTGAACTATACCAATTATGACTTGTGAGGCCTATTTATTCTTTTATGATACCAGTTTCTTTTAATTCTTCTATGATTGAGATGATCTCGTTGTCATGGTTCGTATTTCCAGCATCTTTTGAAGCAACTAATATTTTCAACCTCTCAATAAGTTCGTTAGGATCGTCCCAATACACGAAATCTGTATGAGCTTTATATTTTTTCAACACTTTTAAATTTCCACCTCGTTTTTCTTTCTTATCTACTTCATTTAACAAAGGTTTTATTATATTACAATATTTCATCCCTGAATTTCCTAACGTTTGTCCTGATGGAATAAATCCTCTCTTATGTACATTTGTATGGATCAAAATGTCTTTATATATTAGTTTGTCTTTTTCAGAGATTTTACTTTCATTTGGTTTATTTTCAAACAGTAGTTCTTTCAATCCTGCACTCATTTCGTAGCATTTATCATTCAAAATGAGTAATGAATAATCACCTACTGTTTTAAACGTTGCTGGTGTATTTCCTACCATCATCTGACCAGTATCATCACTTCGTATACCATACGTAATATTAAAGGTTTTCGTCTCAGTTTGCGGACCATCTATTTTAGTGTTTTCTTTTGATACGACATTTTCTAATTTTACAGGAGTTTTGTTATCCTGTGATAAGTTATCATATGGTGTTTCATCATTGTCTGAATTCACTTCACTGTAATATGAATCGTTCTTCTCGACATAGTTATCTGACTTATCACCGTCTCCTTTCTGAATTTTATTGAGAGAAGCTATAGCTTCTAATGGGTCAGTTATTGGTTTCAATATTTTTCGACGTTTATGTTCAAAATCATCTTCTTCATCCTGCATTTGTTTTAATTTATTTTTAATATTTTTTACCGATTTAATTAACTGCTTCTTAATCTCGGACTCTATCATTCTAACACAATCTCTGAACTTCTGTCAATCTAAATGGATCAATTCAAAGTGAATGAGTGCCAAGGTGTTTATAGTATATATCTTAGTCAAACTTTACAAATACATCAAACATTTTACGGTATCTCCCCTTGTTCAATTCGCATTCCTTGTTAATTATAAGGCATGAATATGGATCTTTTCAAATTTCTGAGGCTAATAATTTAAAATTACCCCAACTTATATCAGAATTAACATGCTCATCATAAATGTGTCTTAAGTTTATGTCATCCTGTTTAAAAATAATCAAAAAGTTTACGTTATCTCGTATCAACTGTTTAGGGATTTTAGAATAGGTTTGAGTTAAGTAAAAACTATCAATATTTTTATGACGTCCCATTGAAAAATAATTTAGAATGTTAGTCTGATTTTCGCAAGTAACATCATCAAAAACAAATACAGATTTTTCCAAAGCCTCATGTGGTGAAATGACATCTTTTTCATCCTGGAACATGAACAGTTTAACATCCGGTATTCTTCGAAAAACTTCTTCTAAAAAACGATATTTTGACTGAAAAGTAGTCTTTGAGTATACGTAAACGTTTCGGAACTTCAATCCATTATCTTCAAGTAAAAGACTTATCATTATGTTTGTTTTTCCACAGTTTGATGGACCGCAAATTACACAGCGTATAGAGTTCGGTAAAAGAGTACTATGTCGGGGAAAGTGAGGATGAGGGTCCACACCAATTTTATTAATTTTTAGTGATACGGGTTGTTTGATTAACTTCATTTTGAATTCTGATGCCTTGAAGCAAGTCGCTTAGTTAAATATTAAACAGACGTACTAAACAGTATAGTTAAGGTTTATAAGAACAAAAACACGTAAAATTTACTTGTAGATATAATGTAATTTATTTATCAGTAACAAAAAAATACAGTACAACAGAAATGTATTGCTTACATTACAGTAATTTTAAGAGCTCAACCATAATATTTTAATAATTAGCTAAGGCACATCTTGCATGTGTGCATCTGCGTGTATAAAATTAGTTTGAAAATCTTACGTTAATATTACACTTTTGATATTGAAATGTCTATCCGAACACTTCACTCTTACATACAGCAGAGCCTTAGCTAAGTTTTTCACCTACTTAAACCTACTTTAACATAAAACCTTAACATAAAGTGTCACAATGCCCCCATGGCAAAGTATCTATTTGATTTGATAATACCTGTCTTTTGTCATCACTCCTGTTTAACACTAGTTTATTAATACTTTGAGAGTACAAAACATGTTTAAGTGATCTAATGATATGCATTCTGCATCTCAAGTTAGTGTTTTTATTTAGAGTGTTTTCATAGTCGCACGGTCTGAGTTTTTTGGTGACAGATTTTGTCACCCCCTTTGCTTTTTTTATTTGAGTTTTTACACTATCAATACAATATAGTTTTGCCCGCAGTCCAATAAACTGCTTTATAACCTCCCCACCCATTTCATCTTTGAACAGTCCGGGTACCTTTGTATTTAAAAGAGGTATCCCGTAAACGTTATTTTTCTCAAAATTACTTGTATCAAAATAAGAAATATTTTTCATAATATCGCTATAAAAATTTCTTGTTTTAATTAAGTAAAGCAAACTGTCAGTATCCGTGTAGCACAACTTGACATTATTTAGGTACTTTTTCTTAATTACATTATAATGGAATTGGTACATATGTTGTTTTGCGTGTTCCAGAACTGAAAATCCAATATATATTGGCCTGTCTAAAACTATCTTCTCAAGGCTAAGTTGAATTGCTACAAAATTTTCGGAAAATATAGATACGCTTTTCAGATTTGGTTTTGAGATTATTTTTTCTCCACCGATTTCTTTATTTGTTTTATTATTTCTGTCTACCCAGTTTGTGATAAGCTTAACATCTACTTGTTTTCTTCTGTTCTCAATGGTCTTTCCAAATATTGCATTGTTCAAGAGTTTGAAGAAATCTTTCTCAAATGCTGATATAGATTTTTGTCTTAAACTAGTGTTCAAGTCTATATAATTCGCTAGAAAGTTTTGCTGACGGAAAGTAATAATCCTATGAATTTTTCGTAATATTAGACCATTCAATAAGCACTCTTTTAAATACACGTAATGCGTTACATAATGAAACTTGTCATATAAATTAGCTATCAGTTTTTTATTTTTCCCTCCAGGAGGAATGTGTTTTTCTGGTGCAAATGGTAAGTCACTATGTGCAGAGTGTATATTAGGCGGATAAAATAAATCAACTTCTAAAATGTAACCAAATTCAGCATCATCCGAAATACTCAATACGTTAAATGTTTTAATTTCATTATCAGATAAAAACCGAAACTCAGACATAGGCATTTTCTTCATCATCGCATAACCGTATAAATTATTACAATCTAGATAAACAAGATAACTTGATGGTTTTGATCTATCATAATTTGGCGTATATTTGTTATTTGCTTTAGCGTGCCTTAGCGAGCATTGTGCTAGACCACCACGTATGCCTTGTTCTATCATTTCGTACATTTCTATATCATCAATCAGATCTAATTTAACGCCTGTATATAAAAGCATAGCATCCCAACTTAAACCCGGAGAAGAAACGTAGTAACAAGGATCAAGTTTATAATACTGAAGACTACTGTTTCTAAACTTTTCAAAAATATCACACAAAAGCAACACATCACATTTTAGATACAAGTCTGTGTATTCTCCCATGGACTGAATTTTAAAGACCTTCCAGATTTTAAGTGCACGTTCGTATTCATCATCGTTTATGTGCTCACATGTCAAACTGTTATAAAACTGTTCTTTTTTTGGGAGACATTTTTCCTTTAATCGCGACCACGAATTCATATAATCATACGGGTATACCCCCTTTTCTCGAAGTAAATTGAACTTTTCCTGCGTGTTGAACTCCTTCCTCAAATGTTTAAAATCTTGTTCTGTCAAATTTTTACTTAAAACATCTAAACTCGTGCTAAGAAACTGAAATGAATCTTAAAATTTAATTTGGATTGAGGAACGAGTTTCAGAGTCCTTTAAAAACTTTGTGAAAGTAATATATTGTTCTTTAGTTTTCGGAATAACTTTAATTTCACCCTCATATTTACATAACTCAGTTATAAATAGATGAGCATCATAGTTTGCTAAATTATGGAAAATGACGGGTATGAAGGGGCAGACTCTATATAATATATTACATTTAGAGTGAGCGGCACCTCTAAATTCGGAGGTTATATGATCATGATCAGCAACTTTATCATTAAGCAGTGGTAGTCTACAAATATGACAAACACTCGCCCTATGATACTCATTTTTTTGTGAAAGAGTCATTGGCTTCATAGGCTTCTTACTTTTAAGTATACTATTGATATTTTTTACATCTCGAATCAAATACTTTATGAAAACTTCTGCACAATCGGAGCCTCTATAAGAAACATATTTATTCAATCCTGAATCATGTGAACAACAAATGTAATATGAAAAACATGATGGCTGATGCAGTTTGTAGGTTTCAGTGTGAGTACCGGTTTTTTGATGAGTATTTATTAATAAACTTTCAAAGTCTGCATAAATGACAAAGTTAATCTTTTGCTGTCTTTCATAATTTTTAAATTCTAACTTACTATTCTTATCGGGTAAAACAGTCAAAACTTGTGAACACACATGTGACTTGTATTTTTCCTGTGTTACAAAAAACTGTAGACAGCTTTCACAAAGATATGGCTTGTTATGATTTTTGGTGACCTGTCGTCGAGTAAGTTTCGCTAAATCTTTGATTAAACAATAGTGCCCTCTAGATTCATTTTCAATGTATAATAGATTAACATGATTCTGCTTTCTTTCACCCGTCATATACAGAGGTCCCGTAACATTATTCTTACTATCTAACCCGTATATACTGACACTTATAGAAGGATTATTGTTTTCAAACAACTTTATATCGGACGGTGAAGGTGGAAAATTCATTCCTTTCACATTCAGCACTGATGAGTAAAATGGATAAGAACTGGTTCTATTAGGGTTACTAGCTCGGGGGAATAAAGCAGCTAATATACTCCATGCAAAACAATGATTATCATAATTTTTGATATTCAAACAACTTTTCGTATAGCTAATTTCTTTTGGTAACACTAAATAGCTACCACCTCTCAGAGGAGAATATTTATTTATATTTATTTCTAGATGACTAATAGAGCTAAGACTCCAACCTGATTCACAGTGCTGAAATTCACTTAGTTTATTAATCAACACATTCTGAGTTTCTGAATATAACTGATGTAAATCAGTGTTTCTGAATATAGTACTGTATTTAGTGTTGAACGATTTTAAATGAATGTCATCTGAAGAAGGTAATTTAAAATTGCCAAATAACTCGAAATTCAATTTGACAGAGCCGTGCTTCGATAATGATGAATTAATGAGGTGTTTTACATCTTTACCTACATCATTTAAAAATTTATCTGGAGTGATATCTAACCCATCATTCATATTAGGGTTTACCCTATAGGTAATTATCCTTTCTTTGAAAGCTGTAGCTAAGATATAAATGCTACTATAACTAGTTTTCAGTAAACAGTTTTTTTTATGCAGATTCGTTCTTATATGATATCTGAAATAGTTTTCAAGAACTGGAATATTACACTCGGTACAAAACTTAACATTATTTCTCATTGTTGTTTCGTTCATTTGCTTGTTAGATATGTTACCTGGAAGGAAAAAAAAACATTTATTTTCTATTCAAGCTTTTATTTAAAGTTTAATTAGGAATAAAATACATTTTTATATCTCATGAACTAAAACTAAGAGTATACGCGATTACACTTCATATTCTTAAGACCGGTAGTAGTAGGCTCAAGTAAACAGGTTAATAATTATAAAGGTAAGATATCCGCTTACTGGTTTGGAGTACTTGTATATGTAACAGGACAGTTTTTAAAATCATTTTTTATCTCTTTTAAAAACTTAACTAAATATCGATGAGCAGCACTATTTTCATCAATTTTAGTTTTCAATGTTACAATAGCTTGCCGCCACCTGTTCATCGGCGTTACGTTTTCTATTTCGCTACACATGTAAAGCCTGAAATCTACAAATTGTGAGCCCTGACTATCAGGATTACATTGTTTTGAAACACCGTTAGCCCCACGACGACATAAATACGAAATTAACTCGTCTTTTTTACCGATGACAGTTTTTTCTTCGTCGATATCCGAGTCCGTGCCCATGATGTCCTTCGCAGTCACTTTCGACGTACCAGCTCGGGGCTGCGCTGAATTTTGCTCCTTCTTCTGCTTTTCAGTCTTCTTTTTCCTATCTTCGTTTTTAGAGCTGTAATCAAAAACATTGAAATTAATAAAATACGATAAATTAATGTAACTCCCTCAGTGAGAAGTATTGCTACTCGTTCCAACCAACCGCCGAGAAAATTATTGTTATCAAAAACAAGTACCAGTACAATATCTTATTTAAATAAAGGGTAAGTATAACAACTGATTATTGATATTAATCTAAATGCGACGTTATATTCTGTTTAATAATTATTTGTCCATATTATAATACTAGATTTGCGCTGCAACTTCGTTCGCATGGAAAAGTAACTTATGTCACTTTCGGGGGTCCCCAACTACCCTATGGAAAAATCACATCGATCCATCACTCCGTTTAGGTATTAAGGAAGGACAAACAAATGAAAGAAACACACTTTCACATTTATAATATTAATAAGGATATTTTATAATTACCGTTTACTTGATGATCGTGATTTGGACTTTGATTTCCTCTTCTTGCTGCAAGCAGTTGAAGTCTCCTGAGCCGTAGCCGGGGAGCGCGCCGGGGAAGACTCCCGACTGCTGCTCGAGCTACTATCGTTCGATGAGCTTGAATCATCACTCGATAGGAAGTCCTGATTGTTTGACCTGAAATAATAGGTACTTATAAAATAATGCTTATTACAGGAAGGTGAAGTTTTCTATAGATTAATTAATAATATGAAGTAAAAAATGGGTAATGTATTCAATTAAGTCTACTAATTAAAGATTGTTCAAATAAGTCTACTATTCAAATAAGTCTACTAATTATAGATTGTTGTGAATAGTTATTTGAATGATGTATCTCGTAGAAAGTGAATTAAATTAGTCAACCTATTTAAAACTGATATAAATTGGTGTATTTATTTGAAAGATCACTTACATGATGTTATGTGATAAAGATTACACCTTAACTAATTGCAAGGAAACAAATGGAGAGACTCGCATCAAGCTGAGGGCTATAAATAGATTCTGGTAGTTTACTTGAGTTAGTGGGAATAAGATGAAAGACACTTACCGAATAAGGGATACATGTTGATGTAGTGATGTCCCTGAATCACTCCGTACCTAATTTTACGCGTCAGCAAATCTTCCAAAACTGGAAGCAATCGATATCTTAGCGATACTAATATCGGTAGCTGGTTTTACTCATTGAATTTATTTATTTTGTTAAATTTTAAGAACAAAATAGACAGACGGAGTGACAGACACACGGACCGTCAAATATCATGTATTAAAACTCCCAAAAGCCCTCCCCCTGACCTAACATCACTTATCTGCTCTTTACCGAAACCCGTCTCATTCTTTACAAAATAGAAGACTTGACAAGTCGGCTGAAAAACTATGTCGGTAAGTGTATCGATGAAAAAAAGTATAATTCAAAGTTCTAATGAATTTATTACATATTACCTTATTATGAACTAACTGTGTAGTAAAATTAACTTTATTTTTGCCTTGCAGTATTCACCTACGTGGACTTATTCTCCTATTCAAATGGATCCAGCAACTGTAAGAGGCATCACTTCCTATCTTGAAGCAGAAACTGATGCCTCTCCGCCAGCTGAGAAAAAGAATATGTCATCGTTCTTCAAGATGACTGCTTCAGGCACAAAAGTGATTCGCATCGAAATATATGATGCCCAGCAATTTGCAAGTGTCCAGAAGTCATTCTGCCCATGCAACGCACGTATATGTACTCAACATGTTGTAAAGGACGAGGCTACAGACACCATTTACCATCGCGTTAGGGATATAATAAAGTGTATAGAGAACAATTTTTACACAACCCCTTAAATGTTTACGAGTATGAAATCATTATATTTAAAATGCATTATTCAATCTTTTGATTCATTAAGAATGTATGTATTGATATCATAGTTTAGTTTTCAATGAATGTATATGTATTCGATAACAATAAATAAAATTAAAAGAAAATAAAATAAAAGTTAATATAAAAGTGGTAGTGGGAATTAAGAATTCTGGAGCGCGGTTTTTCAAACATAATCGGAGTTTTAGTTTTCAGTTATATGTGAATGCATCAACTCAGTGCGCACGGCAGTCGGCGCCGAAGGCGCCGACTGCGTGCGCTTATTGTTGGTGCATTCACTTATAACTGAAAACTAAAACTCCGATTATGTTTGAAAGACCGTGATCCAGAATTCTTAATTCCCTACTACTAACCCGGCCCGACTTCGTGGAACACCAGCGATCCACAAATTTTAGGTGTTTCTGCGCGAGAAAATCGGGCTACAATCAAAAATTAAAAGCATTCAGTGATCCGGTAATCATCATAGTGAAACCTGTGTGCAGCCATTTTGGAAAAATCGCCGTCGTCATCCATCTTAGATCGTGCCATTTTCAAAATTCGCGCGAAGGTGACGTCGCAATCCCAGCGATCCACGGAAACAAGCAAGACAGGATATACCTAGGACACTGCAAGATAGAACGAGACGCAAGATTTCTCTCGCCCCGTTCTCGAAACAGGACATTCCATCTGCACTGCACGGCAGCACGCCATACCGCCGCGCGCTGTGATTGGCTCGTCGTGAATAGCGCGGACCAACGGGCACGAAGAGTTCGCGGTTCCCACGCTTGGAGCCGCCGCCGCCGCCGCCACGCCGGGCGCCGGAGCTCCGAACCGACCCTCCAACGCCCAACGCGACCGGGACGCCATTATTTTTGCTTGCGAGTTTGGAATCTCGTTCAGATTTTACTTTATTAATTTAATTAAGTACTTTTAGTTTAATTTAGTGGTGCTAAGCTGTAGTGTAATTGTAAACACGAGTGCTTTAAGCTGTTCAACCGTTCATAATGGCGGAATTAAAACTTCTGGTGGTAAAGCGAGGCATTGAAAAGTCAAAAATAACCCGTGGCCTCAGTTTCGTAAAAAAAGACTTGTTACCTTTTTCAAGGGAAACCTTAGGCCAGAAACGCACCAGTATAATAGATGCTTTCTCAGAATATGAAAGGTTATGTAGTGAAATACTACTAATCGACGCAAATGATCCGGAGGACATTAGCACAGTGGAAGACAGTGTGTTTATAATTATTGGGGCGCTAAATAAAGCATTAGCGTCGGCCTCGACAGCACAACTGTGTAACACAGCCGCTAAATTGAAATTACCACCTATTTCCATCAAAACATTCGATGGTAGTTTCAAGATTTTATACCATTCATTAATCTTTTCAAATCTATGATAGATAGTGACAAAGCCATAGACCCTTTGCAAAAGCTGTATTATTTGAAGTCATTCCTTAAGGACGAGCCCTTTAATTTGATAAAAAACTTACCCATGTGTGCTGAGTCATACACAGAAGCATTATCTCTTCTTGATAAAAGGTATAACAATAAACAAAAGATAATTAGTCAACACATAGGCAATATACATTCGCTCGCGCAGCCGTCACTCGTGCGGACGTGTTTATAATATCGTTAACCTAACACTGTGCGCTAGCGCAATCTTCGTGTATAAAATTTGTTTTTTGTGAGTGCAATTATAAGAAACGTGTAAAGATGGCTTTTAGCCTTCGTAGAACACCTCCTGAACGCTCACCGACCCCGTCCCAAGATGACGAGGATCAACCCAGCTTCGTCAATGATCGAAGACGACGAGCGGCCCAAGGAAAGCAGGCTGGTGATGCTGCGTGTACCTCGACAATCAATGGAGCACAGCTGCAGGAGTATTTAAACATGTGGCAGGTCACCATGCAGGAAACGATGGTCGAAACCATCAAGACATCCGTTCAACAAGCAATATCGCGAGAGCTGGCGGACATGACATCGGCGGTCTCGCGTCTTCAGTGTGATCTCGATAAATTATCCAAAAGTATTGTATCCACGAATACATCGGTGCAGGATCTTAAAGCCAGAGTCAGTGACCTCGAAACTCATGCAAATACTTTACCGGACCTTGGTGCAGTTCCCCAGCAATTAAATTCGTTAAAATGTGAGTACATCGACAAATATAATAACCTTTGTTCTCAAAATGCCATGCTTAAAAAACGCATAGACGATATGGAGCAATTTTCCAGGCAATCGAATATCGAAATAAGAAACTTGCCCGAACGAAAAAATGAGAACTTAGAAAATATTGTCGTAAATATCGGTAAGTTACTCAAACTACCCATCAACATTTCTGATGTACTCTTCGCTCACCGAGTCCCGCACGCACACAAGCATGAATCTGGAGAGAAGCAGGCGCCTAAGAATGTGGTTGTAAAATTTCATTCGCGTACGATGCGCGACAACGTCATCGCAGCTAGCAAACAACATCGACAGGGTATCGACCCAGAGCTGTTACAACTGTCGGGAGTCAAGACTAAGATATTTATCAATGAACATTTAACCCTCCAGAAAAAAATGTTATTTCGACAAGCTAAAGAAAGATGTGCCTCAAAGAAATATAAGTTTGTTTGGGTTAAAAATGCGGCGATTATGGCGCGTAAGGAGAATGATTCGCCGGTGGTATTTATTAAGACTGAACTTGATCTTGAAAAAATTGTCTAAAATTTTATTTGCTGTTCCTATGTTAACCTATATTAAAATGCGTTCTTTAGTGCTTGCTCTGTACCTTAACTGTATAAATATGTCTGTCACTACCTATTTGATATGTCATAACGTACTACCAAACTACTTAGTGCTACGATATTGGTTTTACCCACTCTATATCTATACGGCAATAGTAACCGGTTATCAATGGCTAACAATATAAGCATATACTATCAAAATTGCAATGGCCTCAGGACAAAATTGGGTAAGTTATACCTCGATATTTTAGTAAATGATTACGACCTTATTATATTCACAGAAACTAATCTGACGAATGATTTTCATACGAACGAGCTGTTTGATAGTCGGTACTGTGTATTCAGGTGTGATAGGGACCTTACGAGTACTTCGAAACGGAGTGGAGGTGGCGTTTTGGTAGCGGTGCGCCAAGAACTGAGGGCGCAGGCGGTGCGGGCACCGGCGCTGCCACCGGGCGTCGAGTCAGTCGTCGTGTGGCTACCGCTGCGTGCTGCGTCCCGCGCCCCGCCCGGGTCTGCACCCCCTCAGCTACTCATTGTAGCCACGTATATACCTCCAAACAATCCGATCACGACTTATTCTACTTATTTTGACGGATTAAGTGATTTATACTTACAACAAAATCCCTCTTATGTATGTATTATCGGAGATTTTAATATATTTGACATAACCTGGCACGCATCTACTATAAATAATATTAAAGTTATGACACCTACCCAAGACAGTAAGTCAAAATTGTTGTATCCACTCTTAAACACTATGTCACTTCTAGGCTTACAACAGTTCAATAGTTTTTACAACGACAATAATAGAATCCTCGATTTGTTATTATGCAATTTCAATGTGTCGATGAGCAATGATATCCGACCTTTAGTAACAGTAGATAGACACCATCCCGTTATTGTATTTGACGTGTTGAATAGCCCGGATCGTGGCCTTTTAAAAGCACCTCGTACGAGGTTTTGTTTTCACAGGGCGGACTACGATGTAATTAATAAATGCATAGCTGCACTTGATTGGGTTTCAATTTTAAGTAGTGACTCCGTTGATAAATGTGTGGATTCTTTTTATCAACACATAAATGATATCATCGCAAATCACGTTCCTCGGAAACAAATAAATTTATCTTCGTACCCCATCTGGTTCACGCATGATCTAATTAAACTGCAAAAGCTTAAACATAAGGCTTGGGTTAATCACAAACGGGACCCCCACTCTAAAGATAAATATACATTGTTCTCTTTCTACAGGAGAAACTTTAAGACAACTTTGGCATTTTCTTATAAACAGTACCTTTATAACTTGGAGTGTCAAATCCAAAGAAACATTAAGTTCTTCTGGCAGTACGTTTCAAGTAAGAAGAATAACCATAGTGCTTACCCCGAAAGTATGTCTCTTGGAAACATCTCTGCAAATAATCCCACTGACGTATGTTCCTTGTTCTCGCGCTTTTTTCAGTCGGTTTACGAGCCATCGCAATTAAATTTAGTTGATTTTGAACAGACTAATGAAATAGGCGATGCATTTGACGCTATAGCCCAATTACCAATATCACTCACCCTTATTGAAAAAGAACTTAAAAAACTGGATTCAAACAAGGGAGCTGGACCAGACGGACTGCATCCATACTTTTTGAAGCGTACTGCCACAGCACTATCCTTGCCTTTATATATAATATTAAATAAAAGTTTAGAGTCAGGAGTATTCCCCTCGCTGTGGAAGATAGCAAATATTACACCAGTACATAAGAGTGACAGCAAAGATGTAGTTACGAACTACCGGCCAATTTCAATTTTGTCGACTTTGTCAAAGGTCTTCGAAAAGTTAGTACACGGATCATTATATCCACTACTTGATAGGCATATAATAAATAACCAACACGGTTTCGTAAGAAACCGCTCTACTACGACTAACTTATTATTATACACCTCCTACTTATTTGATGCCCTAGATAAGGGGACACAAGTTGATGCCGTGTACACAGACTTCAAGAAGGCCTTTGACAAAGTTGATCATTTAATACTACTACGTAAGCTTGAATACAATGGAATTAAGGGTTCTCTACTCAGGTGGTTTGCATCTTACATAGATAACCGAAAACAGCGTGTCGTAGTGATTGGGTATGAATCAGGCTTGTATTCAGTATCTTCTGGAATTCCACAAGGGTCGATTTTAGGACCTTTCTTATTCGTCTTATACATTAACGATGTTTTCGAACACATTAAATACTCAAATTTTATCATTTACGCTGATGATTTAAAAATATTCAAAGAAATTAAGACCTTGGATGACTGTAAATTACTGCAACGGGACCTTATAACTTTCAACGACTACTGTCTTAAGAATAAACTCCAATTGAGCCACTCAAAGTGTAGTATGATAACTTTTACAAAAAAGTTAACCCCACTTGTTTATCAATATACTATAAATGGTGTTAATCTGACTAGAGTATCATGTATCCGTGACCTCGGTGTGTTGCTGGATAGCAAACTTACTCTGGATGTACATATTGAGCATATTATTTCTAGGGCCTTTAAGTTATTTGGTTTTATTTCCAGAATTGCACAGCCATTCAGGAAACCAGGGACATATCTTTACTTGTTCTCTTCACTTATTAGACCGTTATTGGAGTATGCTGCTATGGTTTGGGACCCTTTTTATAAAAAATACATCAACGACATTGAAAGAGTACAGAAAAAATTTTTGAAAATGACCAACTTCCGATGTCTTCGGCGTCACACTTCAAATTACGAAGACCTTCTATCTAAATTTAATTGTATTAGTCTACAACAACGACGAACCAATTTAGGGTCCATATTTTTATATAAAATTATCAATGGTTTCATAAATTGTCCTGAACTGGTGGGTAAAATCAATTATAAAGTACCTTATCGTGGCACCGGTAGAAATAAAGGCCTCTTCTATATTCCTCTCTGTCGGACCAACGCTGGAATGCGTTCTCCGCTATATCGAATGTGTAAAACGTACAATAACCAATTTTTGGACATTGACATATTTGGATCTACGCTATATAAATACAAACGCGAGCTTGCACTAAAGAAACGTTAATTAGGTAATTGTTATTATATAATTAATATATATACAATATACATTTATTAAAATATATATTTAATTACATACTATATTATATTTATATATTTTCAATTTTTTTTTTCCTTCTTAATTATCTACTTTTTTTTTTCTCAGCACTCTGTGACGGCTGAATCTTGTTAAATTGTTGTGGAACATGTTGTTGGTATACACGTAACACACTCAACTTATTGATGTTATCAAAAAATCTGTGATTTGTCTTGTGTAATACTGTTTGTGTTCTTCTTAATAAACAAAATAAATAAAAAAATAAAATATATTAGACCTCAAACAAATCAACAAATCAACAGCACAAGCCTTAAGGGAATTTTTAGCTGAGGTTAAGCAAGAATTAGCCGCCATTAAAAACCATTATCCTAACATTAAATATTGGGACCCTATTTTGTTGTGTATTTTGTCCCGTAAACTAGACTCGTACACTGCGAGAGCGTTTCAACTCGAGAGGGATGAAGCTAGGGATCCAACGCTTGAAGAGTTCCTGTCATATTTGGAAAAGCGTGCTACGGCGCTGGAAACTGCAGGCCCCCAAGCTTCCCATGGGTCTGGGAAAGTAGCCGCAGCCGCCACCACCGGACCTACATGCAACTATTGTAAGTCCTCTGACCATAAATTATTTAAATGCAAAAAATTCAATACGATAACAGCAAATGAGAGGTTACAGTTTATAAAAGAAAATAAAATGTGCACGACATGTTTAAATGCACACACACGCAAGTGTAGATACCACTTTCGATGTGCAGAGTGCAAAGGGCCTCATAATACTCTGTTACATTGCGATTCACAAACTGAACCTGTCACCTTGACAGGCAATATTGACAATAACGTTCTTCTCCCTACAGCCAGAATAAAGGTATTTGGCAGAGATGGAACCGAATATCATATCAAAGCCCTTCTGGACTCGGGCTCACAGGTATCATTTATATCCACTAAAGTTGTCCAGCGATTAGGTTTGACCCCAAGACAGATTGAAGCAAATATAATAGGCATCTCGAATTCAAAGGCCAAGGTTAAATATTGTCTTCCAATAGACATTTACTCTTTGAAATCTCCGTTCAAAACAACACTCACATGCCATGTAGTGGACCAGATAACGTGCAATTTGCCACAATATAAGTTTGACACGTCTAACATACAGCTGCCTTCTAACATCGACCTAGCAGATGAAAAGTTCAATGAACCGAGCGAAATACACATGTTGATCAGTTCTGATGTGGTATTCCAGGCGATACTCCCTCGCACGACGCCGCTGAGTGTGGGTCGCAGCTCGCCGCCGCGGAGTGAGCGACCTGCCCGCCCCGGTGCCGTCTCTCAGCTGCAGCCTAGCTTACAAATCATCGATACGGTATTTGGTCATATAGTTGGAGGTAATGTTCCCATTTTTCAAGCTGTATGCAACAAAGTTGCTTTAAAATGTGAAACTTTAGGTAGCACAGTATCTTTAATTAATAACAAAACATTAGTTAACACGATGGATCAATTTTGGTCCCACGAAAAGGTCCCAGAAATCTTTAATGAACAGACTTCAGAACAGGAACTTTGTGAAAAAATATTTCAAAAAAATGTGAGCTTAGTTGACAATCAGTTTCAAGTTGCTTTACCTTTAAAATTGCCTCTGGGAGATGTCAGTGATGCCTTGGGGGAATCATTTCATTTTGCATTGAAGCGATTTTATAACTTAGAGAAAAAATTACACTCAAATTCAGATTTATTCATGCAATACAAGCAATTCATTCATGAATATTTATCTCTCAATCATGGTCATTACGTTGACATTGAGTTATACGATATAAATAAACAGGCCGCCTACTTTTTACCACATCATGCGGTAATTAACGAAAATAGTAAGACAACAAAGCTGCGCACGGTCTTTGATGGCTCGATGAAGACGAATAGGAAAATCTCGCTGAATGACTTACAATTAAATGGGCCGGTGGTTCAGCGAGACTTATTTGACATCATTTTACTGTTTCGATTTGGTAAGTACACTTTCACGGCCGACATAAAGCGAATGTTTCGTAATATCAGAGTAGACCCAGCATATACCTCTCTACAAAACATTCTGTGGAGAGAAAATAAATATGACCCAATCAAATGTATTAGGCTAGATACTGTAACGTATGGCCTAAAAAGCTCCAGCTTTCTAGCAACGCGTTGTTTAGATGAGTTAGCAAATAGGTACATGTAGTGATACCCCCTAGCTTCATCCGTTGTTAAGAACAATATTTTTGTAGACGATGTTATATACTCTCATGATGACTTGCAAACAGTTCTCGATAGTAAAGAGCAACTGCGTGATTTGCTCAAGTTAGGAAGTTTCCATATGCATAAATGGGCATCAAATAATTCCAGGGTTCTGACAAATATCCCCCTTGAGGAACAACATTTTGATAGTATTGACTTACAAAAGGAAAATTTCTACATGAAAACCTTAGGGTTACAAATCAATGTAAAAGATGATCGGTTTGTAATTTCCTCCCCTGAATTATATGATGCAGAAAGTATTACTAAGCGATCCATACTTAGTTATATAGGCAAAATATATGACCCCATGGGATTTGTGGGTCCAATTGTGGTAACCGCCAAAGTCATCATGCAAAAATTATGGAATTCAAACACAGACTGGAATGACAGTCCTACTCCAGATGTTCAAAAAGAGTGGCTCGAGTTCACATCTGGTCTAGCAAGTATGAAACCAATATTATTGAATAGAAATGTAGATGCTTCAGATTCTGTCACAGTTGAACTTGTAGGCTTTGCGGACGCCTCGAGCACGACGGCCTACGGGTGCTGCGTGTACCTGCGACTCACAGATAATACAGGTAACGTACGAACACATCTACTCTGTTCAAAATCGAGAATAAATCCCATTAATAAAAAAGGAATGACTACCCCGCGCCTAGAGCTAAATGCTGCGCTTTTATTATCGAAACTGGTAGTGAAAACATATGAGACACTAAAATTAAAATGCAACATCACGAATGTGTATTTATTCAGTGATTCCAAAATTGTCCTTGCATGGCTTGACACCGAAATCACTAAGTTACAAGCGTACGTGGCGAATAGGGTAGATGTGATTCGTCAAAACACCAGTAAATGGCGCTGGCTCTACGTCAACACGAAGGAAAATCCTGCCGACCTGATCAGCAGAGGCGTACATCCAGGCGAGCTCAACGAGTGCGACCTGTGGTGGCATGGCCCACCGTTCCTCAAAAGTAGTGAGTACAAGTTTGCTTCTTGCAACATTCCCTTACCTCAAGAGCACGACTTACCTGAGGTCAAAACGCGCTTCCTCGCCAGCAACGTTGTGTGTTCCAGCTTGACCCCTCTCGAGTATGTTATCAATCGCTTACATAACTACTCAGATATTAATAAAATGGTTAGGATTTTCGCATACTTACTCAGATTTATAAACAATTTAAATAAAAATAATAAGAAAATAAATACTAATTACTTGCAAAGCTCAGAACTAACACGATCGCTAAGGCTTTTGATAAAACACGAGCAGCATAAATTTTTTCAAACTGAAATTCAGGCTTTGAAAAAGGGTGATATTGTAAAAGGAAGCCTGTTAAATCTGCATCCTTTTCTCGATGAACTAGGCATATTGCGAGTTGGTGGTAGGTTGCACAATGCTGACATTTCGTACGATCAGAAACATCCTATCATACTTCCCAAAGGCTCTCATATCACTAATTTGCTTATCAGAAGCGAGCACGAAAAGCTATTGCACGCGGGGCCAAAGCTATTGTTAGCTAATCTAAATCAGAGATTTTGGTTAGTGAATGGTGTACAAGAGGTAAAAAAAATCACTCATAAATGCATAACTTGTTTCAGGCAAAAGGCCACTGTTGTCAAACAGCTAATGGGCTCCTTGCCAGCAAGTCGAGTCACAGCCACAGTGCGACCTTTTCAAAAAATCGGTGTGGATTTCGCTGGACCGATTGATGTAAAACTCTCACGCGTTAGACGATCTGTAGTCAGTAAAGGATACATTTGCGTTTTTGTTTGCTTCGCTACAAAGGCGGTTCATTTGGAGCTAGCTTCAGATTTATCCACAGAGACTTTTCTAGCGTGTTTTAGGCGATTTATTTCTAGACGGGGGTTGCCCAGCGAAGTTCACTGCGATAATGCAAGTACATTTAAATGCGCAAGGAGCCAATTAGTTGAGCTATACACACTCATGACCTCACAGAGTCACCAGGCGAAGGTGCATGATTTTGCCTCACAAAAAAGTATCGATTTTCATTTTATACCTGCCTACTCGCCGACGTTTGGTGGCCTCTGGGAGGCTGCAGTCAAAAGCACTAAGTACCACTTAAAAAGAATTTTAAAAGGCCACGTATTGACTTATGAACAGCTTAACACAGTACTTACTGAAATCGAATGTATTTTAAACTCCAGGCCGTTATTACCCATATCGTCAGATCAGAACGATTATTGTTATTTAACCCCTGGTCATTTTATCATAGGAAGCGCCCTAACTATGTATCCAGAAAAAAATTTAACGGATGTTTCTCAAAACAGGCTTAAGTTCTGGCAGTTATGTACGAATCTCAAACAAAGCTTTTGGAAAAGCTGGCATAGGTATTATTTAAATGTGTTACAAAATCGCCCTAAATGGCATACTGAAAAATGTAATGTTAAAATAGGAAGCTTAGTTATTTTAAAAGAGGACAACGTCCCTACCACGTCATGGCCTATGGCACGAATTGTAAATATATATCCAGGAAATGATGGTAAAGTAAGTGCAGTCGAAGTCAGAACTCCTAATAATAAAACACATGTAAGAGGTATACATAAGATTTGTTTATTACCTATAGATACCTAAGTTAGTATATAATTTTTCATTATAAAATTAGTTATTTTGCATTACTTGTGCCGGCTAGGCGCAACCTTAATGCTGGTAAGAATTATCTTCACTTGAAACGTAATGTTTCCAAAAAAATAATAATTTAGTATTGTATTGTTTGTGCATATTATTCTTAGGGTCAGATTGTACCATCCCAAGAAAGTTAAACTTCTCGTAGGGCTAAGAATAATACTTGTATAGAATTTACAAATAAAACTAGGCTAAGATACTAGTTTCTCTCAGTCTATTAAGTTGTTACTTTTGAATTTCATTTTTGTTATTTTATTAATTCAGTTTGCAATAAATGCTGAGCACATAGTTTGATGTAATATGTTAAACTTGGTTGTTGCAGTTTCTTTTTAGAATTTGTGAATTTAAATTTTGATTTGCAATTTTATTAGTTCCTCAATCTCTTGTGAGGCGGCAGCATGTTGCAGCTAGCAACATTATTTCTTTAAATAAGTAGTTTTTATAATTTAAGTGGGTAACATTTCTTGCTGTAAAAGAAAGAATAAAGTGCGCGTTAGCTTGCTAAAGAAAAACCTCGTTTTAATTGTGAATCCAGCCCTGTGCATCAACAATACAGTCCACTGCCACCACTAGGACCAGGTCACGGATACGTAGACCGTCTTACAGAGAGTTTAGTGCGTGTTTGTGTGACTGCTTTCACAGCTGATGACATTGTGTTGGCCAAGAAGTTACTTTTCGTTTCCTTGCCCAAGATGAAGAAACTGACTGCGAGAAGAAGAGAGGGAAAGACTCAGAGGGAAGTCGATGACATAGTCCAAATGTTTAAAAATACAGATCAAAGGTAAAAGGTAGGTAAAATGTGGCTTGATCATTGCCTAGTTACTAAGGCGGCCTGGGCTATGACAACTAAATGCTATGTAAATAATGACGTACAGTGGTTAGATCATTTTCCATTGTTTGTGCACTGTAATTTTACCGTAGTGAAAAGTAAGATTATTTTTCAACCTAGATAGTCGTATAGGGTACTATGGGGTAATAGAACACCTACACAGGTAGATAATTACACAAAATTATGGAATGATTGACTAAAACTTATTGATTTACCTGCAGATCTGCAGAAATGCGCTGGGGATTTTTGTGACAACCTCCAACACCAAATTATAATAAATGAACTGTATAATCAGTTTATCTCGATATTAATCACATCAGCGAGCTCAGTTTATGGCGATAATAATGGCCGTAAAAAAAATGTTGCTGGTTGGAACGAACACGTCAGCGTCGCTCACGGTGAGGCCAGGGCCAAGTTTAAAATATGGGAGTGGTATGGGTGTCCTAAGTCGGGACCGATCTATAACGATATGGTCAAAGCCAAACGGGTTTTCAAAGGCAGACTTAAATGGTGCGAAAATAACCAGGACCAAATAAAAATGGACAAGCTTGCGTCACATCACACTAAGTCTGACTTTCGTACCTTTTGGAAATCTACTCATAAATTAAATGGTTGTCAAGGTCTTCCCGTGAGCGTCGATGATGTGACGGATGAGCAAGGCATTGCTGAACTTTTCAGACAGCATTTTACTGTAAACTCACCATTGGGGCGATCTCAATCAGTGGTCGATACTGAGTCCTGTCGTGGACCGGTGCCAACTCTAATCAAAGCAAGTGACATCCGTACTGCTTTACGAACAATGAAGAGAGGAAAGTCACGGGGACACGACGGTCTCAGTGTCGAGCACTTGCGTTTTGTAGGTTTCCATGTACCTAGGATTCTTGCCTTAATTTTTAATTTGTGCATAGGACATTCTTACCTGCCGCTTGACCTAATGAAAACGATTGTGGTGCCAATAGTTAAGAACAAGAAGGGTAACGTGTCGGACAGGTCAAATTACAGGCCTATCTCTCTGGCGACTATAACAACCAAGGTGTTTGACAGCGTGCTTAATTCACATTTAGATAAACATCTACACTTGTGTGACTCTCAATTTGGATTTAAGTCTGGTTTATCCACTGAGAGTGCCATAGTGACATTGAAGCACAATGTCAGATACTACACGCTCAGGAAGACGCCAGTTTGTGCGTGCTTCTTAGACCTCTCGAAAACTTTTGACCTGGTCTCATACGACATCCTCTGGGATAAGCTCAGTGCCTCGGGCATGCCTGTGGAGCTGATCAACGTTTTTAGGTATTTGTACCAGAATCAAACGAACACTGTAAGGTGGGCTAGCTCGCTTTCTGAGTCGGTGTTAGGCAAGGGGGACTTACTTTTCCCAAATTATTTAATTTGTATATAAATTCACTTATTGGTGAGCTCAGCAGCACTTATGTGGGTTGCTTTGTGGATGGAACCTGTCTTAATAATATAAGCTACGCCGATGACATGGTGCTGCTGGCGCCATCAATCGGTGCATTGAGAAAACTAATTTCAATTTGTGAAGTATATGCGGCTTCTCATGGTCTTGCGTATAATGTGAATAAGTCCGAGTATATGGTCTTTGGAGCCGTCGGTAAAAAGACTGTTATCGATACTCCTCCAGTACGCCTTAATGGAACACCTCTAAAACGAGTTAGTCACTTTAAGTACTTAGGGCACTATGTTACCGACGACCTCAAGGATGATATGGACATAGAGAGAGAGAGAGCGGAGAGCACTATCAGTGAGAGCTAACATGCTCGCTCGCAGATTCGCCAGATGTACTAAAGCAGTCAAGATTACGCTCTGTAGAGCTTACTGTACACCATAGTACGCTGGCGCGCTGTGGACGAGCTACACTCAGCGCTCACTGGGTGCTCTTTGCGTCCAATATAACAACGCCTTCAGGGTGCTGTTGCGGCTGCCACGTTTCTGTAGTACCTCAGCTATGTTTGCTGACGCTCGCGTCGACAGTTTTATGGCTGTATTTCGTAAAAAGTCGGCGTCGCTACTTAACAGCATACGTGTCAGCCACAACAGCCTCCTGAAGACTATTGTAGATAGGGAAGAGTGCACAATTATGCGGCACTTATCATTAGTAACTAAGTCTGTGGTAGAATATAAGTACTAACATAGTTGTAAGTCCATACTAACACTTGATGGATCTTTGTTGTCTTAATAAATAAATATATTATTATTATATTATAAGAACTAAAACTAACGATGTATACAAAAATATTCTCCTCATCAATTATGTTTTCACAGAAACTTGGCTCAATTCTAACATTGCCGATAGTGATTTTATTGATGCAAGGTACGTATATTGTATATAGAAGAGATCGACTACCTTCGAATTGCAAATCTGATGGTGGTGGGGTTTTAATGGCTTTCAGCCGCAAATTGGTTTCAAATAGGGTACAAAACTGGGTGTGTGATTGCGAAGACTTATGGGTTAATGTGAAATAAAAAGATAATGGTACTGAGAAAACTGTCTCAATTTGTGGGGTATATTTGCCATCGCCTGCCAAATTGGATGTGCAACAACACTTTTTAGATAATGTTGATATGGTTATGTGTAACACTGAAAAAGTGATTGTGATTTGAAATTTTAGTTTAAACTTTATACAATGGAAGCCCAATGATAATTCGAAACATATGAGTCCATCTAATTACGACAGATCCATAGGTTACTCTTTAGTTGACTTTATGGCTTTAAACGAAATGTATCAAATTAATAACATTCAGAATAAACATGGTACCATTCTTGATTTAGTTATGAGCAATACTCTTGATGTTTATGTTTCAAAACTTTTAGATTTGTCAAGTAAGTTAGATTGCTACCACCCTGGTTTATTAATTACTGTTACATCGGACTGTACTGATTCTGAACGTCTTCTTCCAAATGTACGCACTGAATATAATTATTATAAAGCTGATTATGAATCTATATTGCGAGATTTGAAAGAGGTCGGTTGGCAGAGTGCTTTCGAAAATTGTTTTGACGTAGATGCGATCTGCCGTGTTACGCACAACTTATGTATCTTTTTATAGGTCAATTTCAGAAAATCGAGTTCAAAGTTATAAACATATTTTGCTATTTTAAAGTTACAATTTACATGAATATGGATATATTTATATGTATATTAGGTTAGAAATAACAGAAGTATTTAACAAGCATAATTTTTTTTGGATCTATTGTAGTTTTCAAATTATTCACAAAAACTGAGTTGGGCATAATCACCGTTCCATACAATCGTGGTTTTGCGTCTGCCTGTAACTAGAGTTACACGAGTTGTGCAAGACCACGAGACATTTTGAAAGACGAAACCTATCTCATGCAGGTATACTTACCGGACATGACCATTACCTGTAGCTATTGGATTAGATAATTTTATTGTAATTGTTATACATTTATACCAAACCAGAAAAGAAGTAACACCAAAGATTATGATACTTTAAAATAATTAAAAAATTAAAAGTGGTTCTCAAACTTACACTAATCAGATATCTCTTCATGACTGTACCTATCATCTGCGTACGCAATAACTCCAGGAACAAGCATGTCGTTAATGTACTGCAGGAAAGAGCCGCAGTCCTTTCTCGAACCTCTGAGGAACTCTGGCATCAATAACCGTGAGGTTATTGGTCAAATGAGCAGCCAACTATGAACACTCGGATCAACCATTCGCTCAGAAAGTCAGCTATCCAACTACAAAAGTTGGCAGGGACGCCATACGCAAGACGCTTGCTTACCAGACTTGCGTGCCAAACCCTGTCAAATGCCTTCGAGATCTTGAGTGACACTGCGAGAGCTTCGCCGTGTTTCTCGATGGTTTTAACTCGGGGTTTTAAAAACCTGGTAAAAAATACTCAAATTTAATTCAAGTATGGCTCTAAGGACGTTGACACTCAAAAAACTGCCATCGAACAAAATCTGAAATGACTTATCGAAGAGTTTAGGTAATATCTTTAAAATTAGCTTTTGAAAGAGTAATATCAAGGCTCTTGAGGTGGAATTGACAGTAATTGGTATTGCTTAAATTAAACAATAGTTTCGTGGATTAATAGTACATTATGCTACAAGTGTGCTAAGTTGGATATTACATTAGAGGCGAGTTTCGAGCCCGGGCCGAGAATGTAATATCCAATGCGCACGCGTGTCATACGACGTTTTTTAACACATTTGCGAGGAAAGAAATAAATAAAAACTTTGATATTGACGGCAACAAGCTATCACTTGCATGTTGCGCCTCGGAAAGTATTTCTGGCGGTGTACCCACGTATGCTTCCTATTCTGCACTTGAAGAAGACTTTTTTTGTGTTGTATTTCTGACAATAATAACAATCTGATGGATACAAATGCCGTTTTTGAAAACCAAGTGAAAATATCTGAAAAGAGGCGCGATTATTTTTTCCTTTTTCGCTCGCAAAATGAGATTCACATTGACAAGTATGCTATAGATACAGCCAAATAAAAAAAAAACTTAACTATATATTTTCACGTTTTAGCATAAATAAATGATAATTTTCTGTTAAATTTAAATGATTTAAAGGAATTATATTTTTATTTAATTGTAAACGGGCACATAATGTGCGCGTGTGTACGTGTTTGAATTAAATAATAGTTCATCCTAACATGAAATGAATGGGGGCTCGGATATCTTGAAAGTTTGAGAACCAGTTAGATAAAAATGATAATATGAAAAGTATAAATCTATGTACATCCCGGTGCATGAAAGGGTGGATCCATTAATTTGATAAACTATGGATTAAAAAAAATTACTGGTTGTGCCCATTTTGCGACGTTAGTGTGACCACGATGGGTTTCTGGCTTCTTTGTTTATTTTTCCTTTGATTGGTCGATCTGCATAATAGTCTATATTGTTAGGTAAAATTATTTCAGTTACTGATACCAGCACCAAATTTCAGGATGTTGTTAAACATGTTATTTTATGTAAAAAACCGTCGGGACCCCATCTGTAAAGTACCTGGATCCGGAGATATGACGTCATCTTTTTTTTGTATGAAAAAAAAAAAGTTCTGAAACCCATCGTTTGTGGTATCAAATTAAAGGGCGTTTTGAGCTGATTCTAAAAATATACCACATCATCACTTTATAGTCACGAATTTAAAATAAAAATAAACATAATTTTTAAAACATACCAAGTTTAGGCTACTGCAGATGCGACACTGTTCAATATTTTTTTTGTGATATATGCCTGTGATATATGAAATGATACATAACATCCTCATATAGAACCCCAAGGAACCGATTTGGAAAATACTAACATTTAGTATTTTTTTTTTAATTTTTCATTTTTTGCAAAGTGAGGTACTAAAACGATCACAAATTTTAAGTTATTTTCGAGCCACTAAGAGGAACAAAGAATGTGAGATGCAAGAAAAGATCATTCTCGTCCCTATCAGAGGAGGAGAGGGAGGAGGGGGGGGAATTCCCCTCAAAATATACTGCAACGTTCCTGCAAAATTTGTAACGCTAGAATCTTATTAGGCAGGGTATATTAGGTAAGTAGGATATATTTCTAGCCCCGTCCCCCACCTTCCTCCTCAGATAGGGATAGATACAATCTATGTTTAGGACGGAAAATAAAAGTAGGTATCTGTACTTATCTGAAGTTAGCACAAACAAAAAGAAGACTACTTTATTTTTGACGAATTTTGATACTTATAAATATTATTGTTATTGATCATTTTCTCTTGAGCATGATCCCTCGCAAGCACAAAGTAGCATGCAGTTTAAATAGTTTTTTACACACCTACATCTCGTGCACCGCTCTTTACATTTACACGCTAAGAGTTCCTTGCAGATGTTGCTGGCGTCAGGGATAGTTTTCCACACAGGCGTATGCTGCAGCAGGCCGTTCGCGCTCTTTTTACTCTCCCAACCCCAGTTGCAAGGGTCCATTCGAAATGGGTGATGGTTGAGACAATTTGTCCAAATATTCGTCTGTAAAATGGCTCGTTTTAGGTGTTGCAGCAGTGCATCTTGCGTCGGAGGTATGTTTTCTATAGATCGGTTCCTTTTGGTGAAAAGCACTCTCCTTGTTGTATTTACCTTGGAAGAGTCACTGGTTGGATGGTACATTAGCACTACAAATTTTTCGAGCAAGTAAAATTCCTCACTCGTTACCTACGGTTCCTCTCCACGCGAGTATAATTCAAAGGCTGCGTCCACCTCTCGTATTAGCAACCACGTCTTCCATGCACTTTTCTTTCCAATTCCTCAAAACGATGACACCGTGTCACAGCCGGTAAAAGCGTGGAAAAATGGCATCAAGTTTGCCATTTCATTGAAAAGAAAAGTGCAGAAATCATGGACGGGCAAGTATTTTACATTTTTCCCCGTACCATATTCTAACCACAGCTTTTGTAAGTCAGGAATCTTTGAAAAAGCAAAGATGGCTATAATGAGCACATCAGAATCGACCGTTTTAATGATCACATTACTGTGATCGTTTTGTGCAGCGTCTGCAGCGTGCAATAATAGTCTTGCATCTGCTTATTCTTATTATTATTATTCTCTCCTAGTGCTAGATGTATGAAAAATTATTTAAACTGCACCCTTTGAGATACTATGTATTCACTACTTCCTAGAATCACTAGCCAGCTAGATGGAAAACGTAAAAAGAAATGTAATATTCCCCCCCCCCTCCTCTCCTACTCAGATAGCCACGATAAAGAGCTTTTCTTGCATCTCACATTCCTTGTTCCTCTTAGTGGCTCGAAAATAACTTATAATTTGTGATCGTTTTAGTACCTCACTTTGCAAAAAATGAAAAATTAAAAAAAATACTAAATGTTAGTATTTTCCAAATCGGTTCCTTGGGGTTCTATATGAGGATGTTATGTATCATTTCATATATCACAGGCATATATCACAAAAAAAATATTGAACAGTGTCGCATCTGCAGTAGCCTAAACTTGGTATGTTTTAAAAATTATGTTTATTTTTATTTTAAATTTGTGACTATAAAGTGATGATGTGGTATATTTTTAGAATCAGCTCAAAACGCCCTTTAATTTGATACCACAAACGATGGGTTTCAGAACTTTTTTTTTTTTCATACAAAAAAAAGATGACGTCATATCTCCGGATCCAGGTACTTTACAGATGGGGTCCCGACGGTTTTTTACATAAAATAACATGTTTAACAACATCCTGAAATTTGGTGCTGGTATCACTAACTAAAATATTCTGGTCGATATAAAACCTTACAATAACCGCTATAACTCATTTAACTCGTGTTAGCGGAGATAGGCTGACGCCAAGAATAATTGTTTGGCCAAAACTCGAACAAATACATCTCATGTAACTTGAGTTGCGTGAGTTTGGTACCACTGGCGCTAAAATTTTTCGAGTTACATGAGTTTGACAATTTTATTTCTTAGCAAAACCACCTTTTTTTCCTAGTTTTTGATGTTACCATATAGAAAGTGTTAAAAAAACGCTATTTGCAATGGTTAAGCGTAACTCATGTAACTCGAGATAACTGAGATACGCTGCCGTGAGCGATGGTTTCAGCATTTTATAACATATTGGGAAGTATTATAGAGAGAAATGTACCCAAACGTAGACCTAGGTCAAATAAGTTTCTAGTTTGGTTCAACGTAAAATTGATTAAACTATTGAAAGAAGAACTTAAATTTTATTTTTAGCAAATTTGACAATTTTTTTACGAATCTTGTATTCGTAAAAAAATTGACAAATTTGCTAATCCTTGTGATGAAATAGAATTTAAGTTGCTTAGAGAACGCTGTCATAAGCTTATACTTATAGACACATGCTATGGGGTATTCAAGCAGAGAATAGAGTATAGTATAAGTATTTGTAAGAATCCGAACTCGTTTTGGCGGTTTATCAAAGATAAACGCAAAGGTCTTTCCTCTCTACCAGCTACTATGAAGATGGACGGAAGCGAAGCTTCTAGTGGCGTCAACATTGCAAACCTTTTCGCAAAACAATTCAGCTCTGTATACACAAAAACTGCCCCAAATATATCAAATATAGAATCATTGTCAGATAACCTATCTTGTGTGAAACTGACTGAAGCAGAATTATCGAAAGCTATTAAACGCCTCAGTTCTCAAAAAGGTGCAGGGCCGAACAATATTTGGCCAATTTTTGTCAAACGCTGTGGTTCTTACATAACATATCCACTCACATATATTTTCAACTATTCACTCTCGAAAGGTGTGTTTCCTGCAGAGTGGAAAAATCAAGATTAATACCTATTTTTAAGAAGGGCGATAACTCGGATGTAAAAAATTATAATTTTGTCCTGTTTCTCTAAAGTTTTTGAATCCCTTATCAACCCTTTAATTTACCGTCACGTCGATGGCCTCCTGTCAAACTTCCAGCATGGGTTCAGACACGGACGCTCAGTGGAGTCTAACTTAGTATCATTCGTTTCTACAATACCTCTTGAAGTGGACAGCAGTGCGATTCTCTCAGCGCAAACATCGTTAAAGCCTTGATCGCAGCGGCTGTTACAGCAGTGAATACACGTTTCGTATTCTACTTCATAACATTTTCAAATTTTCAACGAATCACTTATTTGACATTTCTTATATGAAATCGGTATTCTCTAAGCAAAACAGCCTCCACTTCAGCCACAGCCTCGGCGTACGCCTACGATTTTTAATGTCAAACTCAAAAGCTTCTATTTCGTGGCTGGTGGCAAGGCTTTTGAATTTATTTTAGTGGAATTCGAAGTGCTAATATCGGATTAAATTATAAATATGGAAGTACACACCTTTTTTATATTGTAAACTTAAAACTTGCTAAATTACTTATAAAGTTGTGGCCTATAAACAGAGGTTATGTTAATATTTTTATTTGATTAATGTGTTGAGCATCAAACCTCTGTGGCTTGGCTAAAGTTGCAAGTACATACAAGTACATAAAAGTCGCTTTTTTGATGTACATGTATGAAACATGTGCCAATCGACAGAGAAAATAATTACAAACAACAAATACTGATTGACAAAATGTCGTAAGTGATATACTTTCTGAGTAATTTCAGTTTGAAAATGTAAAATATGATTTCAAGAAAATCATCGTTTAAACTGATTTAAAAGTCCATTATTTTAAAGCATCCCGCGTCACGACTAGCATTAAATTGGATTCCTGTAATACTAATATAATAGGATTATATGCAAACAATAATGTTAAATAAGTTTTTGGTGAAATCCACATCAATCAAACTTAATACAGAGACATCGCTTCACTGGAACCGCCCCTCGTAGACCGCTTCCCGCGCCACTGGTACGCAGCATCTCGCGCCGCTCGTACGCTATTTACCACGCCGCCGCGGCCATCGAGAAGGTTCCGGGATCATTTTATGATTTTGAGACTTTCCTCAGTTTGATTAGGACACTGACTTTTGATTTTGACTTCGTATCAATGACAGCATAAAAACTAAGAAGTGGCTAGTACTATAACATAATGAGTGGAGAAATTAGTGCTGATGAGTCCTCTTGTCCCCCCTGATCCACTTCAGAATATCAAGACTAAATAATCCTTGTGGCCCAACTGGTGGAGGTAACCGGTGGGGACACCAGGCCGCAAGTGAATCACCTGATTGTCCGAAAGAAAGACGCTACGCAAGGCACTTAAAGCCGGCTACTCTCTGCGATAGTAGTGGGTACATGAGCCACTGCGAAGGTCTTTAGCGGGTCAATAACTTCAACACCAGGGTTTATGAGGTTTACCGCGGAGTATAAGGTTGGCATACTCTTGGACATAAAGGTGATGGTTTAGATATCCCTCGCAAAGCTCATACCATCATATTTGTGATTACGGACGGCGTACTCGAGGGCGAGCAGTACTAATTCCGTAGAAGAAACACTGCGACTCTGGCGCACCTAAGTTACTTGACATCGCGTAAATGTCAATAATAATAGATAAAAGTAACGTTAACAGTCAAGAAATAACAAAAATATCAAAAAATATATATATCACAAAAGATAAAAACCTAAACTTCTTCTACAGCAACGAGAAAGCTTGTCAATGTACACGGTGCAAGTTACGGTAACAAACTGACTGACTTGACGTGCCCAACTAACATAAGCGCGGTGACAAAGCTTCTCTACGCATGCTGTCTTATTCATTCTTTAATAAAACGAACGTGACAGCATGCGTACAGAATCTTAGTCACGCCCTCCTGGCGCGGTAAAGAACAGCCGTGTGGTTCATTGACAGTGGTGAAGAGGGGGACGGGAAGAGATGCGGCTCGTGACACTTATCCCCTTATCACATACTCTTCGCGCCGTATTAATTCTATGGTATTTATAAAGTAGTTATGGATGACTCAGGCTTGTAAGTTTTTTTTTATATTGATTTCATCGAAAACATACTTGTTTTAAATATTTTTTTGCATTTTATCCCATTATTTTAGTATTACGAGAATCCAATTTTATGCTAGTTGTGACGCGGGATGCTTTAAAATGATGATAATGGACTTTTAAATCAGTTTAAACGATGATATACTTTTAATAATATTTTACATTTTCAAACTGAAATTATTCAGAAAGTATGTCACTTACGACATTTTGTAAATTTGTATTTGTTGTTTGTAATTATTTTATCTGTCGATTGGCATATGTTTCATACGTGTACATTAAAAACGCGACTTTTTATGTACTTGTATGTACTTGCAACTTTAGGCAAGCCAGGCTTCATACAAAAATGTTCGAACCTCTTTAAAACTTATTATATTTCAGATCAATGATTGTGACCTTATTATATTACATGGAGATGCTACATTCAATGAGACCACACACGACAGTTTTGTTTTTAATAACACAGCCATAAAACATCACCTAGAACAATTAAACAGCAGAGGAGAGAGCATGTTTGTTAGGTTTGAAAAATATTAAACAATGTTAATCTCGAGCCTAGTTCACCGGAGGTTACTACAATTCACTGCACAACACAACAATAAAGTGTCGAAAGGACAATTGGAATTTTGAAGGGCAGTGCAGATGCCTTCTAGTCCACAGAGATCTGCACTATAACCCAGATATGGTGTCTAAAATAGCCGTTGCTTACTGTGTGTTGCATAATATATTGTAATCGTGCTGGATTACCAATCTTGGAATTACCCAATAACTTACAAGAAAAAGAAAATCCCATCCATCACATATTGGAACAAACCCATTATGCTTTAATTTGATTGTTTTTTTTTCTGTTCTAGTTGATAATGTGTGTTTTTAGTAAAAAAATGCTGGGTTAGCATTTAATTTTTTTTTGGGTCAGTGAAAATATAAAAAAAAAACATCAAACTAAATTGCTTTTATTTTTTGCCTTCTAAAATTAAGTACTTAGGTACTTAATTACAATTATTTTCTCTTAATTAAGTTGTATTTATTTAATTTAGTACATATACCTACCTACAGTCGTAATATTGCAAACATAATATTTTAAGAAATATTAGATATTAAAAGACCTGAAGGTTCATAGTTTAACAGAAAAAAGTATAGTATAAATTCAACAAAATCGAGCAGTCTCAAACAAAATAGTAACAAACCTCAGTTTCTGAGAAATGTTTATTACAAAAACCTTGTTTTTACGAGTTATTTTAAAGTATTAATTGTAAATTGGAATCAATGTCACTTAATATATTATTATATAGGGACTCGTCTGAAAAAAGTGCAATATACTATAATTTTGACGAGCAAATTATTAATAATTATAATGCTCTAGCTCATGTAGGCCCATACTAGGAGAACTTTGCGCTTTGTGTGACATAAATAAACATAAACAAGACCCAGGACGTTAAGCTAAAGTCATCATTAGTATTGAACCTGGATCCGCTTCACTAATAAACAGGTCAACGTCGTATAGCAGATTGTTGAATGGCTTCAACTATCTGTTGTGTGACGTTGCCTACTGCGTTTGTGAAGTTCTCTAGCGCTTCCGCCATCATGCGGTAGCCCTGCGCATACGTTTCTTGCGACCGTGCAATGGCAAGCTCCTCATCGGCACGGCATTTTCAATGGCGATAAATCGTTTTGTTAAGCTCGCCATTTCGGAGTGGCCGGCGTTGCGATGGCGGAGACGGTCGCAGCAGACGTCGCCGGGCCGCAGACATTCCTTCCTGGGTACGCGCGCCTCGAAGCACGCGGCGTCGCTGCGGGGACCCACCACTTGCTCTGTGACGGCAGTGAGCGGCGCCCGCGCTGGGTCGGTGTCTCCACTAATATGAGGCGCCGCGCACTTCCACCGCCCCTTGCTCCATCCGTGCGAGCTGTAAATTCAACGGCAGTTAGTTATAGTAAAACATTACTATTAATAAAACCATTAATATAATTATTATTGAACACCAGCTTTCCGTCCGCAGCTCCGCCCGCGTGGACTACAGGTTACATCGTGCCCAATTGTGGCATAAAATGTAGCCTATGTGCTTTCCCAGGTTGCACCAAATTTCATCAAAACCGGTTCAGTAGTTTAGGTGTGAAAGACGGAGAGACAGACATATAGACAGACAGAGTTACTTTCGCATTTATAATATTAGTAAGGATTAATTATTTTATTCAGTAATATCTTTTATGTCGTTAGTAAAGAATTTAACATGTAGGTAAGTACATAACTACTGGGAATGGATTAATAGAAAGGTGCCTATCACCAGTAGCAAAGGCTAGGCTACCAGCGATAATTATAATTCGTTGTTCTAGCTCTGTGAGCTCCACCACCTCAGCATCGACCCCACCACCTGTCCTCTGCCATGTTGTCCTTCCTTTTAACTGTAGCCTTTTTATCTCTCCAATACTACACACAACAAAAAAAAAGATCTTACATCACTGAACTAGATACAAATGTCTTAACACAAAATTAAAAGTTATATACTGAAATATGTGCAATATGCATTACATACCTTTGCCCACTGCTTCTAATCTTTAACACACTCGTTGCCATCACTATTAAATACTAGAGCGACTTATTCCTATCCATTTCGCATCCGGGTCCTAGCATTGGCTGTACAGGCATGCCCAGTGGCAAGATATGATCTCGTCTCCATCAGCCCAATAAATTTTTTTGACTTGAGCTCTTGAGCTGTGGATGGTCCTACATTACGAGCCACTGAAAATAAAGTTGATATTTATAAATTAGTACCACCCAAAAACCTATTAAGTAATTGACTTGATAAACTGAAAATACTCACTGATTTTAGTGACGAAAACATAAATAATTAGTAGGTAATACTTACTTCTTATTAGATTCAAAATACACTTCGCGAAGTGTTCACTGTGTGATAGTCACAAAGGATATAGACGTAAAATGACGATAGAAGATTGTAGAATATGCCAAAATTTCAAGTAGCTGGCGTGGGTTGAACCACAGTCCATACTTAAGCATTCTTGGAACGGAGAGATTTTTTTCATCATTATTAAGTATTTGTTTACCAACAACTGTGTAACTTTGACCGCAAACGCAAGCACAAAGTTAGGTTAGGTTTTTTTATTAATCTGTATTGTTGTGCCTTTATTTTAAACTAGTAAATTATTGATATTATACATTCAAGAAATTACTACATATCTCTTAATATAAAATGTGATCTTAATGTATTTTTTAATACGAGGAAATCGCCAAAATCTACTAGTCGAGAAATTAAAGACAGTAAAAATAAGATTCGTCACCGCTCTAGCACAACCTTGCCAACAGCCTTGAGTTCCCGCAGCCGAGAGATCGATGACGAGAAAGTAGAGCTAAGAAAATACCTAACAAAACGTCGGTGCGCGCAGCGAACGATGTTACGGCTGCGACAGCCGTGATCACAGCGATGAGCGCAGCTTTAAAGTGTTGCTTAGAGAATTGCATAGCAGGGGACATCAAGTAGATGTTGTTTATACAGACTTTAGCAATGCGTTTCATAAGGTTAGTCATCCATCTCTACTACTGAAACTTCAGGCGTACGGAATAGCCGGATCTCTGCTCAGCTGGTTTTCTTCATACCTCATAAATCGCCTTCAGGTGGTTTCTGTTAATGGTTTTGAATCTGAAGTGTTTACTGCTGAATCTGGTGTTCCGCAAGGTTCGCATTTGGGCCCTACTCTTTTTCTTATTTTCATAAATGACATCTGTACTCATATCAATCGTTCTAAAATCTTTATCTTTGCAGACGACATAAAAATTATGATGATTGATCGGATGCTAGTTTAATTCAGTCCGATCTTGTTAATATTAAAACGTGGTATAAAAATAACAACATGATTTTAAATCCAAAAATGCTACCAACTAACCCCGTTTTGACAACTTTTAATCTGACAACTTAAAATTAGGAAAAGTTAATCAAATTACTGACTTGGGAGGGAGTTGATAAAATTGTCAAAAAAGCTGCACAAATGCTTGGCTTTCTGAAACGCAATTGCCGCGAGTCCAAGCGGCCACTAACGTATTCTATTTTATATAACAGTTTAGTTCGGAGTCACTTGGAATTTGCAAGCGTTGTCTGGAGCCCAGTCTATAGTGCACCGTCACAACGTGTGGAAAGTATCCAACGAGCACACACAAGACATATTGCCTATACCACTTCAGGTATATCACACAAGCATCCTTATGAACAACGTCTCGCATTATTCAAGGTGAAAAGTCTTCGTAATCGTAGAACGATCTCTGACTAACTGTTTTTATTCAAATTTTTTAATAATAAGATAAGGTGTGCTGAATTGCTTCAGAAAATTAATATTGGTATCCCTCATAATTATCCGCGACGACCTATTACTAAAATATTCAGTTTAAATAAGTACAGAACCAACCTGGGCTTACACCAACTGTTAGCCAGAATCTGTTCTCTCTATAACGACATTAATTCGAAATTTCCTGACATTGATATTTTTAATGACTCCTTAAAAGTTTTTAAGAATAAATTGCTGAAATACATTGGTAAGTTTGTCAATTGTAATATATTTTGTAATGTATGCCAATTGTAATGTTATTTGTATTTGTTATTTTTAACTTCCTTAATTTTCTTAATTTTAAATTACTATTATTTTTTAGCATAAGTACTGTTACTGGTCAATGATGAGCTTACCTATAATGGGCATGCATATAAAATTGTAACCTAGTTAATAGATTTATATTATATATTATGTTATGCTGTTGGTTCGCCTATAAATATATAAATAAATAAGTAACAAAATATTTAGAAGATAATTTATGTAACGTGAGATAATATAAAAGAGAAGTCTATTGTATTCCAAATATGGGTAGTATTAAGATAGAATAAGGATGATTGTTAACCGTATATAGAGGTAGCAAGAGAACAACATACGTGCCATAGATACAAACATTATTAGTCATTTATTACTCTTTGTTTCCAACTTAATATAAAAGGGTCATTTATCTATATCTATACTAATATTATAAAGCTAAAGAGTTTGTTTGTTTGTTTGTTTGTTTGAACGCGCTAATCTCCGAAACTACTGGTTCGAATTGAATAATTCTTTTTGTGTTGGATAGTCCAGTTATCGAGAAAGGCTATAGGCTATATAACATTACGCTACGACCAATAGGAGCAAAGATATAGTGGTAAATGTGTAAAAAACGGGAGAAATTATACCTAGACTGACGGACATATCAACGCACAGCCTAAACGGCTAAACGTAGGCACTTGAAATTTGGAAGGGACGTAGCTTAGGTACCGCAGAGGTGCACTAAAAAAGGAATTCCCGAAATTCCCACGGGAACGGGAATTAGCGGGAAAATCCTTTTGTATGAAAAATCTAAACCGCTTAAGTTAGACGCTTGAAATTTGGCGTGCAGGTATCTTAGAAAACTGAAAGCTAAGTTGCAACAGGATATTGCAAAATTCCCACGGGAACGGGAGTTAGCGGGAAAAAACTTTTGTATGTAAAAATCTAAATCACGTAAGATAGATGTTTTCAATCTATGTACTCTGTACAAAAAAAATTAACACGCAAACGAAGTTGCGGGCATCAGCTATAATAATATAATATTATAAAGCTAAAGAGTTTGTTTGTTTGTTTGTTTGTTTGAACCGGCTAATCTCCGAAACTACTGGTTCGAATTGAATAAATCTTTTTGTGTTGGATAGTCCAGTTATCGAGGAAGGCTATAGGTTATATAACATCACGCTACGACCAATAGGAGCAAAGATATAGTGGTAAATGTGTAAAAAACGGGAGAAATTATACCTAGACTGACGGACATATCAACGCACAGCCTAAACGGCTAAACGTAGGCACTTGAAATTTGGAAGGGACGTAGCTTAGATAACGCAGAGGTGCACTAAGAAAGGAATTCCCGAAATTCCCACGGGAACGGGAATTAGCGGAAAAATCCTTTTGTATGAAAAATCTAAACCGCGTAAGTTAGACGCTTGAAATTTGGCATGCAGGTACCTTAGTAAACTGAAAGCTAAGTTGCAACAGGATATTGCAAAATTCCCACGGGAACGGGAGTTAGCGGGAAAAAACTTTTGTATGTAAAAATCTAAATCACGTAAGATAGATGTTTTCAATCTATGTACTCTGTACAAAAAAAAATTAACACGCAAACGAAGTTGCGGGCATCAGCTATAATAATATAATATTATAAAGCTAAAGAGTTTGTTTGTTTGTTTGAACCGGCTAATCTCCGAAACTACTGTTTCGAATTGAATAATTCTTTTTGTGTTAGATAGTCCAGTTATCGAGAAAGGCTATAAGCTATAAAACATCACGCTACAACCAATAGAAGCAAAGATATAGTGGTAAATGTGTAAAAAACGGGAGAAATTATACCTAGACTGACGGACATATCAACGCACAGCCTAAACGGCTAAACGTAGGCACTTGAAATTTGGAAGGGACGTAGCTTAGGTACCGCAGAGGTGCACTAATAAAGGAATTCCAGAAATTCCCACGGGAACGGGAATTAGCGGAAAAATCCTTTTGTATGAAAAATCTAAACCGCTTAAGTTAGACGCTTGAAATTTGGCATGCAGGTACCTTAGTAAACTATAAGCTAAATTGCAACAGGATATTGCAAAATTCCCACGGGAACGGGAGTTAGCGGGAAAAAACTTTTGTATGTAAAAATCTAAATCACGTAAGATAGATGTTTTCAATCTATGTACTCTGTACAAAAAAAATTAACACGCGAACGAAGTTGCGGGCATCAGCTATAATAATATAATATTATAATATTATAAAGCTAAAGAGTTTGTTTGTTTGTTTGTTTGTTTGAACCGGCTAATCTCCGAAACTACTGGTTGGAATTAAATAATTCTTTTTGTGTTGGATAGTCCAGTTATCGAGGAAGGCTATAGGCTATATAACATCACGCTACGACTAATAGGAGCAAAGATATAGTGGTAAATGAGTAAAAAACGGGAGAAATTATACCTAGACTGACGGACATATCAACGCACAGCCTAAACGGCTAAACGTAGGCACTTGAAATTTAGAAGGGACGTAGCTTAGGTACCGCAGAGGTGCACTAAGAAAGGAATTCCCGAAATTCCCACGGGAACGGGAATTAGCGGAAAAATCCTTTTGTATGAAAAATCTAAACCGCTTAAGTTAGACGCTTGAAATTTGGCATGCAGGTACCTTAGTAAACTGAAAGCTAAGTTGCAACAGGATATTGCAAAATTCCTACGGGAACGGGAGTTAGCGGGAAAAAACTTTTGTATGTAAAAATCTAAATCACGTAAGATAGATGTTTTCAATCTGTGTACTCTGTACAAAAAAAAATTAACACGCAAACGAAGTTGCGGGCATCAGCTATACTATCTATACTAATATTATAAAGCTAAAGAGTCTGTTTGTTTGTTTGTTTGTTTGTTTGTTTGTTTGTTTGAACGCGCTAATCTCCGAAACTACTGGTTGGAATTAAATAATTCTTTTTGTTTTGGATAGTCCAGTTATCGAGAAAGGCTATAGGCTATATAACATCACGCTACGACCAATAGGAGCAAAGATATAGTGGTAAATGTGTAAAAAACGGGAGAAATTATACCTAGACTGACGGACATATCAACGCACAGCCTAAACGGCTAAACGTAGGCACTTGAAATTTGGAAGGGACGTAGCTTAGGTACCGCAGAGGTGTACTAAGAAAGGAATTCCCGAAATTCCCACGGGAACGGGAATTAGCGGGAAAATCCTTTTGTATGAAAAATCTAAACCGCTTAAGTTAGACGCTTGAAATTTGGCATGCAGGTACCTTAGTAAACTTAAAGCTAAGTTGCAACAGGATATTGCAAAATTCCCACGGGAACGGGAGTTAGCGGGAAAAAACTTTTGTATGTAAGAATCTAAATCACGTAAGATAGATGTTTTCAATCTGTGTACTCTGTACAAAAAAAATTAACACGCAAACGAAGTTGCGGGCATCAGCTAAATTATCTATATTCTATATTATTATTAATTTAATATTATAAAGCTAAAGAGTTTGTTTGTTTGTTTGCTTGTTTGTTTGTTTGAACGCGCTAATCTCCGAAACTACTGGTTCGAATTGAATAATTCTTTTTGTGTTGGATAGTCCAGTTATCGAGAAAGGCTATAGGCTATATAACATCACGCTACAACCAATAGGAGCAAAGATATTGTGGTAAATGAGTAAAAAACGGGAGAAATTATACCTAGACTGACGGACATATCAACGCACAGCCTAAAAGGCTAAACGTAGGCACTTGAAATTTGGAACGGACGTAGCTTAGGTACCGCAGAGGTGCACTAAGAAAGGAATTCCCGAAATTCCCACGGGAACGGGAATTAGCGGAAAAATCCTTTTGTATGAAAAATCTAAACCGCTTAAGTTAGACGCTTGAAATTTGGCATGCAGGTACCTTAGTAAACTGAAAGCTAAGTTGCAACAGGATATTGCAAAATTCCTACGGGAACGGGAGTTAGCGGGAAAAAACTTTTGTATGTAAAAATCTAAATCACGTAAGATAGATGTTTTCAATCTGTGTACTCTGTACAAAAAAAAATTAACACGCAAACGAAGTTGCGGGCATCAGCTATACTATCTATACTAATATTATAAAGCTAAAGAGTCTGTTTGTTTGTTTGTTTGTTTGTTTGTTTGTTTGTTTGTTTGTTTGTTTGAACGCGCTAATCTCCGAAACTACTGGTTGGAATTAAATAATTCTTTTTGTTTTGGATAGTCCAGTTATCGAGGAAGGCTATAGGCTATATAACATCACGCTACGACCAATAGGAGCAAAGATATAGTGGTAAATGTGTAAAAAACGGGAGAAATTATACCTAGACTGACGGACATATCAACGCACAGCCTAAACGGCTAAACGTAGGCACTTGAAATTTGGAAGGGACGTAGCTTAGGTACCGCAGAGGTGTACTAAGAAAGGAATTCCCGAAATTCCCACGGGAACGGGAATTAGCGGGAAAATCCTTTTGTATGAAAAATCTAAACCGCTTAAGTTAGACGCTTGAAATTTGGCATGCAGGTACCTTAGTAAACTTAAAGCTAAGTTGCAACAGGATATTGCAAAATTCCCACGGGAACGGGAGTTAGCGGGAAAAAACTTTTGTATGTAAGAATCTAAATCACGTAAGATAGATGTTTTCAATCTGTGTACTCTGTACAAAAAAAATTAACACGCAAACGAAGTTGCGGGCATCAGCTAAATTATCTATATTCTATATTATTATTAATTTAATATTATAAAGCTAAAGAGTTTGTTTGTTTGTTTGCTTGTTTGTTTGTTTGAACGCGCTAATCTCCGAAACTATTGGTTCGAATTGAATAATTCTTTTTGTGTTGGATAGTCCAGTTATCGAGGAAGGCTATAGGCTATATAACATCACGTTACAACCAATAGGAGCAAAGATATTGTGGTAAATGAGTAAAAAACGGGAGAAATTATACCTAGACTGACGGACATATCAACGCACAGCCTAAAAGGCTAAACGTAGGCACTTGAAATTTGGAACGAACGTAGCTTACGTACCGCAGAGGTGCACTAAGAAAGGAATTCCCGAAATTCCCACGGGAACGGGAATTAGCGGAAAAATCCTTTTGTATGAAAAATCTAAACCGCTTAAGTTAGACGCTTGAAATTTGGCATGCAGGTACCTTAGTAAACTGAAAGCTAAGTTGCAACAGGATATTGCAAAATTCCCACGGGAACGGGAGTTAGCGGGAAAAAACTTTTGTATGTAAAAATCTAAATCACGTAAAATAGATGTTTTCAATCTGTGTACTCTGTACAAAAAAAAAATTAACACGCAAACGAAGTTGCGGGCATCAGCTAGTTAGTATAATAAATTCAGTTCTAACTCCGATCACGGTTGTTTCATTTGGGTTCCAACCTCCCGACATCGCATGGTGACCCTGCCATGCCGTATTCTGTGTCCGAGCGTCAAATTTAGTCTCGCGATCGCCGGGCGTTAGTCGCCAATATATCAAGTGACAAAGAATGTAAACAAATAACCATCCCATTTTGAGAGAAGAGACGGGAAATCAAGCTAGAACCATTCCACCGCCGATAGCCGTATCGAGCGCATCGAATAAAATTAGCGATATTTACGCACAACTCGGGAAAAATCTAAATATATAAAACTCAAAGGTGACTGACTGACTTAGTGATCTATCAACGCACAGCCCATACCACTAGACAGATCGGGCTGAAATTTGGCATGCAGATAGATGTTATGACGTAAGCATCCGCTAAGAAAGAATTTTGATCAATTTTACCCCCAAGGGGATGAAATAGGGGATGAAAGTTTGTATGAAACTTTGTCAATTTTAAACCGATCAATCTGAGACTTTGCATGCATAAAGTCTCAGATCGATCGGTCTTTGTCATCCTATAAGAATGGATTTTGATTCTACCCCTAAGAAGATATAATAGGTGATGAAAGTTTGTATAAATCTTCTTAGATTTTCGACTGATTGATCTGAAATTAAACATTGGAGCTACTATGATGAAGACGTTCGCTTAAATAGGATTTTGATTAATTCAACCCCCATAGGGATAAAATAACGGATGACGGAGGATGTAAATGTATTAGTTTGAACCTATCAGTACCTAATGGAACGAATAAATAAAGACGAACAAAATCATCCAAATTAAGAAGAACAAAAAATCCTGAATTACTTAATAATTGATCAACGCCCAGCCCAAACTCTTAGACCTAGAAAGCTGAAGTTTGGCAAAAAGGTGTCTTTTATAAAGCAGGCAACCACTAAGAAAGGATTATTTGAAATTAAACCCATAAAAAGGTGAAATGGGGGCTCAAAGTTTGCATGGGGAAAATATTTTTTTGGACATTTTGACTCAAAACTTCGTCAAGATATACCTAGCGGATAATCAACGGACAGGTATTTCGTAATTTTTCGAAAATCATTCCCTAAGTGGTATAATGAGTTGAATTAAATTAAATTGCAAGTTTCTGAATTACTCACTGATTGATCAACGTCCAGCCCAAACCCTTAGACCTAGAAAGCTGAAGTTTGACAAAAAGGTGTCTTTTATAAAGGAAAAAACCACTAAGAAAGGATTTTTTGAAATTCAACCCATAAAAGGGTGGAATGGGCTTCAAAGTTTGTATGAAGAAAACAAATATTTTTGCATTTTGGCTCAAAACTTCGTAAAGATATACCTTAAAGCAAATAAACGGACACATTTTTCGCGAAAACTATCAAACATAAGTTTTCCTTTTAATTGCCGTAAAAGTTTGCGAGTAATAGTCGACCAAGTCCCAAACGTTGTTGGGATTAATAAGAATATATTTACTAATATAAGATCCTTGGTACTACAGAGCTGAGATTTGGTATGGTCATACATATTGATTGCGCTGGCAGATCTAAAAAAATAAAATGATGGAAAAAAAAAATCGGGTCTTTCCCATACGTTTTTCTTTCTCGCCGCGCAGATATCATCGAGTGATAGAAGGCGTTTCCTACGAACGTTTTTCGATTCAGCAATTTGTTTGCGAAACATTAATTTTTATAATTAAAAAATGTGGAATATTTCACGAAAGTAGCATATACGACGAAGTTTACTCTAATCCAAAATGGTTGCCATACAAGGTTCCACGTTTAAAATGCAGCAGTTCAATATTATTCCTAAAACAATAATATAGTCAAAAAAAATTCGCGCATCAATTATTATTCTTTACAATAATATAGTCCCTAAAAAAAACTTTTCGCGCTCGCTTCACTCACGCTTTACTTACTTCCATTTTGTTGTATTATTCTGTTGTACTTAGGCCAAAACTAAAGTTATTTCTAAAGTAATCATCGGAATACTTTTTCCATTAGTATTATCGAGGTGCAGCTAAATAGTGGTTGTGTTTTTCATATTATCCAAAATGCAAAAAATCGTTAGTTCATAAAAGTGCAAAAAATATGTATTCAATATTTACTTCAATATTCATTTAATATTTACTGTGGTTAAGTGACTCCTGACAGAGTGTGCAACGGTGTTGTTATTTGTGTAGTCATTATGGTGTTTTTTATTTCATTTTTCTTTTATTTATGATTTTTTTTTCTAACCAATATCATCGAGGGGGTAAACGAAGGATTGATTTTTAAAACATAGGAGTTTACTAAGATCGATATTCGATTCAGCACTGCGTTTGTGAAAAATTAATTTCTATAGTAAAATTATTTGTCAAAAACAAGTGTCCCTCTACCAACTAAATGGTTGTTTCTAAAAATGTGAAAAAACTCACAGTGATAGAACACACAAGAATATTAAAAGGACAACTATCACACTTAAGTTGGCCCTTCAAGTTTGCGAATAATAGTCGACCAAGTGCCAAACGTTGTTGGGAATAATAAGAATATATTTACTAATATTAGATCCTTGGTACTACAGAGCTTAAATTTGGTATTTTTAATTTGGTATTGATTGCGCTGACAGATCTTAAATATTAAAAAATATAAAAAATAGTTTTATTTCAGGCAAGGCTTACTTACGCAGCGAATTTAAGCAATACAGCATTAATCCTAATCCAATTAAGAATCTTAAATACATTATGCAATTATTAAAGATCAATATGGCCCTTTACAGAATTTAATTTAAATTAATATTTTGCCTATGCCTATAAATAACGCGTCGAAGGCCGCGCTTTGCCCTATAGCACTTTATGATCAGCAGCGATCGTACGCGTCTGTCCGTTACGCTTTCACGCCTAAATTACTGAACCAGTTTTGATGAAATTTGGTACAGAGAAAGATTATTCCTTGGGAAAGGACATAGGTTTCATTTTATCTCACAACTGGGCACGATATAACCGTAGTCCACGCGGGCGAAGCCGCGGGCGGAAAGCTAGTACTATATAAAGCTACATTACCACTGACTCACTGACTGACTGATTGACATAATTGTTCTCCCAGAAGGAGGGTCGGGAAGTTAAAATGATATATGGGGGGTGTGGTCAGAATTTTCCGTCGAGTATAAGAAAACCTCGCCATCTTCGGATTCTCCTCCTCATCAGGTCGCGACCCACATTCCTGGGCGAACCGTTGGACTTGGACCGGTAGTGCTCGAACAAAGGTCGACCCACACCCTGGTCAAAGTCTACAGGTGACAATTTCTTTTCGATTTTCAAAAAAACAAAATGGCCGCCATACTAAAGTGATATTTACTCGGTATCCGGGGGTTTTGGGGGTCGCTGAATCCGAATATCTGGTAAGTTTTTCGATTTTGCCATCTACCAAGATGGCCGCCATACAAGGAGTGGTGAGGCGAGGTCGTAGGCCGAGCCGAACCACGACGCGCTGCGAGGCGAGGCCGCAGGCCGAGGCGAGCTGCGTATAAGGCGAGACCGAAGGCCGAGCTCCACAGAGGGCGAAGCCCGGAGCGTCCCCCACCCCCCCAATCCAAGATGGCAGCCATTCAAATTTAGATTTTTAATGTGAGGCGAGGTCGCAGACCGAGCCGAACGCGCGAGGCGAGGCCGAAGGCCGAGGCGAGCTCCGTATTGGGCAAGGCCGAAGGCCGAGCTCCGCGTAAGGCGAAGCCCAGAGCGTCTCCCCCCCATCCAAGATGGCCGTCGTTTAAGTTTAGATTCTTAAGGTGAGACCGAAGGCCGAACTCCGCGTAGAGCGAAGCCCGGAGCGTCCCCCCCCCTCAATTCAAGATGGCCGCCATACAAGGCCGAGGCGAGCTGCGTATAGGGCGAAGCCCGAAGCGTCACCAAGCATATTACCCGCCGACCGCCATCCGAAAATTTCATATCCTATACTGACACGCTTGTACCTTCTCTCTCTCAAGACCAAAACCGTACCTAAGTCCTGGAAGCTTGCTAACGTGCAACCAGTACCCAAGAAGGGTAGTCGTGCTGACTTCTGTAACTACCGTCCTATTGCCATCACTTCCATACTCTGTAAAGTTATGGAAAGAGTACTGTACAGCAAGCTGCTGACATACCTAGAAGCTTATGACCTACTTAGTGATCAACAATATGGCTTTCGCCGTGGACGATCGACTGGGGATCTTCTAGTGTATGTCAAGCACTGCTGGGGCGAAGCCATCGAGAAACACGGCGAAGCTCTCGCCGTGTCACTTGATATCTCGAAGGCTTTTGACAGGGTTTGGCACGCAGGTTTGCTAAACAAGCTTCCTGCGTACGGCGTCCCTGACAGTTTTTGTAGCTGGATAGCTGACTTCCTGAGTGAACGGTCAATCCGAGTAGTCGTCGACGGCTGCTCCTCTGACTTAATGGCTTTAATCTGTTCTCTCTGCGACTCTGTTCCTGCTGCGCATCAACGACATGCTTTTGCCTGGAGTGGTTGCGTACGCAGATGACAGCACAGTCATGGAGAGATATCTGTCTAGTGTAAGAGCTGGTGGGGATGAAATTCGAAATGAGAGGGAAGCAATGGTTGAGCGAGTGAACTCAACCTTAAGTCTTGTCTCTCAATGGGGTGACATGAACTTGGTGAGTTTCAACGCCTCCAAAACGCAAGCGTGCCTGTTCTCTGCAAAAAGGAGTCCATTCAAATTGACTCCTACTTTCCGGAGTGCATCTGTATCTGCCAACCTTAACTTCGGCACCTCCATCGAGTCTAAGGCTCAAACTGCGGCCAAAAAGCTGGGCATCCTTAACAAAGTTAAGCAATAATTCACGCCAGATCAACTTCTTATCCTTTATAAGGTGCAGGTCCGATCGTGCATGGAGTATTGTAGCCACCTTTGGGATGGTTCGGCCAAATACCAACTAGCTGCACTAGACTCGGTGGATCGCAGAGTCAGGAGGCTCATTGGTGATAAAAAGCTGGTTAAGGATAAGCTCCAAAGCCTAGTTCATAGACGCAAAGTAGCTTGCCTATGTGTTTTTTATAAGATGTACTTCGGGGAGTGTGCTCAGAAGCTGCATGAGCTCATTCGGCCTGCCCCTTTCTTCCATTTGACATCCAGACGCACTGCGGGGTATCACCCTTATCTTGCCGAGATACCTGGGATACGTACTGAGCGCTTTACTTCATCTTTTGTATTGCGCACTGCCAAGGAGTGGAATTCTCTGCCGGCGTCTGTATTTCCGAGCTCATACAACCCGAATATCTTTAAAGTACGAGTGAATAGGCTTCTTCTGGGTGAGCTTGCTACATCCTCGACCGCATTTTTGCCCTGAGCTAGATTGTGGTCAAGAGCGAACCTATTCTTAATAAAAAAATAAAAAAAAATATCGGCCATCTTGGATTTTAGTTGAAATTTTCGGGCATACCGACATGGATGTCGTTTAATAGGTTTTTGAGGGTTCTGATTCAGAAAATGACATCCATTTTGAAATCCAAGATGGCGGACATGTATTTTTTGTAAAAAACCGTCATGGGTATCGTTTAATTGGTTTTCGGGGGTGCTGATTGCGAACAAGACATCCATTTTCAAATCAAAGATGGCGGACATGCAGTTTAAAAAAAATCTCGTTGGCGTCGTTTAAAGGTCTGCATACAACAATACCAAGGCAGGTATCAATATAATAACCATCAAGGACAAAACAGTTTAAGACAGAAACCAGATATACGCGAAATAACGGAAGAAACAAGCAAAGAAGAATGTAGCGAAGATTTTGGACTAAATTTATGTTTTCAAGACTAATTGTATTACATCCAGAAGAAATTCAATGATAGTAAAGTTAGAAGTAAACAGTACAACACAATTGTAGAATATTAGTAAATAAATGGCAACACTGTCACTGATATGACGTACACTAGAGGGCGCTGGGATGGCCCCGGCATTCCGCTGCGTACGCGATACCAGAACGGTTGTGTGTTATTAATTCTATTGTGTATTATTTGATCTCCACTATAGTACATCTGGCGACCCTGCAAGAGGCTACAAACCTGGAGGCAAGTACAAAACAATAAGAAACGAAGAAAATACAATAAAGTTTTATAAAAAGAGGTAAATCGATGCTTGAGACAGTTCATTAAGGTCATAAAGAAAGATTGATAAGTTTCTTAAAATGTATCACAATACGGTTAGATATTTGTTTCGTGGTAAAATTACTTTCAAAACGAATATAACACACTAGCTTTCCGCCCGCGGCTTTGCCCGCGTAGACTACGGTTATATCGTGCCCAGTTGTGAGATAAAATGAAACCTATGTCCTTTCCCAAGGAATAATCTTTCTCTGTACCAAATTTCATCAAAACTGGTTCAGTAGTTTAGGCGTGAAAGCGTAACAGACAGACGCGTACGATCGCTGCTAATCATAAAGTGCTATAGGGCGAAGCGCGGCCTTCGACGCGCTATTTATAGGCATAGGCAAAATATTAATTTAAATTAAATTCTGTAAAGGGCCATATTGATCTTTAATAAATGCACAATGTATTCAAGGTTCTTAATTGGATTAGGATTAATGCTGTATTGCTTAAATTCGCTGCGTAAGTAAGCCATGCTTGAAATAAAACTATTTTTTTATATTTAAGATCTGTCAGCGCAATCAATATGTATGACCATACCAAATTTAAGCTCTGTAGTACCAAGGATCTAATATTAGTAAATATATTCTTATTATTCCCAACAACGTTTGGCACTTGGTCGACTATTATTCGCAAACTTGAAGGGCCAACTTAAGTGTGATAGTTGTCATTTTAATATTCTTGTGTGTTCTATCACTGTGAGTTTTTTCACATTTTTAGAAACAACCATTTAGTTGGTAGAGGGACACTTGTTTTTGACAAATAATTTTACTATAGAAATTAATTTTTCACAAACGCAGTGCTGAATCGAATATCGATCTTAGTAAACTCCTATGTTTTAAAAATCAATCCTACGTTTCCCCCCTCGATGATATTGGCGAGAAAAAAAAATCATCGAATAAAAAAAAAATTGAAATAAAAAACACCATAATGACTACACAAATAACAACACCGTTGCACACTCTGTCAGGAGTCACTTAACCACAGTAAATATTAAATGAATATTGAAGTAAATATTGAATACATATTTTTTGCACTTTTATGAACTAACGATTTTTTGCATTTTGGATAATATGAAAAACACAACCACTATTTAGCTGCACCTCGATAATACTAATGGAAAAAGTATTCCGATGATTACTTTAGAAATAACTTTAGTTTTGGCCTAAGTACAACAGAATAATACAACAAAATGGAAGTAAGTAAAGCGTGAGCGAAGCGAGCGCGAAAATTTTTTTTTGCGACTATATTATTGTTAAGAATAATAATTAATGCGCGAATTTTTTTTGAATATATTATTGTTTTAGGAATAATATTGAACTGCTGCATTTCAAACGTGAAACCTTGTATGGCAGCCATTTTGGATTAGAGTAAACTTCGTCGTATATGCTACTTTCGTGAATTATTCCACATTTTTTAATTATAAAAATTAATGTTTCGCAAACAAATTGCTGAATCGAAAAACGTTCGTAGGAAACGCCTTCTATCACTCGATGATATTTGCGCGGCGAGAAAAAAAAACCATCGCCCTTTCACGTGTATGGGAAAGACCCGATTTTTTTTTTCCCATCATTTTATTTTTTAAGATCTGCCAGCGCAATCAATATGTATGACCATACCAAATCTCAGCTCTGTAGTACCAAGGATCTAATATTAGTAAATATATTCTTATTAATCCCAACAACGGTTGGGACTTGGTCGACTATTACTCGCAAAATTTTACGGCAATTAAAAGGAAAACTTATGTGTGATAGTTTTCCTTTTAATTTCGTCGTATACGTACTACGGTGAATTTTTTCATAATTTCAAAAATTTGAAAAATATATATTTTTTAATTTGTTTAAAAGAAACGTAATTTATGTACGTTTCAGCGAAAAATTTAGAATAGAGATCGCCGAAACACACAAAAAAAAATAAAGTAGACGAGATTTATAGAAATACAAGGGTTTAATTAAATAAAAACACTACAAAATTCGAAATCGGGACCAAAAAGGATAAACAATAAATATACAACAAAATTAAAAAAAAAAAACAAAAACTTAACAGTAAGATAGTAGGGTAGCCTATCAATGACTGGAGGTTTAGTTTGGGAGAGAAGAACTGGTTAATTTAGAACACTAATTTTAACATACAATCGAATCTTGTGGCTTTACTAAATTTAATAGGTATGGGACTTAACTACTAGGTCTTCTTGGGGCCGCCGGGGTATCCACAACGAAGATGTGGTTGGATCAGGTTGTCTTAAAATCACTGTGGTCTCTTCTGCAATCACTAACACGATGTCTACGTTGCTAGATTCACAATAACGTTTAATCCTGATAGCTCGAATTCTACTATCCTAACTCCTTGCGTGGGCCTGGGTGTATCAGCTTCTTTGATCTTAATAGACTCCGATATGAAATTTGCTATTGTTATTTTGCCACTCATGAACAAAATTTTCACAAAACTTTTCTGTATAACATTAATTTTCAGTTTATTCAATCCATAGTATATTTTCCAGAATTTTTCAGTTTATTCAAATGCATAGTATATTTTAATTATTTCTACCAAAATACACTTATTTTTTCAAAAATCCATCATCAGAAAACATTGACAACTTCTATCCCAAACCAAAAAGCAAAAAATCGATAAAGTTCTAAAATTTTGAAATCTATTGAATAAAAAAGAAAACTAGACCGGAAAGAATAAGAGAACAAAAAAAAGATCGCAAGCAGAAATGCTGCAACACCCCCTTTTTACAAAAAAAATAAAAATTTGAACACCCTGTATACCAAAAAAAAAATTCTTTTTCCAACCCTATATGGAAAAAATAAATTAAATTTAAGTTAAGTTAAGTTTAAGTTGAAGTTAATTTAAAGTTTCAGTTGAAGTTAAGTTTAAGTTGAAGTTAATTTAAAGTTTAAGTTAATTTTAAGTTTAAGTTAAGTGTAAGTTAAGTAAAAAGTTTTAGTTTAATTAAACCCTGTTCAAAAAGAAAAGATTTATATTAAATAAAGAAACTTAAATAATACCAACAACAAATAATCGCGCATTAACATAAGTAGAACAAAAACATTAATTAAAACAAAGTTTACTAATTCGAATTGAAAATCACGAAATTCACAAAAAGTGCAATGACACAAAACATCACAACGAACTAATTAAGCTAAAAGGAGAGTAACTGGGAACAACATCCAAAGCTATTTTTCAAGTACCAACTAAGAACAACACGTAAGCAATACCTAGAAGTTACAAGAGAAATAAACTCAGCCGGGAATCCCAAACGAAACGACTCAACATTAAAACCTAGCCCTAAATAACTAACACTAAGATATATCAACAATAGAAACAACAAAAATCAACTACATATTACGTAATAATTTACGTAAAAGTTTCCTAAAACTTACAAAATGTCAACAACTGACGACAAATAGCAAACACCACAGACCTAGACTTCAAAGAAAATAATGGACTGTCAGTCAACTCGGACTTTGTAGAGAGGCTCGTGGAGAATCTGGCCATTCAATTTTATCATGTCCTTTTTCTTAGAGTCTGGCCAGTGAAAGCGCGACCTGAGAAAACGCGGCAAATTTAAAAAATCTTTGTGTGGTATTACTGACTATAGCTAGAAAAAAGTATTTTGATACTTGACAGGAAAGAATTCGATCTAGAAAGTTAGTGGACTTAGCAAAAAATCAGCTGCTGAGTTAATGATGTTACAGCTAATTCTATGTCAAGGCCACTAGAAGTTTATGTTTAGTTGTTACGTAGAAGCGGTCAATGGCTTCTAAATACGACATTGGAACTTATTGAGTAATTCTAATAGAAGTGAATTTAATTGGAGAATATATTGTTTACTATGGAACTATAAATAGTGACTAGTGAACGAATTGAAATTATAATTTATTGCTTTTTAAAGATAGAATTAAAATTTTGAACAAATCTCTACGTATGGTAACAGATGCAGATTCGATGTTTCACATATGTAACTTATGAACAAAATTAAAAATAATAAGAGAGTTATTAAAGGTATAATCATTAGGAAATACCAATTTGATATGGATTATAAAAACAGGAAAACCGCGTTAACTTAATACCTTCTAAAAATAATTGAAAAAATTTTTTTAATTGGTATAACACAACATATATTGTCGCTAATGAGATTCTATTTATCGCTCTTTTGGGAAATCCAAGGAATTTTATTTGTTGGCAACATGCCCACATACGATAGTAAGGGAGTTGTTTACATAAAACTCTGGGTTTTGCCAATATTGGTTGATAAATTCTTGCGCGCATTCTTGGAAACTTTCAATTTTCAGGTCAATGTTGATAGAGGTATATTATGTCTTTAGATTACTTAAAGTTTTCTGCACCTATAATCTTCAATTAAATTTTTGTTTCACTAGGACAGTTCTCAAAGTAGAAATTTATGAAACACTTGACGTTTAAATTACATTTATATTTACTTGCAAAAAATCTAGCGCCGTTTTTTGCTTGTGAGGTAGCATTATATATTTTTACTTGTCTATGACAATTTAAATTTATAACTCCGAGTACTTTTTTACAAATAATACCGTTTATCACATTCGCTCTGAGCTAAATTATCAATTTTAATGATGTAAATAACCCTAGAATTGAACTTACAAAAAATCAAGTCTATTATATTTTTGTTATCAATTAAATATTTTTTTCCTCATAGCAATGATATAAAAGCTGATAGAATAATGCTATCTCTCATATCCAAACCCGAAAGCGAAGAATCTACATTTTCATTTGGTCTTTGAAGGTAAGAATTTTTAATAATTCCAAATTTAATTAATTGTAACTTTGATATTTTTTTTCAAGTCCAAGTATCAGCATGTAGGTTTGATCTACCTGATTTCACGATTGTTACTTTTCTTCGCAGATTGACTAGCAATGAGTCCCAACCGTAATTTGCGTCGTCTACCAAAGAAGAAGCGATCTGCACCAGCACCAAGCAGAACTTCTCGCAGAGATTCGGAAATCAGTGACGTTTCGCTGCTGATAGTGATTAAACCAATTATTGAAAAGCTATTGGAATACATCAGAGTTGTTGAACAAAACCAAACAGAAGACGAGTCCTCGACATTTGAAAAACAAAAGTACATAGACCTCCGCGACATCTATGTGTATATTGTGCATGAAGACACAACCAAGTACCTTGAACTATATCGACAAAAAGTAAAAAAAGACGGAGACATAGTAGTTACTAAAAAAAATATTTGAAAATGCTGTTGCTATCCTCATGCAATCTTTGATGTTCCTTGCTCGAGATATTGAAGATTAATAAAATGTTAATTGTTATTTATTCTATTTCATTTAACTGCGTTATTAGTTCTGTACTTATTTGATCATAATAAACTTTTGCACGTGATACTTCAACTTAAAATGTCCTTCGAAATCATGAATTCAGACACGAGCAGTATGACATTGAAGCAAAAATATATTACTTGTGAATTCCGCGAAAATCACCTTGATAAGAATAGATCATTAAGGTCAAGCTAATTTTATACGAGTTCGTTGCCCTGCTGCATTTTTGTTATCACTAATGTTTATTCAAATAAATATATAAACACCTAGGTCATAATAGCAATTCACTCTGTTTTCATTTCAAAATCTCAGTGACTGCCGATAGAATAAGACGTTATCCCTTAGTAAAAAGATATGTCACAAACAGTTTATACTGATTTCTTAGTTGTGAAACTCGTAAGATTCCCTGAAGTATTTAGACATTTCTCTTATCGGTGCATCCATAGATCGTGGATAGTGTCCGGTGATGGCAAAAATGTGTTCGTTGCTTTTCCGCGACGAGTGTTAGGTTGCACTTATCATATGAATGTATCAGAGTTCTACTCAGCGACGGTTGAATATGGCACAGGTAAGAATCTGTTTTTATCCGTGACCTTAAAAATGCATTTTTTATAAATCTAATGTTCTCGGTTGATTAATTGCAGATAATATCGATGATGGGTTCCAATTTGTCTATGAAAAATTTGCTGAGTATCTACAAAAACAGTTTTCGACTAGATGAAACGAAATCACGCCAGTGTTCCAGAATCTTTTACAAACGATATCACCCACGTAACCTCAAATTTATTGTTCTTTTCCGATAACAACGTGCCTGTTTTGTATCAATGTATAAAATGGTGATTTCAATAAATTTGTTATGTATACAGTTCACCTGGAATGTCATTAGGTAGATTTTTTTTAGAAATCCAATACAAGTGTTTATTTTCGATTTAAAATTTCGAAGAAATCCAATTTTTCATGTCGGGCAAAACCGAATGGTTTTTTTTTATGCATGCAGCTGCTCCGATGGAATCTGTATATAAAACGCTGATAGCCTCATTGCCCATTTCTGTTTCCCTGATCCTGGCTTAAGAGTGGACGTTCTTTGGTTAAATTTCAGTTATACAGCTGAAATTATGTTCAAAAATAAGGTAAGTTTATTTGCAAATTGTTATAAGTTCAGTACACGTGTACTCTGTTCTAAACGAAGTGTTTGGGCGTTTCAGACCTCGGTTATGATGCCAGTGAAGAAATATTTGGTTGTCAAATTCGTAGGGAGCCTCAGTGATAAGCCGGGATTGACATGCGTCCCAAGTAAATGGCTTCGCACGTCTTTGGGCCAGATTATATTCGTACGCTACCCACCACTAAGTGAAATTCACAAAATTTATCAGATGATTATTGCGAACTCTTCAGCGTTAAGCCACTGGGAACCTTACATAGCTGCATTTTATTATCAAACAGGTAAGTCAACTCTTAATTAGCGAGTAGTATCACTTAGTAGATTTGCCCATTAATTATAGTTTCATTTGTACAGATAGTCTCGAAGATGCTGTGGCTTTTACGTCAAAAATCTAATTTCTGCCTGAAGAATTAATTGCACGCCTCATAAGCGGACCGTTAGAATAGAATAGAATAGAATAGAAAAAATCTTTATTTTATAGGACATTCAGGATGCCACTTAAAACAAGTCAAGATTACATGAAATACATACAAACAAACATTAAAGGATGTAAATACATACATACGCATTCGTTCTATTGACCCTACTGACTCTACGCCTATTCGCAAAGGTGCAGTCTTCCCCAGAGAAGAACAGGCAAGAAACTCTGAGGGTGCTCTTTTTAATCGCATTACAAATTTTCTTATTTTCTAATTTTAACTAATTCAGAAATAACTCTAGAGCTGAGCAGTTCATTCCCATGGCTGCTTGTCAGTTATGTAATCAGAAATTTTGTAATAGCCCTTTTTGCAAAGTTTTTGTTTAATTACTGTCTTAAATTTATCCAAAGGTAAATTTTGAATACACATGGGAATCTTATTGTAGAAACGTATACAGGTAGTGCTCTACTTTTGCCTCACAAAAATCAAGTGAGGAAAAAATTTCTTGAACTGAAAATATCTGTATTTAATTCTTATCGCACTTTTAATTGGTTAATAAATACACAATTTTCATAAAAATAGTTGCTTGTTTTTACTCCAATATGTCATTATCATTTTCCTTATTAGTTATAATGGCACTATATGAGCGGCAAATATGAGTCATACTTTGCCTTCACTCGACGTAAAACCACATTATTGCGTGGGTATTGAATGAAATGACGTCACGACGCGCTCTTATTAATGAAGCTATTGGCAGGGTGCGTAGTATATGGTGGGGAGGGCTGGCGCTGATTACCACTTTTACATGTAAATCTTATGGGAACCGCATGATTTCACGCTAATGGTGGCCACTGTAATTAAATTACTCCGTTTGATTTAACATAGGAAAAGCATGAAAAGTGAGGGCAGCACCCATCGCGCTCCTGGCCAATTGTAGTTTGAGGTTAGAGTTGTTTTAACTGCTATGACTGAAATAAAAATTGCATGCCTTAAGCGCGATGGTAGGTATGCTCTGCTCTCGCCTAAAAATTCAAACCACCGATTCCATTTCGTTAAATTGCAGTTATAATTCATAGTATACATGTTAAGAAGGTAAAAACACCTTATCATAAGTGAAACATTATTAATTTATCGTTAAAAAAAATTTTGAGCTGAATATAGCTATTTTAACTTAAAAAATAACATAAAAAAGTGGTTTCAATGCCTTTTAATGTGAATTCTTTGTATCACCCATGGCGGCGTAAACCTTAAAACTTTTAGAAAATAGAATTTTAGGACTTTATTTTTTTTCTAATCTCTTTGTTATGAATTTTGAAACTGACAGTACAAAAATCTTAACTTAGTATTCATTTGTTTATTTATAATTTAATTTTTTCGATTGACATCTACACTTATTTTTTCTATTTACGTCAGCCATATGTATAAAAAATATAATAAACAGAGTTGAGTGAGGAGTTGTGACTTCTACCAGAACATGTAAGAGGGCATTAGCATAAATTTCGATAGCATAGCGCTTAAGGCATGCACATTTGGTTTTACCAAACTTTCCCCCTTATTTTGTTTTTCTTTGCTGAATTTTTCAATAGAGTAGATTTAGAGGTAGAAATAAGATTTCAATTACATTCTGTAACCTATTAAATGTAATTATTAGCATTATTTTGAGTCATTGTAAATAGACCATGCGCATTATTTTATTTGCATAAATTCAGCAGATAATTCCAAAGTGATTGAGATGAGCATAGCTTAGGATTTTGTGAAAAAAAACGCATTAAGATGAAAATTTTACGATGTGTATTTTATAAGTTTCGCATATCATTGATCCCAACACCCAATAACTTGAAAAACACCAGATACCCCAGTTAGTAATAATACTTAAGTGTTAAATCACCCAAAATACATCAAAAAATTAATACATTTCATTCAAATCAGTTTGCTATTGATTCATGGAGTTCAGTCTAATTCAATTCGTATCACAGCAGCTTCAGGATTACGGTGTCTGAATTTCGCTGGTCTTTCAGTTGTAAATACTGGTCGGATTGGAAGTTCATTTGCTCTTGAAGCTTGATCTTTTCTGGAGTTATTTTTATGGTGATGCCTTCTTCTGGAGTGACGTCTTCTTGGTTTGTCTTCAGCAGTATCAGGCTTTGTTCTGTGAATTATCAAAAGATACCCGTTAGAACTTTAAAAGCGAGTTTCTATAAGATCTTATCAAAAATTTAATGGACAGTTTATGGAATTAATGATCAATTTAATTTACATAATTAGATTCAAACGGTATAAATACATCAATCTTATTGCCATGACGAAATAATTTACACACATTAAAATCACATTAAGTGAATGGTTTGAACAAAGTATCTACCTTATGTGTCGTGGTGGAGAAATGAATATCTGTTCTTGCTGAGAACTAGATGATTGGGGGTCACTCCTGCCAAAAGCTTCAGGATTACGATGTCTGAATTTTGCTGGTCTTTCAGTTGTAAATTCTGGACGGATTGGAAGTTCATTTGGCCTTTGTACTCTTGAAGGTTTAATGTTCTCGGAGTTATTTTTATGGTGATGCCTTCTTTTAGAGTGACGTCTTCTTGACCCTTCCCTGTAAATTATCAGAGAGTGAATTCATTAATTCCATTCCTAGAGAAACTAAAAACATTCTAACAACTAAATAACTACCTCATGTTAGGTCGCGAAACTAATATTAGTTCTCGCTGAGGTTGAGATGATTGAGGTTCTCGCCAGGATGTAGCTTCTGAAGCTTGGGATCTCCACGAGTCTGAAGATCTCGCCGCATATTCAGGTCGAATCGAGGCCACATTAGGTCTTTGCAGATGCACAGCTCTTGTTTTTTTCGGAATTGTATGCAATAGAGTTCACTCTACCGGAGGAACCTTCTTTCAAAGTAGTTCCTGCAATCCTTGACCTGTAAATTAGACACATTGTTAATGAATACTCAATAATAAAGCTTGCAACAAACATCAACAAAGACCTGGTTAGAAAAATTTAACAATCTAAAAGTACTTTCCTCGAGGAATAAGAAGTCGATTGCTTTATAATTTCTGCTTCACAAATCCCAACTATCACCACTAGAATTAAACATGTTACTAAACACTTACTTAAATTCATTTTTATTTAATATAAATTTAATCAAGTCAATGTTAATCCTAACTGACAACCACTTTGTTCCAAATCCTAATGACTTAAAGATCCTGAGCCTCTACAAAAGCTTTTTTTATATAATTCCCTTATCAGATGGTATCGATCTCCTATTTGAAGATTTATATGTTTTCAATATAATTCCTTGTAAACTGTCGATATTTATTTGTTATTAACCGCTAAATGATCAATACAGGTCATAAATAAGAAATTCCTAACATTGCTTACCCTGAACATTATTCCTCGTAACAGGTTTGCTACTGCGTTGTGACATCATAATTCATTAATTGACAGTTTTAATGTGCCGACACATTCAAAATTAGATCACAACACGTTTAATGAGGTGATTTTATAATTATTAATATCATAGTTAATAGTCACAGGTGTTTATAGCCAATAAAAATGTTTAATTCATAAAATGGTTTCTATGAACGACATCTTATCAATATCATTTGGAAATGTTCTTAATAATTTATAGAGAGCATTGTACATTTTTTATAACAAGCATTTATTTACCTTATCAGTACAAATTTGAGCCTACAGTAACTTGTCATGAGTAACGAGGAAAATAATGAATACATTTCGCTTGGTTCATTATTCAGAGATCACGCGGTTGTCAAACCACAGTTTATACCTCTTGATCCTATGGGGAAAATTAGCTTACTAATTAGAGTATATATATTTCCCCGAATAATTCTTTTTCATTACAAAACCTGCCTGCTTTCAATCAGGACCTGTTTTGCAGCGATATCATATTTCATGTTTCCAATTTTAATTGAAAGGATCAGTGCAGTTTAAAACTTGACTATGGATTACAGTATATTAGAGGTAAGCTTTTTCTTACAATTGTTAATATGTGTTTGCTTTACTGTATTATATTTTGATGGCTTATATTCAATTCTTCCAGATTAACTCAAGAGAGAGCACTTATCACGTAGTGAAATTCTATGAAGTGGAGAACAAGCCACTTGGTAGTATCTATTGTGTACCATCATCTTGGATCAAATGGCAAGATAATGATTCAACAACAGTGCTGATGGCATATCCTGATGAGCCCCATGAAATCACTGAAAAACGAGTCAAAAACTACGAAACTCCCAACGATAACTGGACTTTGTTCTTTGCGGAAATCATGTACAGCTCAGGTGAGATCTAGATCTGTTTTTCAATCTATACTTTTTTAAAGTGTTATCAAAGGTTCATTATTTAGATCATTGGAGTATTAGATCAAATCTTCAACGAAAGTAAGCGGAAGTTTTAGGATCTTTAAGGTTGAACTCTTGGATCACAATGACGTATCTATTGCAGATTTATACAACGATGCGATAAATTACATCGCACACAAGAATGCAGAAAAGTGCAGTGGTGAAGTCTCCATGGAAATTGAAAGTCAATGTTCAGTACCAAATTCGTCGGTCAACTCTGATGAAGATGAAAGTGCTTTTTTGTTGAAGTTTGAAGAAGAAATAAACAGGCAATTGAACTCAGATCCTCAGTCATTAGTAGTGAATACGATAGATGAAATTATAAATTCAAAACTAGAAATATCGGAATTTGAAATGGATCAGGATATCTATGAATTTGAAGAAGAAAATCATTTGAATAAACCGTTCATGCCCTTAAAGAAAAATAGAAACGTGATGACATCAAGAACTTCTCAGAATTTAGGACAAAGAAACAACCTATTGAGAGCTGCTGATAACTCACGCTATACCGACGAAAAATGGACGTTGAAGCATCAGGTCTACTCACCGGGACTAGTCGAGCTTACGCCTAATTCTGGTGTGTATATTGAAGAGGCAAAACTCAAGGATTGTTTGAAATATTCCAAGACATGTACTTCATTGACAAGACGCCTGACTGCAAATATATTCACTGAGTATGCCTTGAGAAAGTGTATTTACATCGGAAACCGAAAAGGTGATCAAGACAATAGATTAGATCGTAATGCGGTTCGAGAGATTGTCAATTTCGTTCGAGAACATGAATACAAACACAATTCGCGAGTAGTTCATATTGCTATGGTCGAAAGCGCTATACGGTACCAGATGATGGCATGTAAAAAGGATTATCGATTTCATGCAGTGAATGACTTTAAAATTTAATCTACATTCTAAGTTCTAAGGATATTTTTATATTGTTTTTAATAAATGCTTACTTTCCATTAATATAGTTGTTTATTTCTACTTATACCAGGAAATCTTAAATGAAAAATTAGGTTGGTAAGATGTGAAGCCTCGTTGCTAGGCAACGGTCACAAGAAGGCGGGGCGTTGCTAGTATGAAGATAAAGTGACCAATGAGTGCTCTGTTCTGCTTAATTTTTATAAAATTTTCCATTTCATGATGAATCATTCTTTATTTCAATAACGAGTTACTGATTATGATTCATAATGAACTTATTCAAATACAGCTTTGTTGGTTAATCAGAGGTCAGGAGTTATCAAAGTACTGAGAAAAAAAGTTATTTTATGCTTATCGGTTTCATATAGAAAACTAAAACTTGCTAATTAGAATATCCGGCCCTAAATGAATATTACTCATAAAAATGGGCTTTTGTTTATTCATATTGTAATTCAAAATTAAACTAATATCAGTACAAAGATAAAAAATACTTTATTGATTATAATACTAATGAGATACAATCACATTAAAATTAGACCTCTAATGGCACTTATGACTAATTAGTAAATACAATATCAATGCTTAGATAATACTAGACTAGATAATACTTGAACAATACATCGATACAAATATAATACAAAGATACTCAGGAAAGTAATATTCTCTTTCAAACTATTTTCCTAATTTATATCACAGTAGATGGAGATTGAGGCTAAGAACGGGCGAAAGCTTCAGGATTGCGATGTCTGAATTTCGCTGGTCTTCTAGTTGCAAATGGTGGTCGAATTGGAAGTTCATTTGGTCTTCGTGGTCTTAAAGCTTGAGTTCTTGCAAAGTTAGTTTCTTGTGATCTTATTCTGTTATAGTAATTGCCTCTCACGTTGGTCCTTGCAGTATCAAGATTCGTTCTGCAAAAAATTAGAATTTATTGACCTATTTTCAATGCTACAGAAAGTATGTAATCATATGATAAACAAAATATCTACCTGACATTACGTGACTGCGGAACGAATGTCTGTTACCGCTGAGAACCAGATGATTGAAGGTCACTCCTGGCAAAAACTTCAGGATTAGGATGGCTGTATGAAGTCGAAGGTCTTTCAGTTGTGAATACTCGTCGAATTAGAGGTTTAATTGGCCTTTGTACTCTTGGAAATTGGATTCTTGTAACGTTAGTTTGTTGTGTTGTCATTCCATTAGTCCTTACAGTATCAAGATTTGAGCTGAATGAAGCTGAAGGTCTTTCAGTTGTAAATACTCGTCGAATTAGAAATTGATTTGGCCGTTGTACTCTTCGAGGTTGGATTCTTGTAACGTTAGTTCGTTGTGTTGTCATTCCATTAGTCCTTGCCGTGTCAAGATTTGGCCAGAATGAAGCTGAAGGTCTTTCAGTTGTAAATACTCGTCGAATTAGAGGTTTAATAGGCTTTTGTACTCTTGGAAATTGGATTCTTGTAACGTTAGTTCGTTGTGTTGTTATTCTATTAGTCCTTGCAGAGTCAAGATTTGGCCTGAATGAAGCTGAAGGTCTTCTAGTTGTAAATCCTGGTCGAGTTGGAAGTTCATTTGGCTTTTGTGACCTCGAAGCTTGGGTTCTCACAAAGTTAGTTTTTTGTGATCTTGTCCTGTTATAGTAATTGTCTCTCGGGTTGTTCCTTACAGCATCAAGATTTAGTCTGTAAAATAGTAAAATTCATTGACCTAATTTGATTGCTAGAAAAAGAATTTAAACATATGATCAACAAAATATCTACCTGATATTACGTGAGTGAGGAACGGACGTTTGTTTCCGCTGAGAATTAGATGATTGGAGGTGACTCCTGCCAAAAGCTTCAGGATTACGATGTCTGAATTTCGTTGAAGGTTTTTCAGTTGTGAAAGCTGGAGGGATTGGGAGTTCATTTGGCCTTTCTACTCTTGGAGATTGGATTCTTGTAACGTCAGTTCGTTGTGTTGTCATTCTATTAGTCCTTGCAGTATCAACATTCGGCCCGAATGAAGCTGAAGGTCTTCTAGTTGTAAATCCTGGTCGAGTTGGAAGTTCATTTGGCTTTTGTGACCTCGAAGCTTGGGTTCTCATAAAGTTAGTTTTTTGTGATCTTGTCCTGTTATAGTAATTGTCTCTAGGGTTGTTCCTCACAGCATCAGGATTTAGTCTGTAAAATAGTAAAATTTATTGACCTAATTTGATTGCTAGAAAAAGAATTTAAACATATGATGAACAAAATATCTACCTGATATTACGTGACTGTGGAACGAATATTTGTTTCCGCTGAGAACTAGAGGATTGGAGGTGACTCCTCGCAAAAGCTTCAGGATTACGATGTCTGAATTTCGCTGAAGGTTTCTCAGTTGTGAAAGCTGGTCGAATTGGAAGTTCATTTGGCTTTTGTACTCTTGGAGGTTGGATTCTCCTGGAGTTATTTATTTGGTGATGCATTCTTCTAGAGTGACGTTTTCTTGACCCTTGGGATCTCCATGAGTCTGAAGATCTCGCCGCATATCCAGGTCGGATCGGGGCCACACTAGGTCTTTGCGGACGCACAGCTCTTGTTTTTTCGGAATTGAATGCAATAGAGTTCACTCTACCGGAGGAACCTTCTTTCAAACTAGTTCCTGCAATCCTCGACCTGTTAATTAGACACATTGTTAATGAATACTCAATAAGAAAGTTTGCAACAAACATCAACAAAGACCTGGTTAGAAAAATTCAACAATATAAAAGTACTTACCTCGAAAAATAGGAAGTTGATTGCTTTATAATTTCTGCTTCACAAATCCCAACTATCACCGTTAGAATCAAACATTCAATCAACTTCATTTTGACTTTCTAACAATAAAAATATTCGTCTCAAAGAACAACCACTCTCTCCAAAATCTTAAGGATAATACGCTCTCGAGTTCCCGAACGGCCCTTATATAGCATTTCGTCATGAGGTTTCCTCGATGTATTCGCCTGATAAACATTGTTTTATTCATTGTATAGAATATATATTCTTTGTTCCTTGATTATTTTCCGAAGGGTCGATGTCGAAGGTCATCGATATTGGTTTCTTTTCAAGGAATCCTTTGAAATGTTAATGAATTACGTCTCAGCCGAGCCTAATATTAGTACCACCTAGTAAATTGAATCGAGCAACCATATATGGTAAAGGGTTTTCAATTTTGTTTCATGAGTAATGAGGAAAGAATTGAAAAAATATATTGCTTGATTGATTACTCAGAGATGACGGAATCAAACCGCAGTAACAATTGAGCTTATACCTATTGATTTATTTGGGAAAAATGGCTCACTAGATGTATATATTGTATAGATCTGTTTTTCAATCTATAATATTCTATAGTGTTATCAGTGGTTCATTATTTAGATCATTGGAGTATTAGATCCAGTCTTTAATGAAAGTCAGCGGAAGTTTGAGCAAACGATGTAGTTTTAGTACCTTAAAGATTGGACTCTTGGATCATAATGACGTATCTGTTTCAGATTCACACAACGACGCGATACATTGATATAGTACAAAAAATGGTTACATAAATGGTACACAGTATCCGTGTACTTATAACATCGCTAGAAGTAAACAACAAGGTAGCGATAGCATCTTGAATGGCGTGAAGTACTCCCTTGGGTGAAATTGCATGGAATTAACTACTGGTGCTTAATTAACTAATTAAAGCGATCCATCACGTCGTGACCTTTCCCTTCACCCCCTGAACCATGGTATATAAGCTTTGAAGAGCATTCCGGAAATGCCAGTCCTTTCGAAACTTTCCCTAAGAGCACTCTGCTTCCAAATAGAGAATTCAAAGCAGATCAAAGTACTCGAAGCATAAATAAATATGATAATAAAGATCTTCACGTTGCTAGCTGTGGGGTTGATTGGGTTTACTGTAACCTGGTTCGCTCCACCTATCTTCAAAAATGACTGCATCCCTCTTGAACAACCGGTAAGTCCACGACTGATTTATTCTTTTGAAGTTTCAATGATTCGTACCAGTTTGTTTATTATTTTTTGTATCATTCCAGTGCTTTGCATCGAGTCAGTGTTGCAATACTATGAAACCAGGTGGAATTGGTCTACGCTTTACGCCGGGAACATGTTTCATCTTTGGAGATTCAAAGTGCAAAACCGATGACCAAATTCCAAATTACAGCGAGTTCTTAAGTCTACAGCGTCAGCTAAATCGTACAAATTTCCAAGAGTTGAAACATAAATATTGGACGGCTGTTGGTGTTAGATAATCTAACTCAAGACAATTTTGGTCATGCTTTGCTAGGATGCTAAGAGGCTTTTGTTAGTTTAAGTCTAAATCTACAATTTGAATGTGAATAAATGAGATCAATTAAATTTTTTTTCATTGATATCCTTTTTTTGAATGTAAAATATTTGAATATTTAGGACTGTACTGACCTATTGTTTGTAGGAACTGCACTTTTCTTCTTTTTCTCTTGTTTCCTTCATTACCATCAGGCTCACAACTTATAAAAAATTCAAGACAGCACTTTAGTGTATTTTTATACTACTGAGTTATTTATTTATAAAATTTCCTCAATTGCAAACTGGTACAGTTTCAACTACTAGATGACTGAATCGGTTTTTCAGGACGATTTTCCTTATATTTGTTCCCTATCATTTTGACCTTTGACGTTTGAGTAAGCCGTTGTGGGAACAATGAAGATAAGAAGCTATTTTTACGACCAATACAAAGAACACCATAATCTCCATATGTAAAATAGAATCTCGTGCTTCATAAATATCAAGATCTAGTTCCAAAAAATTTTACTACTGTTTTATTGTACGAGTAAGTTTCTTCGGAAAGATATATTCTAATATAATGTAAGAATTCAAACAATTCTTATCCTTAGTAATATTATGAATGCCAATGCAATCACTAAGACTACAAACATTAACAAAAGTTTGTTCGATAGGACAATAAAGTTTGTAAATTGAAACTATATTACCTTGACTGGACATTACTCATTTAATATCTTTCCTGCTTTATGTCACGGCTTTGTTATATTTAGTTTAATTACCGACCGTTGGTAAGGAAAATGATGCCGACTAATATTAAATTACATCTTTCTTCGAGACTTTCAAGTAAATAAATAACCAATTTATAAAAATAATCCTTTTTATTGGCACATTTGAAAATAATACAACAATTCAGTGATTACTAAAATATTTGGCTTAAAAAAATAATACTGTACTTAGTATAAACTTATTTAAATGCTAATGATTATCAGGAGATTCATAAGAATGTTGAAGAGACTCCAGCCAATTATTGTAGAGTACTTCTAGATCGATCCTGTGCGTATTGCGATTGATGTATTCTGGAGTCTTGTTAAACTTGTAGATGTCGCTGAAGACATTGCACGTTCGTAGCATGAAGTCGCAGGTTGTTTTCAAGTATGAAATCCGGCCATTTTCTTCTTCTCTCTGCCAGCAACAGGGTAGATCACTTGTTACGCACTGAAAGCATACAAAAGAGTACTTTTAATACCAAAATACTCAACCTGATCAAATTTATCTGAATTGGTTGTACTGAGAATCTAGGACTGTACTTACGTATCCTCTGTAGGGAATACAGTTTTCTGTTATTTCCTCTTCAGCTGCTACCATCAGAGTCGCCACAAGTATAAATCTCAAGATAGACTTAAATATTTTGCTTTGATACAAAATTATTTATTCAAATAATTTACACAACTGTAAACTAGTACACTCGTTACAAGTACAGATTGACAACTGTAATGAAGTATGGGAACGATTTTCCTTAAATAGATTACCTACCGCTCGACCTTTGACTTCTGCGTAATCCTTATTGGTAGTCACAGGAAATAATAAGTTATTTTCCCAAACAATAATAGAAAACCGCAGTTTAAGTATGACTCAGTATCATGTAAACAGAATATCGTGTTAAATAAATATTAAGCCATGATCGTAAAAAGTTTAACTGCTGTTTTATCGGTAGTGCAAGTATATTCCGGTGCAGGACGCTAACTTACCCTGCGTAGAAAGTAACTTATGAACAAACCAACTATCGTTAACTTACCGGTAGTCGATAAAAAGTTCACGTAAATTTTATATACTTTTCAATCTTTTTCAACAAAAAGAGATAAATAGTCTAAAAGTTTTAGTGTTGTGATAAAAAATTTAGTCCGGAACAAACCGAATTACGTCAGATTAAATTGGACCTGTCAGAGCGATGTTATAATGTTTAGAGTTTACGAGGGTACGAGATTACTTTTTAGCTCATTCTTTTGAAATATCATAGCTTTACTAGACTTCACGGTGATAGGTCATATCTAAAGGTAAAAATGAAGATTGTATTTGCATTTTTACTAACAGTTATTGTGATAACCAAAGCAACGCGCTGCCTTCATGAAGGATCTCATGTAAACAATAGTTTTATTAGAGTACAATAAAATTTTTCACTCAATGTTTTTTAAACGGAGAGTACAATGAATATTCTGTTGTACCATAGACCTGCGCTTATGACTCATGCTAAAAACATGCGCTCGCGTAAAAAATATGTATAGGTACCCTACCTACAAATTTCATTCTTTGTATTTTCAGTGATTATTTCTTTAACAAATACAACTTACATTTTCAGTGCGCAAATTCACCTTATCCTTGCTGTGGAATAAAAATCAACGGAGGAATAACTCATGGAATCGAACCAATAGTCTGCTTCCAGTTTGGAAAGAAAACCTGCCGAGGTGCAAGAAAAATTAAGAATTTCTTCTTATATCTTGACTTAGCGAAGAAATTGAACGGCACAAACTACAAAGAGATCTCCACCCAATATTGGGATTCTGTCGGTTAACATATACCGAGATCAAAATAATAGAGCGCACGATACTTTAACTCTTCTTCGCATTTTGATCTTTAGAATAAAAAAATTCTAATAGTTTAATTTTACTAATTTTAGAATAGTCTTTAGTATGGTGTAATTTACAGCACTCGACATCAGAATGTTTAATCACGCACGAAGTAACGTCAACGTATCATACAAACTAGTCTCTAAATTACGTCATTTATTCTAGAGCGCAATCTACTAGGTTTTACTACTCTGCCCGGATGAAATTATTTTCACCGGGTCAGTTTGCATTCTACCGTTCGACAGCAAAAATTGAATTTCTTGTTCGTTGACGTGACGTAATTTGCTCACTAACTAATTATTCGTTCATAAGATGTTTGAATCCGTATGAATGCACGTTGTTAATAAATTCGATGTAAAAAAAAACCTGTAGACAGCTCTTCAACTCAGTTCAATGTACGACGAAACTTGTCTAATGAGACGGTAGAGTTTAGCACAGCCTGCTAGACAATGTGGCGCTAAATAAATTACCATGACTTGAGGTAGATTGCGTATGTAAACTCGTAACCGTTGCACGGTTCTAAAAGGGCCTATAGATTTTTATTACCTAGCAGGGAGGATAAATACACGGGTCTCACTGAATTCAGCGTCACTTTCTCTGAACTTACGGAGGAACATCTCAAGTTCAAGATGGCACTAATGCTATTCCTGCTGTTTCTGATTACTGGTTCGATTGGAGTCCGATCAAGCCCTGCAAATTACTCGGAATCCCTCCAAGATGCATCCATAAGTTCAGGAGACATTCCGCTGGAAATTGAACTAGTTTTAGAACGCATCCGCCAGGAGGATGCGTCAAAGCCTGTAGAGCAGTGCCTAAAGCTAGGAGAAATGGTAAGTGGCTCCATCGGGCATTTTTTGAAATAATTAACTTGTGTATTGATATGTAATTTCTTATTTTTAGTGCCGAAACTCTAAACTTTCTTGCTGTAAAACCCAAACTTTGAAAAATGGAGGAATTCTTACAACAAATGGCGTGTGCTTCTTATTCGGTGAAGGAAGGTGTGAGGCGCAGGTCAACATACCTAATTACAACAGATACGTTGAACTTGCTAAGAAAGTTAACAAAAGTAACTGCCGAGGTCTCCGTGCTCAATACTGAAAAGACATACTCCCTTCATTTTTCTATCGGGCTCTTCTGAGAGGATTGTAAGCTAAAAAGATGCAGAAAAGTATTCAGTGTCTTTATTCTCGTAAATTTTTCTAATTACGCATATATTAAGTGAAATTATCGTAAATTTAAATAATTGATGGAGTAAATTTGTAGCAACATAAAACATCTTTGATCTTTATACCACTTATTACCATGCAAACAGTACATCGCTGAGGATCTAAGATGATAAATTATATAATTATTGCAATAATGAAAGACTTGCTGTAATGAAAGCTTTGCAATCGACAGCAATGTTATTTAATTAACAAGGAAGTAAACATTGAAGATAATTAACCCCCTATTTCCAGAAAGTTCATGCGTCGTATATAAGCTTGGACTACAGCTCTCGAGTTATCACTTGTCCTTTGGATCTTGAAGCTAACCCTTAACCTCCAAAATGTTTTACATAAAGATCGTCGTAATTGTGATCGTTCTGATTGCTAAAGATGCCACACCGCTGTACGCAATACACTTTCCGCAAAAAGTCAAGCCTGAAAGTCCGAAATGTTTGCCAATGGGAAAGCCGGTAAGTTTTCTGTTTGAGGTGTGCAATTGAGATATGATTTTGGGCTGGCTCCATTAAATCGTTTGTGTCTTTCCAGTGCTTGGTGTTGAAATATCCGTGCTGCCCTATAAATTACAAAGGCAACACAACGCGACCATCACCGGTGATTTGTTTCAAGTTCGGAAAAGGTATTTGCCAAGATGTTAATACCATCGACAATCTGAAGGTTTACAATCAACTGGTTAAGAAGCTGAACGACACCAACTTTCAGATGCTCAAGAAAAAATATTGGGCCACTGTTTCGCATCTCGGTTTACTGAAGCCGTCCACATCGAAATGGATTGTACATCGCAACGGAATTTATTTTATTCCATCAATATCGGAGATGTTGAAACATGTCAAACCAACTGTCTCTAACCCTAACCCTTCTAAGGTGCGACCTGTGGTCGATTCATTCAAAAATTAAAAAATCATTATTTTTGACTACTCAATCGTTTACCGTACTTCAGGGACTTGAATAATGAGTTTTATAAAAAAAATGCTGTTTACCAATGATTCTCATCACGGAAAAAAAAAACTGTAGCTGCTACAGGGGTAAGGCCTGTAGCGTGTTTTTGTAGCTGCAACAGGGTAAACCTGTAGCAGCTACAGGCTTATCCTGTAGCAGCTACAGGACTATCCTGTAGCAACTACAGGCTTACCCTGTAGCAGCTACAGGATAGTCCTGTAGCTGCAACAGGATTTACTCCATCCGATTTATTAGGTCCGTAACTTTATTGTAATACAAATTAATATTCACATTGATTAACAATTAAAACATTAATTATTGAAGTACAAATATTATGTCAAATTATATTTAACATAAAATATAAAGGCACATATATTATATTAAATGCCTGATGGTGATGTAATTAATTCTATGTTTTTTTATTACCATCATACATGGTACTATCTGTGGTAGCAATTTTCGGTTTTTAATGAGATCTGGATAATTTTTAACTTTACTAATCCACGCATGAAAATGATCGTCAAACGCAACTGATTTTATTGAATACATTACGAAAAAAAAGGAGAATGGTTGACCTCAACAGCCATCCCTGCAACTTCCCGCTAAATTCAGTGATTAAGTGTTTGCAATACGGCCGCTTGTTGCGATGATTTTGAGCTCTTCAAGCTCAAAAACTCAATTTTAATGTTATTTTGTGCTCTACGAATTCAGAAATAAATCTTTTTGATGCTTCTGAGCTCTTCGAGCTCAAAAGTCTGACAAAAATTTGATGACACAGTATTTTTTTAATTTTCAATCTGCCACAACTTTTGAATGACTCAATAGATTTTCACGCGGTTAAGAGCAATCGATGCAGTTTTTTGAGTACTATTGAATATTTGAGATCGCAAATTGATCAGATCGAGACTTTTATTTTTTTTGAAAAAATCGATTTTTTCAATTTTTTTCGTTCGCGATATCTCACGAATGAATCAACCGATTTTGACCCGGTTTGCGGCAATCGATGTTATTTTTCAATGTTAAGAGCTGATTAGTTTTTGGAATCGATCGGTTCAGCCGTTTAAAAGTTATTTCAAAAAAAACACTTTTGAAAAAAATTTTTTTCTTAGTTTTTGAGATTTCTTGGAATCATACACACACACACACACACAGACAGGAGGACACCATCGCGGGAACCATCAGAATAGCTTTCTAGGACCTCAAAACATTGAGATCTGATGAAAACTCGATTTTCAAAAAACGGGGTAAAACCAATAGCTTCCCGATTTTTCAAAAATCTTTGATTTTCTTAGCGGGAAGTTAAAAATTTCACCAACAACACTATAAATTAAATTTAAAAATTTTTATGAATTTTTCCAAACTACGGTCTTTTGTTGAGATCAATGTCGACAACTATGACAATGTCTAACTGATACTTATGTCCTTCACAATGAATATACTTTAAACATTGAATCTAAGATGAAGGAATATTTGGGAAATATTTACTTTCTTCTTCTTCTTCAGTATCCGCAGAGATCATTTAAGAAATAATATTGTTGTTTTCTGCGCATGCGCCACATTCTCGCAAGCAACTGGTCACAATTTAAACAGCAATTTTTGGCGGCAAAATTTGAAGTGTCATACAAGTAATATTTTTTCAATTCAACTATCGCTTTTTAACTAGATGAACAAATTTATTATAATATATCATTAATAATCTCATTTTGTGAAAATGATGAGTAAAAAAATCGTTATTAGAAAAATAAATTGAAATTTATTTGCTAAACAATTTAATAAGAAAATCATTATTTGTTGAATAATTCTTATGATAGCTAGAATAAAAAATTTTAATATTGACTTATTAAAACTTAGTGACATCTCACGATTAAAAAACCTTAAAAAAGAATTTTAAAATAAAAATTCTTAGTATAATTTTCAAATTTATAAAAGTATTATGGAATAACTATTAAACTTGTGACTATGATTATGTTATATCTCTGTGTCTGTATTAAGGTTAGGATTAGCTGTAATAAGGTTAGGTCTGTAGTGGCTAACTAGGCTTGTAGTTACAACAGGACTAGGCCTGTAGCAGCTACAGGTCTAACCTTGTAGGAGCTACAGGAAATTCAATGTAGTAATCACAGGCCTTACCCCTGTAGCAGCTACAGTTTTTTTTTCCGTGATTGCCGAGGAAATGAAAAATGTTGTTTAATTGTGCGACGGTATTGATTGGTGATTGTTTAAAATACTTTCAGTGTCTTATTAGCGTCATAGATAAGAGCAATAAATGTAATTATGGAGAATAAATAATTTCAAACATTTCTGTGCTGTACTTAAGTACCCTATAGTTATTGATTAATGAAATGAATTCGCTGATTGAAGGATAGTTTTAAAGTTAGTAACCCATGGTAACTATTTTCAAAGTGACTGGAAGCAGGTGGCGTTTTTGGTTGGCTCTTATTATCATTTGCGACGTAGCTAGAATTTCCATTATGTCCATACTGCTGCTACTTAAAATGAATTATTCGGAACAATGCTCGCAAAGTTGATTTTGTTAATTAAATTGATAGCAAAAAAATTAACAAAATAAATCAGTAATGTCATTGATGAGATAGTACTTACAAACAAATACTTCAACCCTCATTAACATATTGATGTAACAATGAATACTTATTGAAATGGAAGTAACACAAATGAACTTTTTGACATTTCCGGGGCTTTGTTCATCGCTTTTTTCTTAATAATTATCTTTTAATTTCTTTATTTTTCCCAGAAGAAAATGAATAATTCATTGCACAGGACGCCATCCTTTAAGAAAGATTTCATATAAATAACGACGATTGCTTCAGAGATTCACTTCCCCTTTGGATCTTGAAGCAGATGTTGCGACGTCTGTTCAGGGATATTCGCTCTTGCGTCGGACGTAAGTTAACAATTTGTATTTTCTTGTTACATGTGATTATTAGAAGCAGTATAATTATTCTCAGTGCTAATTGCTATCATTTTTGCAGATGAAACCCACGAAGATGTTTACAATCCTAAATGTAATCCTGATTACCATCACGATGGCAATAGTAGTGTCCGGAACACCACGATACATCATCAACGGTCCACCAATTGTCAGAACGCAAAAAGAAATCGAATGCCTACCGTTGGGAAAGCCAGTAAGTGTATTTACTAACAGATTCAAAGTGCTTGATCATTTAGAATGTGTCTAATATTTATTGGTTATCTTCCAGTGCATGAAATCAAAGATTCCCTGCTGCACGCTGACCTACCAAAAAAAGTACATGCAATTCAACACGGTGCCAACCACCTGCTTCAAGTTCGGGAAGGGTGTGTGCCAAGTAAACCAAAGTATCGACAACTTCGAAGAGTACAGCAAGTTGGTCAACCAGCTGAACGGCACCAACTTCCAAGAACTGAAGAACAAGTATTTGAGTTCTATTCCAGTTGCGTACACCTGCCCCCAAAAATTGATAATCGAGTTGAACAGCGGGTGAAACGAATTCGTTATCTGCCTGCCATTCACGAGCAGGCAATTTGGTCGGAGTCTAAGGCCTCTAAGTGATGTGCTTGTGAACTGTTTCAAACACATCACTTAGAGGTCTAGGATTCTAATCTAAATAGTCATAATTATTTTGTGTGTGTTTAAGATAAGTATTTAATGTTCTGTAGCTTCTGTTAAAAAATATAGTGAAATTCTATTTGACTTGACTGGTTCTGCGATGATCAAAATGAGTATTTAAATGTAAGACTATGTGTTCCTAGTGCTATTATTATTGTTCTTAATAAACGCATTTTTTCTATGAATATTAGTTGTTTATTTTTAGTTCTACCGAAAAATTAAGGAATAAACTTACTGATTACTCAGTTCTGTTTGCGAGCAGACCTGCACGGAAAAATATGTATGTAAAAAATATATGTGACATACATGTCATAAAAACAAAATATATGCCATATTATAATATATATGTCGCATATATTTATGCGCAAAAAAATAGGGATGACATATATTTTTTGCATACATATTTTTCCGTGCGGGGAAGTCATGGGTTATCAAAATCTTGCTCCTATCACTCCATACAATGCAAAATCTTGTATTTAATAATACATTGTGCACGCGTATTGAAGTATGGGTTAACATGATGCGACAAGTGAAGAGCTACATTATGACATCAGTCGTAGTGTGTTTTCTTGTTAAGGTATACGTAATGAATATGGAAAAATAAACTTTACTGCTCTTTCAATTCAAAGAGCTGCTTATAAAATGAAATATCCTACATTCTGTAATAAATAGTTCTTTGCTTAAGTACCAAGTTACTGACTATAATTTATAATAAACGCACACATACTAATTATCGCCTTGTTGATTACTCAGTCACAGGATATCAAAGTACTGAGCAACAATTAAGACAGTACATTATAATAACTCTAAATTCTAAAGCTAAAATGATGCAGAGAAGTACTCAGTGTCTTTATTCTAATCACGCATATATTGAGTGAAATTATCGTAAATTTAAATAATTGATGGAGTAAATTTGTAGCAACATAAAACGTCTTTGATCTTTATACCACTTATTACCATGCAAACAGTACATCGCTGATCATCTAAGATGATAAGTTACATAATTGCTGTAATGATGAGAGACTTGTTATGATGAAAGCCTCGCAATCAAAAGCAATATTATTTAATTAACAAGAAAGTAAACATTGAAGACAATTAGCCCCCTGTTTCCGGAAAATTGATGGGTCGAAGCATATAAGCTTGGACTACAGCCCCCGTGTTATCACTTGTCGTTTGGAACTTGAAGCTAACCCTTAACCTTCAAAATATTTGATATAAAGATCGTCGTGATTGTGATCGCTCTGGTTGCTACAGATGCCACACCGCTGTGCAAAATAGACTTTCCGCAAAAAGTCAAGCTTGAAAGTCCGGAATGTTTGCCAATGGGAAAGCCGGTAAGTTTTCTGTTTGAGGTGTGCAATTAAGATCTTATTTTGGCTGGCTCCATTAAATCATTTGTGTTTTTCCAGTGCTTGGTATCGAAACATCCGTGCTGCCCTATGAATTACAAAGGCGGCATAACGGGACCATCACCGGTGATTTGTTTTAAGTTCGGAAAAGGTATCTGCCAAGATATTAATACCATCGACAGTCTGAAGGTTTACAATCAACTGGTTGAGAAGCTGAACGGCACCAACTTTCAGATGCTCAAGAAAAAATATTGGGCCACTGTTTTGCATCTCGGTTTACTGAAGTCTTCCAAATCGAAAGTAATTGTAAATCAAATATGAAGGAATCTATTTGCTTATAAAAATTTTGAGGGTGTTGGAATATGTCAGTTTAATTGTCTTTAAGAATCGAGTTATCGCTAAGGATATTAAAAATGTGGTTTAATTTTACGGTGGTAGTGATTGTTCAAAATACTTTCAGTGTCTTATTAGCTTCATAGATAAGAGCAATAAATGTAATTATGGAAAATAAATAATTTCAAACATTTCTGCGTTGTTTTTAAGTATCCCCTAATGATTGGTTAATGAAAGGAATTCGCTGATTGAAAGATAGTTATAAAGTTAGTAACCCATGATAACTATTTTTGAAGTAACTAAAGTAGGTGGCGTTTTTCAGTTGACTCTTATCATTTGCGACGTAGCCAGAATTTCCATTATGTCCATCCTGCTGCTACTTAAAATGAAATGTTCGGAAGAATGCTTACAAAGTTGACTTTGTTAATCAAATTGACAGGAAAAAAATAAACAAAATAAATCAGCAATGTCATTGATGAAATAATACTTATAGACAAATACTGTGCAATTCTTTTTAACATATTGATGTTAAAATGAGCACTTATTGAAGTGGAAGTAACACCAATTAACTTTTTGGTATTTCCGCGTTTGTACTTATCGCTGTTTTCTTAACAATTATCTTTTAGTTTAATTTTTTCTTTTCAAAGAAAATGAATAATTCATTGCACATGACGCCCTCCTCTAAGGGAGATTTTTTATAAATAACCGCGATTGCTTCCGATATTTACTTTCCCTTTGGATCTTGAAGCAGATGCTGCGGTCACTAGCAATGAAGACAATTGTATTCCTGATTGTGTTGGCTATTCTGGCAGTAGCTGTACCAGTAAATTCAAGTATGATTCCGTTGGGTTGTGCAGTTATTGGAGAAGATGTAAGTTACTCTTTTTTATTTTATTTGCACGTCTCTAAATAGTTTTGAATAACTAAAAACATTGAAGACACACATTACCAAACTGTAAAACCATTTGATTGATCTATTCATGTTAAATACCTGTTTTAATTTTCTTTAGAGACTTATAAGCATACTTTTATATTTACCAGACTTTATTTTGCATTTTAGTGCTCAGTGAAACCGTGCTGCCACCATTACGACTTGAAAACATCCTACATGGAGCCACTCCACTGCTTCCAATATGGAAAAAAATTTCGCAGAACGTATAGGTCAATTCCTAACCGCAAAACATATTTTAAACTTTTAGATCAACTGAATAGTACTAACTACCTAGAAAAATCGAAAAAATACTTTCGGTCTCTACTGCCGCCAACTACCCCGCGACCAACTACCCCACGACCAACTTATCAGCCGACTACCAGGAGACATTTTATCCATAAGCTTTCAAGAATTGGATAGATAGACATTTGGCTCGTATAAGAAGGAAAGATATTGCATTTTTTCAAATTATACCATTGCAAATTGTACAAATTCTGGAACTTAATTATCTCATTTTGATGATGTCAATTTAGGCGAAGCAAGAATTTCTGTCATCTTTGAAATAAAATTTAATTGATTTGTAAATTGTTGTTTTTTTTGTATATCCGTTTCCCCATATCAAAATTGTTTTGAAATAAAAAAGATCGATCAATAGTTAGGTAGAAACCTTTTGATACTATTTGAACTGTAAACTGGTATACTAATAGAAAATTTAACTTGATCCACACGCATAAAAATTTTTAGTTAGGATAACATAAAACGGGATAACATAAAAATATGTTGCAATAACAGATAGATTTTTTTTACAATAACAAATCGAATAGTTAAATTAACAAAATCAAAAAAATTGCAATAACTATTTTCTTAAAACAATTTTAAGATTCTGTTATAATAACCAAAAACTTTTGTTGAATAAACATATGAATAACTTTTTATAACTTATATGTTGTTATCAAAGCATATCATATGTTATCCCTATTTTAACATAACGATATGTTGTCGCAACTCATTTTTTGTTGCCCTAATAAAAAAATTTATGCGTGCAAGAGAAAAACTCTTAAACCAAGAATACCGTTTTTAAGAAAATGATGTTCTTGAGTCAAGAAAATAAATTTTTGACCCAAGAATAATTTTTTGGCTCAAGAAATTTTTTTCTTGACTCCGAAAATAGTATTCTTGAATCAAGTAAAATGTTTTATCAGTGTACACTAGTTACAGCTAGTAAATGACTGTATCGATTTTTCCGAAGGAATTTTCCTCCTACTGATTGTTTATCATTTTGATCTTTGACGTTTGAGTGAGCCGTTATGGTAACAATGAAAAGAAGCTATTTTTACAAACAATACAAAGAAGATTATCATTTCCATACGTTACAGTAATTCCTAACTGGTATTACTTAATATTATTCTTCAGAAGAAATACAATGTACTGTGAATTTTTATACGGTTTTAATGGGTAGTTTATTGGGTGTTACAATAGAATCCATGGTCTATTAATTTAAAAGTAAATAGCTTTTTTCGTAATGAATTAAACTAGTGATCAAAATCCTGAGCTTGATTTTTCTAAGTCCTAACTTTTGATTTCGGTTCTCAACCTGTTCACTGTAAAAAACTTTACTAATGGAAATAGTTCGTTAGACCAATGACTCATGACCTGCTGCGCAATATTTATGAAGTTGCTGGTGGTATTTAACTTTTGCTAATAATAATAGGAAAATTGGATTCATTACCACTTTTTAAATTCAATAACTATAGTTTATTTTCATTTTGATATTTTGAGATGGAAAATTATCTTAATATTGCAATAAACTAAAGGATATTCAAATAAACACTGTCCTAGAATTTAAGCAGTTAAACTGTTGGTTGTAGATATGACATCATAAATTTTCAATTATTATAAGTAGAAACTGTGGGCTACAATCAAATTTGGGTATGGCAGCTATTATTTATGTAAAAATCCATTTATTTGGCCTTACAGAGCAGTAAATGATATAATAACACTGTGGTAGCATAAAAGGAAAACATTGAACCCATTGTTATGGTTTATCCAGGATAAATATAGACCGATATCTTACGGGAAATCCACGCATTATCAATATAAATTGGTTTCATGCCAATAGTACCTATTTTGAAACAACTTTACTTCAGTTCTACACTGGCATTGCTTGGAGACAGACCCACACTTTTCTTCTCTTCTGAAACAATGGAGTCTCTTGTAATCAGTGAAGTATTTGGTGCAGTGAACAGCAGAGGAGACAATTTTCTCCATGACATCTGTCAGAATGGGTGTGTGTCCTTACTCCTGCGAGCTAAATGGTGGTTGGACCACAACAACAAATCTCTGCTGCGGGAGTACAATTTTGAAGGACATCAGTGTGTCCATATCGTAGCGCGAAATCATAGAGGGCAGAAGGCTGTGCAGTTACTGAAAATCCTGATGAAGATGGGGGCAGACCTGAATGCACCCGACAGAATTTCTGGAAGTACTGCGCTTCATACTGCTGTCATTCATCAGGATTACGAGCTGGCAACTTGGATCTGTCAGCAGATTCCCGTGGATTTGGAAGCTTGTGACTATGGAGGACTAACTGCTTACCAGGTCGCTTGGAATAGAGGAGACTTCAAGATGATGGACATCTTTATGGAATTTGGCGCGGACTGTCATCAGCCGTATTCAAGTGAGAGTGAAAGTGAATGTAGTGAATGTGAAAACTAGGTTAATTAATGTTAAAGATATCTAAAGATAAAGTTAGAAATGAAATGTTTTTGGTTGTGCTAATATTAGCTGAATTAGTGTGTAAGTTTATTGGTTCCTGTATATTATAAGCAATGTCGTGTATAAGATTAATGGTCTCTTTAGTTGTAAGGGATTGTATGTTGTAAAAATAAAATCAAAATTATTGTACAAAGTTTTATTAAAGATTATGAAGATATCAGAGAATTTTACTGAGGTACCCAAAAACTAATCCTAAGTATCGATAGTACTGCCCGCACGGAAAAATATGTATGTGAAAAATGTACGTGAAAATATGTCACATCTATTTTTTTTGCACATAAATATATGCGACATATATATTGCATATATTTTGACATATATGTTGGCAAATATATATAGACATTTATTTAAAAATATATGTGAAATTATATTTCACATATTTTTTTCTTGCACTAAATATATGCACATGTATTTTATATATGTGACATGTATGTCATACACTGTAAAAAAAAACCGGTGTGAGTCCAGGCGGTGTACGGTGTTAAAATTTTCGGTGTTAAGTTTAACACCGAAACCGGTGTAACAGTAACACCGTCAGCGGTGTAAAAAATTTTTTTTGGTGTTAAAACGGTGTAATAAATTCTACGATGTTGAATGTATTTTTATTAAATAAATTTTTATAATTAAATATTTTATTTTTACTCATTAGAATTAAATAATTTTAAAAAAATTTAGAAAACGGTTGACCCTTTAGGCTATCCCTGTAACTTCCCGCTACAATCAATCAGTAAGCGCTTGAATTTTGCCGCTTGTTGCGACTGGTAATGGATCAGAAAACCATCCTTGAACATCCCTGAGTAATCTAAGACTTTGGAAAAGTCAAAACAATCGTCTAAAGTACGGGATTTTATCGGATTCTTCATGTTTAAAGTGGATTTTTTTAGTTTTGAACCTATTACTAGAACCTGCATGGTTGGACCGCCTCGTAATACATCAGAAAACCTTCCTTGGACATCCCTCTGTAATTTTAGACTTTGAAAAGGCCAGAACAAGCATCTATAGTATGGGATTTTATCGAATTACTACTGATTTATATGAATTTTTTTGGTTATGAACTTACTGCAGGAATCTGCATGTTTGAACCGCCTCGTGCTGCATCAGAATACCTTCCTTGGACATCCATCTGTAATCTCAGACTTTGCAAAAAGCCAGAACAAGCATCTATAGTACGGGATTTTATCGAATTTTCAATGATTTATATGAATTTTTTTGGTTATGAGCCTATTACTAGAATCTGCATGGTTGAACCGTCTCGTAATACATTGGAAAACCTTCCTTGAACATCCCTGAGTAATCTAATACTTTGGAAAAGTCAAAACAATCGTCTAAAGTATGGGATTTTATCGGATTCTTAAAATATTTCCTTCAAAATGGTATTCTTGGTTCAAGATTTTGGCTCTTGAGTCAAGTTAATTTTTTTATTAGTGGAGTAACTGTACTCCGCTGTAACACCGATAACACTGATCTAACACCGGTTTAACACCGAATTTTTAACACCGCAGACATATATTTTAACACCGGTGTTAAGTCACCGGTGTTACACAGCGGTGTTAAAATGAGTCCATTTTAACACCGCTTTTTTTACAGTGTATCTATTTTTTACATATATATTTTTCCGTGCAGGTGACATCAAAGAGTAACCAATCAAGGTGTATACTCTCTTTTGGTTGCACCGGATTCGGTGTTTTAATGCATTAATCAAACATTGTTTTAATTGGACGATAAATACAAAAATAATAGCTTTTATGTTTGAAAAGTATTTCAGTGAAAGACTAATTGCATCAATGTAGTAGACGAATTCCTCGAAAACTATAATAGCAAAGGTAACAAAGGAACAAAAGTTAAAAGCTTTGACTCACTGAATTTAGTGTTTATATACAAGTAATTAATTAAAGGTTAACGCCAGCTACATGAGTGTTCATCACGAAGCATAGCTGCAGGTGAACGCACGTATTAAGTTAATGGCCTGATATGTGCGTAGTTTACAATGGGTATGATAATGAGTATAAAAGTTCTAACACTGTAAAATGGGAATTAGTTTAAAAGCGATATCCGATATCAACAGCAGTGAGTGTGAGTTCGAAATTAAAAATACTACAAAAATGTCAAATTTGCCTATAAACGGAAATAATTTTCTACGATTTATGAGGAAACGTGATTCTCTAACTTATGTCATGGCGGAATATTATTCTGTGGTGCCCAAACGAAAAGAAAAGCTGCTGAAAACTTCAATCCAGGAGGAAGATAAGAATGAAAATGAAGGTGATATGCAGCTTGAGCGTCATCTTGATCGTCGCGTAAAGCTAAAAAGTAAGGAGACAATTTTTGGCGCTACTTTCGTCGACGGTTATGAGACCGCACGAAAGTATATTTGCATCAAAAGCCAGCAAGAGAATACCAGCGGAAAATTTTGGGAAATCGTGTGGAATTACAAGGTCCAAATCATTGTGATGATGGACCAATTCAGTGGCATGAAGAGTAACCAAAATTTGTTCCCGGATGAGGGTTGTGTGACAGAGTGCAATAAGTTTAAGATAAAGACTTTGGAGATTAGTACGAAACCGCACTATAAGTTGACTTTGCTAAGTCTGACCGACCAGTCTGGCCACGAGCACAAAATATCCCACTGTTAATACACCGCTTGGCCGTGGGACAACTTTTCCCATCAGCCGGATGTATTCATAGATTTTTATTGTTACGTGAAAGACTTGTGCCTTCAGTTGGAGAGGCAGGCTGACAAGAAAACTGCTCCCATTATTGTGCAGTGTTGGGACGGGCTCAGTGGCTCTGCGGTTTTTTGCGTATTTGATATATGTGTTGCACAATTTGAGAACACGGGAACTCTATCAGTGGCAAGTGTTCTCAAGAAAGTAAGGCAGCAAAAATATGGATTCATGAACCGCTTAGAGAACTATACTCTGTGTTACCAATTGCTTGAAGTTTATATCAAGAAGAAGTTGTTTTCGCAACCTGTTATCTAAATTTTATATCATTTGTAATCGAAAACTACTTGTTTGTACTTAAAATCATGTCATATTTGTGTTGCAAACTGCAGTTAATTTGAAAATTTTGAATTTAGCTTCAGGTATAGTTACTTGCAATTTGATCAATTTTTGGAATTTACATTATAATTTCCTTGAAATTTTTTAATGCGCACGTGAATTTTTCCTATTCTAATATTTAGAATTTATATCATTGTAAAATGTTTGAAATAAGTTTAATACTTGATTTGTATTGGGAACTCTCAATCTAATTTATCTTAATCTAAATGAAATTATTGCATGGCACTGAACTCCCAAATGATCAAAAAAAGTTTTCACTCACGCAATGTTCATAAATAACAGTATGCTGCGTTTAACAAGCCAGACATAGCGTCGGTGATTAATTAGTGCCATTTGACGTCACAAACGACCTCATTGATAAAACTTTTTGTTAATTAGTAATTAAAGCTCAGAGTCGAGCCGCTGCCCAATTTTGAAACATAGTAAAGGGCTTAATCATGTCCACATATGTTTATACAACTCCATTGGGATAAAAAATGCTGAAAAATTCATTTTAAAAAATTTTCCCTCTACTGTCTTTTGAAATTAGGCAGTCGCAAGTTTCTCAAAGTGGGTTTCATAGAAAGCGACCTTCCAAAATAGTAATTTCTTTAAATTGTAAGTTTTTTCCGCATACTTCTGTGAGCAGATACCATTCTGAAAATTTTTGCAAGATACTGTTTCATAAATAGAAACTATAAGTGTGACTACTTCTTTAGAAAAGCAGCCATTAAATTCCTGTCTCTGATTTCGGGAAATTAGTTTTACAGAAGGGCATTCAGTGACTCAGTCAAATGTTTATAAACAGACCACAGTGTCTTTTGCTCTCAGTTTGATACAGACAGTGATCGCGATAGCATCAAAATGAGTACAGAAAGTGTACAAGATTTTGCAAAACGAAGGGACCAGAGCTTCCAAGAAATAATGAAAAGTGAACACTATTTAATAAACCGCCTGACTTTTGAAGATGAAAGTACGCCGAAGAAAAGTGAAAAATGTCCCCGCTTATCGATCGTCGGAAGTATTGGCTTCGATAGGTTCACTACTAACTATATCGACGGGTACCAGGTCAAGGATAAGTTTTTGTTGATCAACAATCCTGAATCTGAAATGGATTCGTACCTTTTTTGGAGCTGGATCTGGGATTGCGGCTGCAAAGTGATTGTAAGATTTGATCAAAAGAAATCAAAGAAACATAATTGGCTGGATAACAATGAATATACTGTCGGTGAGTTTAAAATTTGGAAGAAAATTATTGTTGATAAGCACTACACGCAATTGGAATTGTTTGTAAATAATTTAACGGAAAGAAAATGGAGGAGGATATCACACTATCAGTACTATGAGTTTCCGGACAGAAATACCTCTTTTAATTCCCGGCAATTGGAAAGTTTTCTGAAGATGATTAATGAAAAACAAGACAGCTACTGCGTAACAAGAATGGAAGGCAAGGAAAGTACATATCGTCCAATTGTGATTCATAGTGTTGGATGCTTCGAAAGAGCGGTGACAATTTGTGCACTGGATATTTCTTTAGATCAGATAAGAATGGCGAGGACAGTGGCAGTGCCTAATGTTCTGTTAAAAATTAAGAGTCAAGTATCCTTTGAATTTTTCAGTTTGAAGGAATACATTTTCCTTAATCAGATTTTGCTGGATAGTATCAGTGATTTAAATTTGAAAGATGAAAAACTTAAGGACAGTTCTGAGAGTGCATCTTTCAGACAACGAGTGAGAAAATATTGTTTGCTCTTTAAACGAACATCTGTTCCGTGAGTTTTTTGAAGTTATACTTCTTTTGGCGCGTTTGGATGAGAGTGAATTTGTGACCTGCACGCGCACGATGTCACAAAAAAATTAACATGATGAAGTTGGCTACAGAATAGAATTAAAAGTATTTATTTATTTTACTGGCTTACTTCACTTATAAACCGACTAGATGCAATCCAATAATAAAAAAACATACAATTTTTAAAAGTTTATGCCAACCATTTTATTTACATTAATAATTAACTATCATTAAAAAAAAGAAATAGATTATCAATTTTAAAATTTAGGTACGCGTTTATATTAATAAATTATGAAATAAATTTCGTTTCAATTAACGATTTAAATGCTTTGTAGCAATTACAAAAATAAATTAGAATTCAATAGTTGGCCAATTAATTGGCTACTGAGAATTCATAACTATTTAATTATTAAAAAATATTGCAATGATTTTTAAAACTATGTAAAATGAACTTTTAATAACATTTTTAATTTAATTTGATTATTGAAAGTTTATTTGATTATCAAAATTATTATTGATAGTATTTATAATCTGTTAGAAACAATTTATTCAAATGCATAGAAAAACCTATTTCCTGATTCCGCCAAAGAAGTATAACTTCTTACGTGCGTACAAAAGTACACACACGGTTTTTTTTTGTATTAGACAAAGATAAGATTAATATTAGTGTTAATATGGAATTTTTATGTTAGTTACAAATGTGATATTGCTGTAAAGTTGAAATTGTGATGAAAAGGATAAGAGAAGTTGTGAAATTCCTAGTTTTTGTAATAATACTATATAGAATCTTATAATAAATATTCAACTGTATATATGCTTTTATTTTGTCTAGTTCAAAAAACCAAATTTTATAACTATCGAACATCAAAAGAATTAATCTGTTCAAATAAAATCATAAATTTTGTATCAATTGGTCAATTGCTAGTCAAGGAGAATACTATTTTGATATTTTTGAACCATAAACCTCTAAACGAATCTCATTCAGTTGATTCATGATCTTGAACGAAATGTTTTCAAAATAACTTGTTTTTAACGAGTTTTCTTCGAACGGAAGCTACTTTAAATCTTTAATAAAAACAATCATCTAAATTCTTCGCAGATTACTATTCTGAAATTCCATATTTTACGATCATATCAATCATAACTGTACGATGTTAACTGTATCATAAAAACTAAAAACATGAATATCAAAGGGACGATTTCTACAAAACAATCTTAATAAATCAAACGGTAAATATTGAAAACACTGCGTCGTTAAGTTCTTGGAAAAGAGATTTTTAAAAGGGTTTTTAATGTTGTTGACAGTTAATTACTAACTTCAAACATCAATTGGTCTAATGCCAATGTCAAAGAAATAATTTTATGTTCGGCGTTTTAACCTTGAAAACTTACAATATTACGACGAGGTTAGTGACTGCTAGTAGATTTTCCTCAATAAAATAGAGTTCGTTAGAAAAAAACATTCATAAGAAACGAATGAAAATGAGCTTGTCTAAATCATTTATCACTGTACTATCAACTAGGACTAAAAAATGATAGAAAATGAATCTTATGAAGGAAAATCCAGTTAAAAATGCACAGTAAATTTTGCGAGAAGAAAATACTTTTTTAAAGTTCATGATTTATTTAGATTTCAATTTCTAAATTTCGACATGGAAAACATTCCTGTTTGAGTATTTTTTTAATTTACGACAGTAAATTTTTTAAATTGTTGTTTACGAACTAAACGTATAATTCAATGCACCTATTTAAAATTTTTAGATGTACACTCAACAGCACGTCAAGCTTGACACTTTGGACTTTGGACCGGCCCTGCATTGTATGGCGCGCAGTATAAATCAGAGCTCAGCTTAAACTGGTAGTGTAAAGCGTGACCTGCTCTTGACTGTCATAACCTGTGTGTTTAATCTAAGTTTCATTAGTTTTTAAGGCTCCTGCGAAACCTTGACTGTCATGGAGTAAAAAAAAACGAGTGTATAACAATTTACTGAACCATTTTTTTACTACTCAATAAAAATTATCTTTATTTTTGAGAAAAGTCACAAATTCCAAACAAGAAGTCAAGAATTAAACATAACTGTTTTACCACAGGTTAATAAAATAGATCAATCTTCGATGAAGTTTGCATAAAACCTTATGTCCATAATGTCGGAGCCTCCTTTCTTACAACAAAGAATTCATTGATTTTGATATGTTTCTATTGCATCGATATCAAAACTGTCTAAGTCCGAAACGAGTTTTTGTGAGGACGTTTTTTATCTGGAGTGCTCCACATCCCCTCATTCACAGATCCTTCCTTCTTAATTTTTTTAATGTCGTGACACCGACTTCTGCGAAACAAAGTATAAAATATATATAAATAAAGGCTCTTAAACAGTTTGATAACATCAAAAACACAGTGACGTCTTTTCTTTACCCGATCACTCATATATAATAGACGTTGTACAATTTCAATCAAATAATACAACTTTTTGAAACAAGGCAAATAAATTATGACTGAATTGATGCAGGTACATACCGGTTAATGAAGATATTTCCTCTAAATAGAACTTAGTCTGAGTCTCTATTAAGTATTTCTTCTCCAAATTTCTTAACGTTTCTGCGATATTTTTAATATCGCAGAGTCCTTCAATATCTCCAAGATTATCTACAAACATAAAAAATTGCATCATAATATTGTAAATACTACATCTAATATTGCAAAAAGTAACCAACCAAAAATGATCAAGATAACAAAGTCGTGCTTACCTAAAAATCTGAGATCGCATGTAAACATTGTTGTTTTTCTAGGAAAACAACGTCTTTCTCTTCTTGTTTTTGTTTAAACTTACTAATCATAGTATGTACCAGTTTCCGCACGTTACTTTTCAATGTTTTATCCATATTAAAGCAATTATTATTAACAAATTATGAGTCGTAGCAAAACACTGACAATATAATGACAGACTTTGACGTATCTTTGAAAGCTTAATAATGTTGCTATATAAAACTTTTCAGAAAAATCCTAGGTCACGCTTTCGCTAGCCAGACTCTACCAATCAAAACTGTGAGAGGAGCAATTATCGTGAAAAAACTTTCACGAACCTACGGTAATAAGAACAAAGACCAATGAAACCACGCAAGGACTTGGCATTCTCTGGCACCGGAAACTCACGGACGGAACTTAGTTTCGCAGGATCAGTCTGTAAACCATTTTCATTTACGATATACCCAAGATACTTAAGCTGACTCTTGCAAAACTCGCACTTCTTGAGATTAACCGTCAAACCTGCTTCTTTAAGACGCACAGCCACCTTACGAAGAAGCTCAAGATGACCCTCAAAATCGCGAGAGACCAGGACGAGGTCGTCAACGTAACCAAAAACACAGTTATTGCCATCAGCAGTGAACTCAAAATTAACTATCATGTCCGTCAGCCTCTGCATCTCAGAAACAGCGTTGGTTAGTCCGAAGGGCATTCTAACAAACTCGAATAGACCACGCTGTGGAACGATAAACGCGGTTTTCTCACAGCTATCCTTATGAGAAAGGGGGATTTGCCAAAACGCGCTGCGGAAATCAAGCGTAGTCATGTATCTTGCACCTCGTAGGTTATCTAAAATATCCTGGATCCCAGGCAAAGGATAAGAATCACGAATCGTAACGCTATTCAACTTCCTACTGTCGGATAGAACCATCCTTCTTTGTAATCATAACAACAGGACTCGCCCAAGGAGAACGCGACGGACGTATAATCCCATCATTAAGCATTTTATCGATTTCTTCATTGAGGACCTTAAGCTTGGCGGGTGATAGAGGATAATACCGCTGCCTGATAGGAGGACCTGTTGTAACTATTTTATGACTAAGCCAGGTAGTCTTACCGATACCCTTTTTTTCTGAAGAAATCTCATCAAAGACTTTGATTACTTCTTGTAATCGTGCGTCTTGATCAGCAGATAAGGAAGAACGAGACTGGACAAACTTATTATCTCCAATAACAGCTTGATCAAACTTTTGAACTGGGTCCTGTAAGAACATCTTCCCAGAAATACCAGAATTAAAAGCTCCGCAAAGGACAGACGTTAGGCCAAAGTTATTCCAGAATTCAATACCCAAAATCAACTGCGTAGTAACACGTGATGTAACAAAAAAACGGTGTTGCTGTGTAATATTATTAAAACGAACGGGTAAGGAAACGAAACCAAGTATCGACATCGGAGAATTGTCTGCAGATACGACACTATGACCGGGATCAGTTTGGTACGCAACATTCAGCGAAGCAAGCAACGAAGTATGAATCAAAGACGCTTGAGCACCTGTGTCGAGTAATGCGTTTAAAGCTCTATTAAAAATAAACACTTCAACAAATGGCCTATTATCAATAAAATCTGAAAAAATAACCGGAGAAATCGAATGATGACGAAAACCCCGGGAACTAACTTGTTTTTTTGAAGTTGAAGGTTGCGCGGCGACGCGGGCATTACACGTGGGGCAATTCTTGGTTGTAAAACCGGGACACCTGCAAATGAAACAAATAACCCCAGGAATAGAAGGGCACGCCCGGAAATCGTGGCCTGATTGATTGCATTTAATACAAATAAAACGTGTCGAATAAATTAACGGCGCAACAACTTTACGAGACTGTACGTTATCCGAAGCTTGCTGAGGTGGCTCGTAACTCTCAAAGTTTAAGACTAAATCTAACAAGACGTCGATGCTATCTATCCTGTTTGTAGACAAACAAGGCCTGTACCGCGAATGAAGGTTATGTTTTATTATGGGTAAAAGCGCAAAATCAGGGATCGGGTTAGTAAGCTTCAAATTTAGGTCTTGAATGATAATAATAAAATCACGGGCAGATTGTGATGCCGTCTGTTTTAAATCTCGGAGACGCTGTTCTAGGTGGTAGTCGTAGTCAATTTTCAAAAAGGTTTTATAGAAAAAGGACTTTAACTCATCGAACGTCAAAGAAGGTACTCTAATTGTCCTGAAATATAAAAGAGCCGTACCAGAAACAAGTTCGTGGAACCGTCGCACAACATACGAGGATGGAATGTCTGAAGCACACATCCGTTCTTCGATGAGCTGAAAGAAATCCTTCACGCAAGTTTGACCATCAAAGCAAATATTCCATTTTGACAAACTAACGTCGCGGGTGAAAAGCTGTTTGAGTCGCGTAGCTTCATGAGCAGAAACAGACTGTTGATTCATTCTCTGCAAAATAGGACTAGCACGATAAGGTGTCTCTCCAATATCTTGCTCGTAAGCGGCCTCTTCCGGTTCAACATCAATAATCAGTGGCGTGCATTCCATACAGGCAGAAAAGCAGTGCCTACCCTAGGCTTTTCATGGCAAAAAAAATACAAAAATTAAATATTATAATGTACACCAACGATCACAGATCTTTGTGAAATGAATAAACGTTTTCCGAAATGACGCCATCTTCATTTCTCTAACCTTTAACTTTTCAAAACAGCGCCATCTAAACTTCTAATACTGAACTAGTAAGAGCCCTCGTAGGAGCGCGGATTTGCCTTTCTAATAATTATTCGTTAAAAAGCACTCGTTTGAAATGCCTTTTTTGTTGAGGTTTTGTGTTTAAATGGGGGCTTCTGATTGGCTGTTTCGCCTCCCCCGCCAAATATTAACAAATTAAATATTATATAAATATTAACAATCAAGAAAAAGTAAACATTACTTATCGCAAAAGGCCGATACGTGGATTTGACGCAAAAAAAGGTACCGCAGTAAGACATTACTAAAATATACTATATTCATTATTGGTTCACGGGTTGTGTGCATACTAACCGCTTAAGTATTTTGTTTTCTGTCCATTTTGTTTTCAAACTGTTATAAAAACGTATGGAACGGCGCAGGGTTATTTTGATTTGAATAACCTTAATACAGCGATTAAAAAGCATGAGCTTTCTGAAAAACATCTCAAAGCTAGGTACGTTGAAAGTTTTTTCGTTTGTCAAAAGTCGCATAGAAACGAGTTTGAGCGGTCAATTAAAACTAGACAAGTTCACTACCTACCCTGCCTAAAATGTCTATGCACGCCACTGTCAATAATAGTGTCCTGATTCAGCGACATTTTTAGACAAAGTGGAGTCTGATGTTAGAAATAAAGCATAGAAATCGATAGGTACCGATAAGTGAACAGATCGTTAACACAAGTCGTAATATCTGAAAATGCCCTAAGAGGAAAAAATAATACCTAATTAGGGGGGAAAAATACCTTATAGGGAAAAAATACCTAATAGGGGCAAAATACCTAATAGGGTGTAAAATACCTAATTGGGGAAAAATAACTAATAGGGTGAAAAAGAAACGAGTTGAACGCGTTGTTTACTACGTTAAACAACTAACTACGGGAATGGGGGAAAGGGTTAAATTTTTCTTTATTTTAAAAAATAAGAACGAGTTTCATGTTAAGTAAAATTCTTTTTACATAAAATATCACATGACAAAAAAAAATCAATTAAAATGAGGCACGAAGTCACACCAGAACGTTGTAGGGGTTAAAAAGTCCAACATTCCCAATGGGGTAGACAGAGCTTCAGTGGGTTATAGGTTATCTGAAACAAAATAAAACAAAAAAACAATTATGAAAGCAACAGCGGCACGGAACGTGCCCACCGTATAAGCAAGAAAAAAAAAAGAAAAAAAAAATCAATGCCACGGAATAGTAAATGGATAATTACTTACCACAAATCCAGGGTTTTTTAATCGCGGGCGCCAGATCTTAATAGACTCCGATATGAAATTTGCTATTGTTATTTTGTCACTCATGAACAAAATTTTCACAGAACTTTTCTGTATAACATTAATTTTCAGTTTATTCAATCCATAGTATATTTTTCAGAATTTTTCAGTTTATTCAAATGCATAGTATATTTTAATTATTTCTACCAAAATACACTTATTTTTTCAAAAATCCATCATCAAAAAACATTGACAACTTCTATCCCAAACCAAAAAGCAAAAAATCGATAAAGTTCTAAAATTTTAAAATCTGTTGAATAAAAAAGAAAACTAGACCGGAAAGAATAAGAGAACATAAAAAAGATCGCAAGCAGAAATGCTGCACGTCTATTATGTTTTTTCTCTATACAAACTTTAAACAGCCGTTTCAGGGTTCGAATTTCAAAAAATCCTTTCTTATACCTTGCTTAAATGTAAAGTATACATTTTGTAGAATTTCAGGTCCTGAATCAGTAACTGATTCAGGACCTTGCATTTTTAATTTGATTTTACCCAAAACCTAAGGTAGATTTCCTTAGGGGATGATTTTCGAAAAATCGCGAAAAATGTGTCCGTTTATTTGCTTTAAGGTATATATTTACGAAGTTTTGAGCCAAAATGCCCAAAAATGTGTTTTCTTCATACAAACTTTGAAGCCCATTCCACCCTTTTATGGGTTGAATTTCAAAAAAACCTTTCTGAGTGGTTTCCTGCTTTATAAAAGACACCTTTTTGTCAAACTTCAGCTTTCTAGGTCTAAGGGTTTGGGCTGGGCGTTGATTAATCGGTGAGTAATTCAGGAACTTGCAATTTAATTAAACTCAACTCAATTATACCCTTAGGGAATGATTTTCGAAAAATTACGAAATACGTGTCCGTTCATTATCCGCTAGGTATATCTTGACGAAGTTTTGAGTCAAAATGTCCAAAAAAATATTTTTCCCCATACAGATTTTGAACCTCAATTTCACCACCTTGGGGGTTAAATTTAGAAAAATCCTTTCTTGGTGCTTGTTTCCGTCATAAGAGACACCGTTTCGCGAAATTTTAGCTTTCTAGGTCTAAGGGTTTAGGCTGGGCTTTGACCAATCAGTAAGTAATTCAGGACCTTGCAATTTAATTTAATTTACCCATGTGTACCCCTTAGGGGGTGCTTTTCAAAAAATCGTGTGCGTTTGTTTGCTTTAAGGTATATCTTGACGAAGTTTTGAGTCAAAATGTCCAAAAAAATATTTTCCCCATACAAACTTTGAGCCCCCATTTCACCCTTTTATGGGTTGAATTTCAAAAAATCCTTTCTTAGTGGTTGCCTACTTTATAAAAGACACATTTTTGTCAAACTTCAGCTTTCTAGGTTTAAGAGTTTAGGCTGGGCGTTGATCAATTATTAAGTAATTCAGGATTTTTTGTTCGTCTTAATTCGCATGATTTTGTTCGTCTTCATTTATTCGTTCCATTAGGTACTGATAGGTTCAAACTAATACATTAACATCCTCCGTCATCCCTTATTTTATCCCTATGGGGATTGAATTATCAAAATCCTTTTTAAGCAAACGTCTTCATCATAGTAGCTCCAATCTTTAATTTCAGTTCAATCAGTCGAAAATCTAAGAAGATTTATACAAACTTTCATCACCTATTATATCCCCTTAGGGGTAGACTAAAAATATATTCTTACAGGACGACAGAGACCGATTGATCTGAGACTTTATGCATGCAAAGTCTCAGATCGATCGGTTTAAAATTGAAAAAGTTTCATACAAACTTTCATCCCCTATTTCAAAAGTTCAAAAGTTCTGGGGTAAAATTGATCAAAATACTTTCTTAGCGGATGCCTACGTCATAACATCTACCTGCATGCCAAATTTTAGCCCGATCTGTCTAGTGGTATGGGCTGTGCGTTGATAGATCACTAAATCAGTCAGTCACCTTTGAGTTTTATATATTTAGATTGCGAGAAAGCGAGCGGAACCTGTCCAAAGTGTCCAACGTCTTGCGATACGTCATAATTGTTTTCTTCGCATCAAAAAAACCGTCATTAAGTTCGCAAGCTACTTACGTATTTTGATGTTATTAGTTGTGTAATCGTAACCATATCGTTAAAAGTATTTTTAAAGTTGGTTATTTTCAAAATGTTTTGTATGTTTATTTCACGTATACTAATAGCCTATATTTTACCCTAATACAGATGTAATAAAACGGATTAGTCTCAGTTTATCGATTGGTACCTATAAAACAATGTAGGTACATAGTTAGTTTTCAGAACCGTAAATAATTTATTAGTTAAATCTTATTACAGTACCGTTATTTTTAGATAACAAAAATCATCATTTTACAGTACGAGTATTATTTCGAGTTGATATTATGTAGATATTTATTAATTGGTACTGTGCTGTATGCGTCCTTAAACGCCTAATTAAACTTATTAAAAGAAATCGTTTTAATGTAAGAGGATTGAATCTTTTTAGAATTAAAGTCTCGCTTTGTCAACGAAAGATAAAAAGTGAAATAGGAAAATGACGAGGAAGGGGAATTGTCAAAAAGTGAAACTAATTTGTGTTTTTTTTGGGAGATGAGAGGGGAAAAATATTTTTTTTTTAATTATTGGAAGTAATTGGGTAAACCAAATTTTTAGGTTTGGGATGTTGGAGTTTGTAATCGTTATCTTTTGCAAGGTTCTACCGGGTCCCTTAATTGAGGAAGCTTTCCGGGGATCTTGCGAGGATAGAGAATGCAACTAGCCAGAAAGGCCAACTTCCGATCCGGGGGGCAAGGGAATCAGTAAGAGTGGTAGTCTGGTTGTTGTTTGGATTTTTTTTCAGAACTTTTTTCCTAATGAAGAGGACTTGGATGGAACTATAAGTTTGGAGGAGCAAATTACCCTGATCCGAGTGTAAATACCCAAGTAATCAAGATATATTTGAAAGCGAAGTACTATTGGGACGGTTTTACAGCGGAGTGGACAGTTTTATATCTAATGTAGTTAGTCAGTTTCGTATTCAAAAGGCACGGAGAGGGCATCGTTGTAAAGAAAACCCTTAGTAAAATTAACAGGACAATGAAAGCAAGCAGATTTATCCTGTCTCGAAATTTTGCTTAAAACCCTAAATTCCATTTACAATCAGAAAATCGCGAGTGACATATAAATACATTGTGAAGTGTCAGTGAAAACAAAATCTATAAGAGGGAAGCCCTCTCATATTAAATATAATGTCAGTGCGAATTGAAGAGAACTAAACAGTGTTGTGATAAAGTGCTGGAAAATCTCGTTTACAAAAAGAAAATCGCGAGTGATAATTTGACTCTTTTTAGTGATAGTTACAAAAATCATGGAGTGATATAATTCAAGGGAGAGGGGAGCCCTTTGAGGTCTAGATGAAAAAGAAATTTATTCAACAGTTATTTAGAATAAATAGTTTTGCGTGAACAATGTCAGTGTTATTAAGTTATTTATTTAATAGTGGTGGACGTTGAGTGTACATTAAAGAGTTGGGGTTGTGGTACGGCATTTTGATCGGGAGAGGGGAATTTAGGATATCCATTAAGCCCAGACCAAGAGGATGTTACCTCCGACGGATGTCAACTGAGATGTCATCCTAATCGTCATTTTGTTTGAATTTCGAATCGTAATTTTGAGACATTTATTTTAAATTTAAATTGACACTTGAATTGGAATTTTTAAAATTGTAACTTGAATTTGAATTATTAAAATTGACTTTTGAATTTGAATTGGGAATTTCATTTGGAAAAGATGGAAAGGATTAGATTTCCAGAAGGGACAGTAACCCAGTAACTGACGCCAGTTTATTTTTTGATTCTTTTATTTTAAAATTTCAGAACTGTTTTGTTAATATATTTAATTAAATAATCAATTAACAATTTTGATAAAAATAATTTATAAGTTTAAATAGTTATATAATATTATAACACTAAAGTGAATAGAAAACCAAAATTCAAGCTGAATTAGACTGAAGTTGTCAGTTTCATTTTGAACTCGAATATGGAACAGGCCAAAGTTGACTTAAGAGATTCTCAATCAAATGTTAGGAGTAAATTTTCTACCTGTACCGAGTGAAGTTGTTGTCTTAAGTTTGGACTCTGGTGAGTAGAACCTTCTTTAAGATCACTAGGGATTTTATTTATTATGGAATTAAGTTATAGGGATGTTCTTTAAATTTTGGGCGGATTCTAAATTGTTTTTTTTTTATTATTTATTTACGACTTGAATTTGGTAAAGCGCTATGCCTTTATTTTATTCTTTCTTATCAGACGATTTAGGATCCGCCTGAAGGTTTTATTTTATTTCTTTTTCCCTCTGTCTAGTAGGATCGTTATTTCGTGATTCGCGATGTTCGGCGAGGCCTGAGTGACTAGGTTTTCTTGAATTTTCGAGACGACGTTATATTATAGCACCTATCTCTCCTTCAACGATTCTTCCACTGGCTCACGAAGGACAATTGTGACGCTGCTATTAGTGTAGCACAATACACGAGTAGCGACAAAAGATGGATGACCATCGGCGGCAAACGTCAGATTTTAGTTTGCTTTGCTTTACAGTTGACCTACGGAAACCAGGAGATGCCCCTCACAACCACTGAACAAAGTAAACCTACAGACTACACACCCTACTCTGAACCATGTAGCCGAGCAGTCTTCTCATTTGCTAAATTATCCTTGGGGTTGCGCGGTCTCGTTCAACGAGGCGCTAGGGGAGGGCTTGTCAGTAGCACACACGTGGTCACCGCGTGCGGGGGTTGTTCAGTTCAATTGGGGGGGTTAGCTTTGTAATACCACCCCAAGGAACACTGTCCTACCCGTATACGTGATCACAGCTGACTACTTCGGTAGTCAGTCGTAGGGTCTGTAGTCTGCGGTAATACAAGGACGCGCTGCAGGCGACGGCTTCTAGGTTTCGCGGGGAGGAGAGATTGCGACCATTCGGTTTTCCTTTCCGACACTTGGCTAATCCACTCACAGGAGAATTAGGGAAGCGCGATGTTTTGCATAGTATTAGCTGAGGATATTGTCACTCAGAGAACATAACGATTCTAGGAGATCCCACAAGATACCTGACCCGAACAGTCTCCCCGGGTTGGTCACTCCAAGGCGACGGATCTCGCCATTTGGAATGCCGTCGACAGGTTCCGGGGCGTGGCTGGGGGCCCTAGAACGGGGAACTCCCCAAATGATGCCCTGGGCTTATATTAATCTCTCTGTCTAGGTATTCTACTCGTTGTCCCAGCCTCCGGCTCTCATCCTGCTTCGAATGGAATAATCAAGAGATTAATCCTTTGTGTCAATATGTCAAAAATGTAATTTATTGGACTATGTGAAGCACATTAAACTTTGTTTTAATCTTGATTTTGCTTTTAATTCCTCTCTAAGTCTGAAACCCGCTTTTAAATTGCTTGTACCTGCGAGAATCCTAAAAGTAATTCATAACGTAGGACTCTAGACATCACAGCCGTAAGTATAGAGTATCCACCTTTATTAATGCAGGTGGGGATCAGTACAATTTGGGAGGCAATTTTCCTTTAACCTATTCGCTCTCGGACGACTTTAGTCCCGAGGAAGAAAAGTTACCCAAAACTAATGAGAAAAGAAACATTCAGAAAATAAAAAAATAATTTTATTTTAACACCAAAGAGAACTTACATCAAAAGAAATAAATTAAAAAGGGCTCAATTAATTATTAAACTTTACTCAGTAACAACCCTCCCAATTACCACACAAAAAAAAACTCCCAACATAACTTCTAGCTCCTCTTGATTCAAGTTTACCACTCTAGAACACCAAATACCTTAAACCCCACGAATCAAATCCCTTATTATTTACAATCTCAACCATACGTTAAGGCAGCAATTTAACGAATTTTATAGCACTACTCTAGAGTAAATTCGCCCTACACGTAATACTTTGACAAATGCAATGCATTAAAAGTCCCCTTTATCTCCAGCGTCTCCGGATCCACCAAAGTATAGACATTAGGGAATTTCCTATAAGCGACTCTAAACGGCCCTTCGAACAACAGCTCAAACTTTCTAGTACGCCCCTTAGACGAGTCTGATTTATTTAGTCTTCTTACCTTTACCAGATCACCAATTTGAAATTCTATTAAAGTATGAGACTGATTAAACCGCATCCGACGATTTTCGCTAGCCCTTCTCAAATTTTCCTTTACCTCTAGGCCAGGGGTTCCCAACCTTTTTTTGTCTACTGCCCACTTTAAGAATAAATTATTTTTTAACGCCCCCCTTTTTAAACATACTTAAAAACCGCTAAGTACTTATAACTGATTATTGAAACGCAACTTTATAGTATTCGGACAGAGTATCTTTTATTGAAAATAAAACAAACATAATCAATTCTTATATAAAAACTAATGTGAAGGTTGAATCTGATGCTGTTCAATAAGTTTGTTGATATCAGGTTCCAATTTACTCAAAAACAGCCGCAAGTCGCCACGTTCGGTAACACGCAAACGATTTCTCTTTTTAGTAAGCAGCGTTGCCACAGCACTAAAACCACGTTCACACAAATATGACGATGGGAATGCTATCAAGAATCGTTGAACAATTGACCACAATCCAGGGTACAATTGCAGGATCGGTTTTTGAAGCCAAAATTCTTGATATCCATTTTTGAACTTGATTTTTATTTCTTCGTTTGTTGTCAATTCTATAAGTTCTTCTTCCAGCTAAGGTGACATTGCTATGTTGACATTTGAAAACGGATCTAACACCCAGTCTGGTATTTCCAAGTTTAAAATGTCCTGGTATCGTTCGGTGAAGTCAATGTGGAGGTTTTCCAAATGTTGGCAGTAGGCAAACAAGTCGTCGTTACTGCAGGATACTGATAAATTCGGAAAATTGTGAAACTCACGTCTGCCCATATTCTTTTTGTGCAGAAGCAGTTTGGCTGCGAAAGCAGCAACGACATTTTTTGTTTTAATTAAATTTAGTTCATCGCCTTGCAGTTGGAGGTTCATGTCGTTGAACAATTTATACAGGTCTGTCATGTAAGCTATATCATTCTTTGATGTTATGAGCTTGTTGCGCAGTTCTGTATCTTTAGTTTTCAAGAACTCTATCACAGAGTCAAACAGGTTGTAAAATCGAATCAGACAATTGCCTCTTGACAGCCAACGAACTTCAGTATGAAGCAATAAACGGTTGAAATCTTCGTCATTAGTAACACAAAGCTGATGAAATAATCTATCATTCAAAGAGCTGCTACGGATTTTATTGACTGCTTTGATGACATATTGCAGTGATTGAAATAGTCGTTCACTTAAGTTTCTAGCAACCAAATGTTGTCTATGAATAACGCAATGTATAGCAAGGACATCTGGAATTTAATTTTTTAAGTACGCTATGAAGCCTTTATGGCGCCCTGTCATAGCCGGAGCGCCATCCGTAGCAACTGATATAATATTTTTCAAAGGAATCTCTTTCTCTTCACAAAACTTTTCCAATGTATTGAATATGGTTTCGCCTTTTGTATCTGTCTCCAAATTTCTGGCAAACAATAGTTCTTCACGTATTTTCTCATCTTTAATAAACCTCACGTAAGATAGCAACAACGCTTCATTAGTTGGTAAAGTGGACTCATCGAGCTGAATTGAGAATTGACTAGTCCTCAGATGATTGCACAATGATTCTTCAATGTTTTCAGCCATTTCATCAATTCGTCTTTGCACAGAATTATTACTCAAAGGAATTTTTCGCATAATATCTGCGGCCGGTTTATGAAGCACAGTAGTTATTACTTCCTTTATTGCTGGCAAAATTAACTCTTCTCCGATGTTGTGTGGTTTGCCTTTTTGAGCAATTAACAAAGAGATATTGTACGAAGCTCGAAGTCCGTCGTCATCTTGCTTAGCAGCCGCCGAAAATAGTTTTGATACACTTGGCTGAGTATTATGCTTCTTCTCTAGGTCTTGAAAATATGCTACATTCTTGTCTTTCTTATCTGGATGCATTTTATTCAAATGATCTTGCAGTCTTGAAGGCTTCATTGCTTCTTTCGAAAATGTTTTTAGACATAGAAGACACAAAGGCGACGACGGGTTTGTGGGATTTTCAATAAATCCGAATTTAATATATTCCGCAGAGTATTGCCGTCTCTTCTTTTTTACTTCCGACATTGTTTTATTTTGAGAAATACGTAAGAGTTATAATGAAGTACTGCTTATCTATTATGCGCGAAACCGCAAATGAAAATAAAATAAATTTACGTCGTTTATATAGGATTGCATAAGCAGCACGCACCAACAGGAATAAGACAAACGTGCATAAACTCGTTTATCTCATTCGACGCCCAATCGTACTCGACAAGCAAGAACAAGTATTATAGAACCAGCCGATTGATACAGGAATGTACAAATCGGATTATTTAACAAAAACTTGTTAAAACATGATTGCCCGCGGTCTATTATATCGAACCGAGTTTGAGCTATATCTTAATTAATATTAGTTGATGTTCACAAGATGTAGTCGAGAGTCGAGAGCTCAGTCGGTGTCTAAGAGTCTTCCTAGCTAGGTAGATGAAATTATAAATCGACCCCAAAGCCCTACACAACGCCCCCTTTTTTTTCTGGGTCTCTTACCGCCCCCCTTTAGGCCTGCAGCGCCCACAAGGGGGCGTTATCGCCCACGTTGGGAAAGACTGCTCTAGGCGAATCTGTGAAATGTCACCCATCTGCACCGTATTTGGCAAGTATTGATCAACAGAGATCTTAGCTGATTCTCCGTATAGCACCTTATTCGGTGAATACTTCGTACTGAGGTGCAAGGTGTTATTGTATACTTCTTTTTTTTTTTAACAAAGCGGCCCATTCACTATGATTACTAGAACAATACAACCTAAAGAACTTCCCTAGCTCCCTGTTCACCCTTTTGGTAGAATTTGGTCGAGGGTTTCTAATCGAAGTCCTAATCCCCTTTATCCCAATAGCTGACAATCCCCTTCGCCAGGTTATGCTCGTAAACTGTCTACCATTATCAGTCATAATGGCTTTAGGCTTGATTGTTCTCGCAGCCTCCTTTACTTTAGCTACTACTTCTGTTGCTGAAGCAGCCCATAGTCCGAATAATCTAACAAACTTACTAAAAGCATCCTGAATGACAAAAATATACTTCCACCCGTTTCTACTAACTGGTAAAGACTCAAAAATATCGGCCATCACTAACTCCCCGGGTTCTTCAGTCAAAATCGACCCACACGCCCCCACTCCCCTAACATTATCATTTCTAGCCAACTGACAAACGTGACACCGCTGAACAAAGCTCCTCACATAACTATTCATCCCCATCCAGTAGCACCTATCTCGCAGATACTTCAACATTTTAAAGCATCCTAAGTGTCCCATTTCCAAGTGGACCTGCCTACACACCTCTTCGCGCAGCGTCTCTGGCAAAAATATAACTCTTATGTTTGTTGTTACCCCCTTAAACATGAGGACCCCATTTTCGAAACTACAATGGTCTGCTATCCGAGAAAGCCTATCTCGTCTCAGACGGAGCTCTCACATCAACCTAGATTTTATTATCCAATTCCTCTCTACTCCCACCATTATATTGCCTGTTTGAAACCTGGAATCCTGGTCACGGCACCAAATTGTACTGATCCCCACCTTCATTAATGAAGGTCGATACTCTATACTTACGGCTGTGATGTCTAGGGTTCTACGTTGTGAATTACTTCTAGGATTCTCGCAGGTACAAGCAATTTAAAAGCGGGTTTTCAGACTTAGAGAGGAATAAAAAGCAAAATCAAGATTAAAACATAGTTTAATGCGCTTCACATAGTCCAATAAATTACATTTTGACATATTGTCACAAAAGGAATAATCTCTTAGGTAATTATTCCATTCGAAGCAGGACGAGAGCCGGAGGCTGGGACAACGAGTAGAATACCTAGACAGAGAGATTAATATAAGCCCAGGGCATCATTTGGGGAGTTCCCCGTTCTAGGGCCCCCAGCCATGCCCCGGAACCTGTCGACAGCGCTCCAAATGACGAGATCCGTCGCCTTGGGGTGACCAACCCGGGGAGACTGTTCGGGTCAGGTATCTTGTGGGATCTCCTAGAATCGTTATGTTCTCTGAGTGACAATATCCTCAGCTAATACTAGGCCAAACATCGCGCTTTCCTATTTCCCCTGTGAGTGGATTAGACTCCGAACTATAAAGCCAAGTGTCGGAAAAGAAAACCGAATGGTCGCAATCTCTCCTCCCCGCGAAACCTAGGAGCCATCGCCTGCAGCGCGTCCTTGTATTACCGCAGACTACAGACTCTACGACTGACTACCGAAGTAGTCAGCTGTGATCATGTATACGGGTAGGACAGTGTTGAAACACAACGCGTAACGTGTGAGAGTGACCGCTACAGTTACATGACCGAGTTGGAATGTCGAGGGGAGACTAAGGGAGAGTGCAATTTGATTTTAGACCACAGGTGACGGCCGATTGGCCAATTCTGGGCAAAACCAGAGAGCAGCGAAATGGAAATGGGACACATTTGAGGGTGCGGTAAGGGTATCCTCTTACCGCTGTGAAGAAAGCCTCCCTATGTTTTTTTATTTTTTTTACCCATTAAGGGAGGGAGGGACAAGATTGTGGCTACCTATTCTGCTTCCCATGACCCACCACCGCGTTCGCGGTTTGGTCGCCGCCATGAGAAGCAATATGGGACGGGTGGAAGCCTGGTGGAGCCTTGCAGCCGTCCCGCCACAGGGCTAAGAGACAAGCTGCCCAGCTCCACCTCGCCCACCTTAATCTTTTGTGGAGGGATCTAAGGGAAAGGAAATGCGGCGCTCTCCCGCCGCTTCGACCCTTGGGAAGGTCAAGCGGGGTGGTGTCGTGTTAGGTGCTGGTGGTGCGGCTGCCTCGAGCCCTTGACCCTAAAAAGGGGTTGGGCGAGGCAGCGTTGTGTCTTGCTTGGGAGGGTGTCAAATCCAGTGGGGGCTGCCTCGCGCCCTCGACCCTAGGGGAGGTCGAGCGAGGCAGCGTGGCGTCTTGATTAGTGAAGTCGTCATCAGGTTTGATGAGCTCTCGAGGGAGAGCTCTGCAGCGTCGGTCCGGGATGTGGGCGTGGAGGGGCGCGATGTCGTGCGGATGTTCGAACGCGGAGTTATCCGCGCGGTCGAACATCCTCCTCGCGAGGCGGACGATGAATTCGTCCAGGTTGTCGATTTTTAGGTCGCGCCGGATCACGTCGTTGCGCACGTAGCGGCCGGCGTTGAAAATCCTGCGTATGCATTGGTTCTCCTGTGCTCGGAGGCGGCGTCTCTGCGACTCGCAGACCAATGCACACCATGCTGGTGCCGCGTACGTGAGACGTGATCGGATGTATGTCTTGTACACCATAAGTTTGGTGCGAAGAGGAAGCTTTGAGGTGAAGACGGGGCGCAACCTAGCGCTCGCGACGGTGTTGTTGACGTGGGCGCGCATGGTACTGTACTGATTCCCACCTGCATTAATGGAGGTGGATACTCTATACTTACGGCTGTGATGTCTAGGGTTCTACGTTGTGAATTACTTCTGGGATTCTCGCAGGTACAAGCAATTTAAAAGCGGTTTTTCAGACTTAGAGAAGAATTAAAAGCAAAATCAAGATTAAAACTTAGTTTTATGCACTTCACATAGTCCAATAAATTACATTTTGACATATTGACACAAAAGGAATAATCTCTTAATTATTCCAATTGAAGCAAGATGAGAGCCGGAGGCTGGGACAACGAGTAGAATACCTAGACAGAGAGATTAATATAAGCCCAGGGCATCATTTGGGGAGTTCCCCGTTCTAGGGCCCCCAGCCACGCCCCGGAACCTGTCGACGGCATTCCAAATGGCGAGATCCGTCGCCTTGGAGTGACCAACCCGGGGAGACTGTTCGGGTCAGGTATCTTGTGGGATCTCCTAGAATCGTTATGTTCTCTGAGTGACAATATCCTCAGCTAATACTAGGTGAAACATCGCGCTTCCCTATTTCTCCTGTGAGTGGATTAGCCAAGTCCCCGCGAAACCTAGGAGCCGTCGCCTGCAGCGCGTCCTTGTATTACCGCAGATTACAGACCCTACGACTGACTACCGAAGTAGTCAGCTGTGATCACGTATACGGGTAGGTCAGTGTTCCTTGGGGTGGTATTACAAAGCTTACCCCCCCAATTGAACTGAACAACCCCTGCACGCGATGACCACGTGTCTGCTACTGACAAGCCCTCCCCTAGCGCCTCGGTGAACGAGACCGCGCAACCCCAAGGATAATTTAGCAAATGAGAAGACTGCTCGGCTACATGGTTCAGAGTAGGGTGTGTAGTCTGTAGAGGTACTTTGTTCAGTGGTTGTGAGGGGCATCTCCTGGTTTCCGTAGGTCAACTGTAAAGCAAGAGGGAGCCTATGAAAGTAAACTAAAATCTGACGTTTACCGCCGATGGTCATCCGTCTTTTGTCGCTACACGTGTATTGTGCTACACTAATAGCAGCGTCACAATTGTCCTTCGTGAGCCAGTGGAAGAATCGTTGAAGGAGAGATAGGTGCTATAATATAACGTCGTCTCGAAAATTCAAGAAAACCTAGTCACTCAGGCCTCGCCGAACATCGTGAATCACGAAATAACGATCCTAGTAGACAGAGGGAAAAAGAAATAAAATAAAACCTTCAGGCGGATCCTAAACTAGCAACAAGTACGTAACCCTTAAATCGTCTGATAAGAAAGAATAAAATAAAGGCATAGCGCTTTACCAAATTCAAGTCGTAAATAAATAATTTAAAAAAAAAACAATTTAGAATCCGCCCGAAATTTAAAGAACATCCCTATAACTTAATTCCATAATAAATAAAATCCCTAGTGATCTTAAAGAAGGTTCTACTCTCCAGAGTCCAAAGTCAAGACAACAACTTCACTCGGTACAGGTGGAAAATTTACTCCTAACATTTGATTGAGAATCTCTTAAGTCAACTTTGATCTGTTCCATATTCAAGTTCAAAACGAAACTGACAACTTCAGTCTAATTCAGCTTGAATTTTGGTTTTCTATTCACTTTAGTGTTATAGTATTATATAACTATTTAAAATAATAAATTATTTTTACCAAAATTATTAATTGATTATTTAATTAAAAATATTAACAAAACAATTCTGAAATTGTAAAATAAAAGAATCAAAAAAAAAACTGGCGTCAGTTACTGGGTTACTATCCCTTCTGGAAATCCAATCCTTTCCATCTTTTCCAAATTGAATTCCCACTTCAAATTCAAAAGTCAATTTTAATAATTCAAATTCAAGTGTCAATTTTAATAATTCCAATTCAAGTGTCAATTTAAATTTAAAATAAATGTTTCAAAATTACGATTCAAAATTCAAACAAAATTACGATTAGGATGACATCTTAGTTGACATCCGTCGGAGGTAACATGGTCTGGGCTCTAGGTCTGGGCTTGATGGATATCCTAAATTCCCCTCTCCCGATCAAAATGCCGTACCACAACCCCAACTCTTTAATGTACACTCAACGTACACCACTATTGAATAAATAACTTAATAACACTGACATTGTTCACGCAAAACTATTTATTCTAAATAACTATTGAATAAATCTCTCTTTCATCTAGACCTCAAAGGGCTCCCCTCTCCCCCGAATTCTATCACTCCATGATTTCTGTAACTATCACTAAAATGAGCGATTTTCTTTTTGTAAACGAGATTTTCCAGCACTTTATCACAACACTGTTTGGTTTTCTTCAATTCGCACTAACATTATATTTAATATGAGCCCTCTCATAGATTTTGGTTTCACTGACACTTCACAATTTATTTATATGTCACTCGGCACTTTATCACAACACTGTTTGGTTCTCTTCAATTCGCACTAACATTATATTTAATATAAGAGGGCTTCCCTCTTATAGATTTTGTTTTCACTGACACTTCACAATGTATTTATATGTCACTGCGATTTTCTGATTGTAAATGGAATTTAGGGTTTTAAGCAAAATTTCGAGACAGGATAAATCTGCTTGCTTTCATTGTCCTGTTAATTCCATTAAAGGGTTTACTTTACAACGATGCCCTCTCCGCGCCTTTTGAATACGAAACTAAATAACGACATCTAAATATATAAAACTCAAAGGTGACTGACTGACTTAGTGATCTATAAACGCACAGCCTAAAACACTAGACGGATCGGGCTGTAATTTGGCATGCAGGTAGATGTTATGACGTAGGCATCCGCTAAGAAAGAATTTTGATCAATTTTATCCCCAAGGGGATGAAATAGGGGATGAAAGTTTGTATGAAACTTTGTCAATTTTAAACCGATTGATCTGAGACTTTTCATGCATAAAGTCACAGATCGATCGGTCTCTGTCATCCTATAAGAATGGATTTTGATTCTACCCCTAAGGGGATATAATAGGTGATGAAAGTTTGTATAAATCTTCTTAGATTTTCGACTGATTGAACTGAAATTAAAGATTGGAGCTACTATGATGAAGACGTTCGCTTAAATAGGATTTTGATAAATTCAACCCCCATAGGGATAAAATAAGGGATAACGGAGGATGTAAATGTATTAGTTTGAACCTATCAGTACTTAATGGAACAAATAAATTAAGACGAACAAAATCATCCAAATTAAGACGAACAAAAAATCCTGAATTACTTAATAATTGATCAACGCCCAGCCCAAACTCTTAGACCTAGAAAGCTGAAGTTTGGCAAAAAGGTGTCTTTTATAAAGTAGGCAACCACTAAGAAAGGATTTTTTGAAATTCAACCCATAAAAGGGTGAAATGGGGGCTCAAAGTTTGTATGGGGAAAATATTTTTTTGGACATTTTGACACGAAACTTCGTCAAGATATACCTTAAAGCAAACAAACGGACACAATTTTTCGAAATTTGCCCCCTAAGGGGTACACATGGGTTAAATTTAATTAAATTGCAAGGTCCTGAATTACTTACTGATTGGTCAAAGCCCAGCCTAAACCCTTAGACCAAGAACACTAAAATTTGGCGAAACGGTGTCTTTTATGACGGAAACAAGCACCAAGAAAGGATTTTTCGAAATTTAACCCCCAAGGTGGTGAAATTGAGGTTCAAATTTGTATGGGGAAAAATATTTTTTTGGACATTTTGACTCAAAACTTTGTCAAGATATACCTAGCGGATAATGAACGGACACGTATTTCGTAATTTTTCGAAAATCATTCCCTAAGGGGTATAATTGAGTTGAATTAAATTAAATTGCAAGGTCCTGAATTACTCACTGATTGATCAACGCCCAGCCCAAACCCTTAGACCTTGAAAGCTGAAGTTTGATAAAAAGGTGTCTTTTATAAGGCAGGAAACCACTAAGAAAGGATTCTTGAAATTCAACCCATAAAAGGGTGGAATGGACTTCAAAGTTTGTGTGAAGAAAATAAATTTTTGGGCATTTGGGCTCAAAACTTCGTAAAGATATACCTTAAAGCAAATAAAAAGACACATTTTTCGCGATTTTTCAAAAATCATCCCCTTAGAAAATCTACCTTAGGTTTTGGGTAAAATCAAATTAAAAATGCAAATGAAATTCTACAAAATGTATACTTTACATTTAGGCAAGAAATAAGAAAAGATTTTTTAAAATTCGAACCCTGAAACGGCTGTTTAAAGTTTGTATAGAGAAAAAACATAATAGACGTACATAAATTACGTTTCTTTTAAACAAATTAACGAATATATGTTTTTCAAATTTTTGAAATTATGAAAAAGTTCACCGTAGTACGTATATGACGAAATTAAAAGGAAAACTATCACACATAAGTTTTCCTTTTAATTGCCGTAAAAGTTTGCGAGTAATAGTCGACCAAGTCCCAAACGTTGTTGGGATTAATAAGAATATATTTACTAATATTAGATCCTTGGTACTACAGAGCTAAGATTTGGTATGGTCATACATATTGATTGCGCTGGCAAATCTTAAAAATAAAATGATGGAAAAAAAAAATCGGGTCTTTCCCATACACGTGAAAGGGCGATGGTTTTTTTTTCTCGCCGCGCAGATATCATCGAGTGATAGAAGGCGTTTCCTACGAACGTTTTTCGATTCAGCAATCCGTTTGCGAAACATTAATTTTTATAATTAAAAAAATGTGGAATAATTCACGAAAGTAGTATTTACGACGAAGTTTACTCTAATCCAAAATGGCTGCCATACAAGGTTCCACGTTTGAAATGCAGCAGTTCAATATTATTCCTAAAACAATAATATATTCAAAAAAAATTCCCGCATTAATTATTATTCTTAACAATAATATAGTCGCTAAAAAAAATTTTCGCGCTCGCTTCGCTCACGCTTTACTTACTTCCATTTTGTTGTATTATTCTGTTGTACTTAGGCCAAAACTAAAGTTATTTCTGAAGTAATCATCGGGAAACTTTTTCCATTAGTATAATCGATGTGCAGCTAAATAGTGGTTGTGTTTTTCATATTATCCAAAATGCAAAAAATCGTTAGTTCATAAAAGTACAAAAAATATGTATTCAATATTTACTTCAATATTCATTTAATATTTATTGTGGTTAAGTGACTCCTGACAGAGTGTGCAACGGTGTTGTTATTTGTGTAGTTATTATGGTGTTTTTTATTTCAATTTTTTTTTTATTCGATGATTTTTTTTTCTCGCCAATATCATCGAGGGGGGAAACGTAGGATTGATTTTTAAAACATAGGAGTTTACTAAGATCGATATTCGATTCAGCACTGCGTTTGTGAAAAATTAATTTCTATAGTAAAATTATTTGTCAAAAACAAGTGTCCCTCTACCAACTAAATGGTTGTTTCTAAAAATGTGAAAAAACTCACCGTGATAGAACACACAAGAATATTAAAAGTACAACTATCACACTTAAGTTGGCCCTTCAAGTTTGCGAATAATAGTCGACCAAGTGCCAAACGTTGTTGGGAATAATAAGAATATATTTACTAATATTAGATCCTTGGTACTACAGAGCTTAAATTTGGTATGGTCATACATATTGATTGCGCTGACAGATCTAAAATAAAAAAATAAAATAAAAAGATAGTTTATTTCAGGCATGGCTTATTTACGCAGCGAATTTAAGCAGTACAACATTAATTCTAATCCAATTAAGAACCTTAAGTAGGTACATTGTGCAATTAATATAGATCAATATGGCCCTTTACAGAATTTAATTTAAATAAATATTTTGCCTATGCCTTTAAAAAACGCGTCAAAGGCTGCGCTTCGCCCTATAGCACTTTATAATTAGCAGCGATCGTACGCATCTGTCTGTTACGCTTTCACGCCTAAACTACTGAACCAGTTTTGATGAAATTTGGTACAGATATAGATTATACCTTGGGAAAGGACATAGGTTTTATTTTATCTCACAACTGGGCACGATATAACCGTAGTCCACGCGGGCGAAGCCGCGGGCGGAAAGCTAGTTAGATATAAAACTGTCCACTTAGCTGCAAAACCGTCCCAATAGTACTTCGCTTTCAAATATATCTTGATTACTTGGGTATTTACACTCGGGTCAGGGTAATTTGCTCCCCCAAACTTATAGTTCCATCCAAGCCCTCTTCATTAGGAAAGTAGTTCTCAAAAAAAATCAAAAACAACAACCAGACTACCACTCTTATTGATTCCCTTCACCCCGGATCGGAAGTTGGCCTTTCTGGCTAGTTGCATTCTCTATCCTCGCAAGATCCCCGGAAAGCGTCCTCAATAAGGGACCCGGTAGAACCTTGCAAAAGATAACGATTACAATCTTCAACATCCCAAACCTAAAATGTATTTACCCAATTACTTCGAATAATTAAAAAAAAAAAATTCCCCAAAAACACCACAAATTATTCTTTCAGTTTTTGACAAATCCTCTTCCTTGTCATTTTCCTTTTTCACTTTTTCATCTTTCATTGACAAAGCGAGACTTTAATTCTAAAAAGTTTCGATCCTCTTACATTAAAACTATTTCTTTTAATAAGTATAATTAGGCGTTTAAGGACGCATACAGCAGAGTACCTAAGTTGGCGGTCGATTGTGACCCCCAGACACTTAACCTGCTCGGCCCACGAAACGGGCTGTCCTTGTAGGGTAAGTAGGGGCGGTGGGGATTTCCACAGACCGGTGGCCATGGCCTGCGTTTTGGCGACGTTCACGAACATCCGCCATCGCGCCAGCCACTGTAGTAGGGAGTCGAAAGTGGGCTGCATCTTCTTCACAGCGTGGCCCAGACGGTACGACGACGCAATGTACGCCGTGTCGTCTGCGAAGAGAGCGAGCCTGACGTCACCTACCACGGGGATGTCGTCCGTGAAGAGTGCGTAACAGGCCGGGGAAAGACAGCTTCCTTGAGGGACACCCGCTCGGACAGGGCGCTCGGAGGAGACCGCATCCTCAACAGCCACCTGAATTCTGCCGTCCTTCAAAAATGAGGAGATCACCTGGATGATGCGGCGTGGCGCGTCCAACCAAGACAGCTTGTACAGCAGCCCCTCGTGCCATACGCGGTCGAACGCTTTTTCCATATCCAGCATCACCACGACCGTGAATTCCCGCTTGTTGTGGCAGGTGGCCAAGTGGTGGAGGACACGGGTGAGCTATAGAGTGGTAGAGTGGCCCTGTCTTAAGCCGAACTGCTCCGAGCGGGGGGTAATGTGTGGGGCCAAATGATCGAGAAACAGTTTCTCGAACACCTTTTATAGTGTGTCGAGGAGGGTGATGGGCCTGTAGTTTTGGGGGCGTTTCGGGTCTTTACCCGGTTTTGGTAGCATTATGACGCGGCCTAACTTCCAAGGGGTCGGAAAGCTACCTGTGCGAAGGATGCCGGTGTACAAACGCGCGACTGCAGCCACCGTTTTGGGCGGTAGGTGGCGCAGCGCTGCGTTTGTGATGCGGTCGGGGCCAGGTGCTTTCCGTGGCTTCGTTTTGAGAAAGGTGCGTTGCACCTAACCGGGCGAGAACACGACCGGGTCTTCTCCCATGGCTACAAGCCTCGACAGGTACTCACGCAAGTGGTTGCGTACTTCCTCCTCGTGTGCGGGGTCGCCGCAGGGGTTTGGTGTGAATTGATTCTCGAGGCATTCGGCGAACAGCTCCGCCCTGTCCGTCGCCTTGTACTGGGGATGGTCGTTATTGTCAAGCAGTGGCCTTACCGGAGTGGGTTCGAAAGACAACTGCTTGCAGAGCCGGTGGACGGATGGGACGCCTCCTTCCTCCAACTCCAGTAGATGTTGCTCCCATCTAGATGCGGCGTCGCCGGTGAGCTCTGCTTTCATCCTCTCTACCAAGGAATTGAGCTTGGTTTTGAGGGTTGGGCATCGAGTGCGCTGCCAGTCGCGTCTCAGGGTGCGCTTCTCAGCAAGCAGGGACTTGAGCCGCTGCGGGAGGGGGTTAATCCTCTCTCCGGAGCGGGTGGGCTGAGAGGCGGTTTGAAGTGCACCCTGAATCGCCGCGGTCAGCTCCTCCGTGGCTGCATCGACGTCTGCCGGGGTGGAAATTATACGGCTTGGGGTGTACTCAGTCAGTGCATCGGAAAACCTCCCCCAGTCCGTGCGAATGCGCGGGGCAGGAGGGGCAGCGCGGACCGGCCGGAGGTCCAGGACGCACAGGACAGGTCGGTGATCTAATTGTAAGTCAGGCATTACCTCCAGAGATGGTGTGGTATGCAGGCCGCAGTAGACCACTATGTCCAGGACTTCGCCTTTCCCGCTGGCTGGATCGTAGCGGGTCGGCTCGTCGGGTCCCAGGCAGTCATAGTGGTGGTCCACGGCGTCCTGCATAAGGCGGCGTCCGTTGGGGCAGGTGGTGGTTGAATTCCAGGCGATATGTTTGGAATTCAAGTCACCTGCCAGCAGTGTGGGGTGGGAGGGAGGTAGGAGGCTACGAACCTCACCGGGCTGCAGAGGGACGACCGGAGGTGTTCCGTCGTAGCACTAGGGACTGCTCGGCGAGGAATGCGGGGGGTGCGGGAATGGCCGCCATTCATATTGCAACCATCTTAAATACCGGACCTTTGTTTTATAATTTTACTTTTTGTTCAGTTTAAGTACTCAGAGTTGTGAAGTCAGATTATATTCTTATTGAAAACAGGAGTTTACTTAATTCATCCACCCAAAAAACATTGGTGACCCCGACGTGATGTGATTGAAGATAGCCGAACCGAAAATCAAGCAATCTAACCTATAACCCACGCAGCGAAACAACTTTGTTCGTGGACATCGTGTTATCACATCAGAGGCTAAATCATCACAACAACGTTTGCATTGGACACAAAGGAGACAAACATTCTTTTATCAGTGAAGAGAAAGTTATTCGTCAAGTCATCGTATTATTGGAGGGCCGATCTACCACTTGAAGTCCGCCAGCCGGTCAGCCACGATAGACGTCGAACAGCGCCACGCTGCAGCAATTTAACAGACTTAGTGATCAGGAAAGTGCCCCATCCTATTTTTTCCATTCCCACATATCTATACTAAAATTATCTTATTTGAGTGAATAGCAATGTCAGAACTTTTATGCATCGTGAATTACAATTAAGTACCTACTTGCTTCTTATGCATAAAGTAGCTTATGCCCTGCAATTCACCGTAATTCTCACATCATATTATACCTAGGTACTAAGCTGTAACCTGTCAAGCTTTAATTGCGCACTCTATTAATCGTTTGTCATTGGAAATCGCTTCTCCCACTGAATACTGTATGCAACACAGACTGCAACGCATGCATACATATTTATGTTGAAAACTGCAAGAGATCTCGTCCCTGAGTGACATTTACATTTCACACGTTATGCCCTACTTTGTGAGTTATACCTACTACTTCATCGTTTTAAATCTGTTATTAAGTTAACAAATAAAACTTCATAATCTACGTTACATTTAAGGAGCTGTTGCGTTTGCGCGTCGATCGCTCGGCGCCCATTGTTCTCGCTGCGATCAGCTGATCGGCGCGCCAGCCGCCATCCTGCCGTTCAATAGGAGTGAGTGGGAGCGTAGACCGGATTGAATTTACGTATCGTTTTTATTTTACAATTATTATTTGAACATACAATTACTTACTAACTAATTGGTTCAATTTTAACTGTTTTGATTTTGTTAATCTTTAATCAAATATGGAGCCGCCAAATGAATCAAAGTTAAAGGATCTTTCTACAAAAAGAAGTTCCATAAAGGGTCGTGTTACTAAATATAAGAATTTTTTGAATTGCGTGAGTCTCATGAACCCAATTTCGCCGACTGATTTATACATGTTAACTCAGCGACATGAGAAATTTGTTGTATTAGCGACATCATTCGACGACGTTCAGTCTCAAATAGAATTGCTTGACTCTGAAAATTTGGACAGTGAATTAGAAATAAGGGAAGAGATCGAAATGGAATTTTCTTTACTCACCGCTAAAACTCAAATATTGTTATAAGAGAATTCTAAGAAAGACGAACTTAAGTCCGAGTCCTCTAATACAACCTGTGTTCACAACTGCAACAATCACAACAATGCCGCTAGTTTCAAATTACCTACGATCAAAATAACGAACTTTGATGGAACTTACTCTAAATGGCTAGAGTTTCGCGACACATTTACTTCTTTGATTCACAGCAACAAAAAAATTGAACCAATACATAAATTTCACTATCTTAACTCTTACCTTGAGGGTGAGGCTTCTCGTGACATAAGTAATCTCAAAGTAAGTGCTGCTAACTACGAGGAAGCCTGGTGTCTTCTCTGCGAGCGATATAATAATGAGAGGCAATTAATAAGTAATCATTTAAAATCACTATTTTTCATACAAACCATATCTCGTGCTGACGCAAAATCCTTGAGGTTCTTAATTGATCATGTCTCTAAAAATTTGCGAGTACTACATACACTGGGTGAATCGACAGACTCATGGGATACCTTGATCATTCACCTGATCTCAGCAAAGCTCGACAATGGCACTTCTTTTAAGTGGGAGGAACACAAAAATAATTTTAGTGGGTCCCCTTCTTTAAACGATTTCTTTGGTTTTCTAAAGTCACGAGCTGATATTTTAGAGTCTGTGAACTTGAATAAAAATGAACGCAGTCCGTCTTCGTCTTCCGCTCAACAGCCTACCGATAAGTCAAACGCAAAATCATTTGCAATTTCAGCTGATCCTGAGTCCTCCACTTCCTACACTTCGTGTGTCTTGTGCAGTGGCAGTCACCGATTTTATGACTGTGCTACGTTCCTTTCAAAGTCTCCAGGGGATAGAATTTCCGAGGTACTCCGTTTAAAACTTTGTTTCAATTGTTTACGTAAGGGTCATACGGTTCGTCAATGCAGATTAGGACCTTGTAGTATTTGCAAAAAACGGCACAATACTCTATTGCACAATGAATCTTCTCAGGCTGAAAATACATCCAATGTAAATACTGTAGTATCCAACGAAGGTGTTGCTGGGAATGACTCAGATGAGGGTAGTGTAGTCAGCATGGCAGTCACCACCAACACTAATGTATTACTCTTTACTGCTCTGGTTGAGGTACACAACCCTCACACACATGATCACGTAACAATTCGAGCTTTGCTAGACAGCGGGAGCCAAACATCTTTAATAACAAATAGGTTGAAAAATAAATTGCGTTTGACTCCTCAGCCAACCAAAGTCGACATCATAGGCGTAGGCAATACACCGCTTTCCAGTTCTTTACAACGGTGCGCCGTTGAAATCAGAGCCAAAAATGGGCACTTTGAAACAAAGATTTCATGCCTAGTATTACCGCAAATTTCAAGTAATGTGCCGAGCAGCACTATTGACATAGCACAGATTAACTTACCCAGTAACGTAAAGCTTGCCGATCCTTCTTTTAATCAGTCTGCACCAGTAGACATGCTCATGGGTGCCGATATTTTCTGGACTTTAATAGAAAGCAAACAAATTTCATTGGGTTCCAATCAGCCAATAATGCGCAAGTCTAAGCTTGGTTGGATATTAGCAGGACCTTTGATTACCAGTAAATTGTCATTTAATGCAACCATGCATTGCAACCTCACCATTTACTGTAAGAAGAGGAATTGTATTTCTAATGAAACCTTGAACAACGAGATTGCAAAGCTTTGGGAGTTAAAGAAAATACCTTCACCTGCTATTCAGAATACTGATGAAGAGATAGAGTGCGAAAATCATTTTGTCACAAACACTTATCGCAATGAGGCTGGCAGGTTTTGCGTAAAGTTGCCCTTTCTTTCTGACCCAGATTGTCTAGGAAATTCTTACCAATTAGCCAAAAAACAGTTCTTATCTTTAGAGAAAAGATTTTCCAAGAAACCAGAATTGAAGTTCTTGTATTCTGATTTTATTAAAGAATACTCAGATTTGGGACATTTATCAGAGTCTGACACCTTAATTCCACATAACTCTTATTTCATACCTCATCACGCTGTACTAAAGCCTTCTAGTGAATCAACAAAGCTACGTGTCGTTTTTAACGGCAGCGCAAAAACGACTTCTGGTTATTCTGTCAATGATTTACAAATGACAGGCCCATACATTCAGGATTCCTTATTTAATATCTTACTAAGATTTCGCCAATACACATATGTGCTATCAGGTGATATAGAGAAAATGTACAGACAAATTGAAATTCAGGATAGTGACCGCAACTTACAGATGATTCTTTGGAGAAATCACTCCTCAGACCCCATTACATCATTGAGACTCAATACTGTCACTTATGGTTACACCAGTTCGAGTTTTTTGAGCACTCGCTGCCTTTGGCAATTAGGAGAAGAATGTTTCGATATAAAAATTAAAACAATTATTCAAAACGATTTCTTAGTCGACGATTTAATAACGGGTAGTGACAGTAAAGAGGATCTCGAGTATATAAAAAACGCAGTTGAAAACCAGTTACGTGCAGGGTGTTTTAATTTGCGCAAGTACCGATCAAATTTACCCTCTATACTTGTGGATTCACGAAATGTACAGCGGAATCTCATAATAAGCTCATCTTCGCACACTCTGGGTGTAGGGTGGAATCCCAACGATGATTACATTCATTTTCCTACAAACTATACAATCAGAGGAGAAGCTCCAACCAAACGCTCCATTCTTTCCGATTCGTGCAAGGTTTTTGACCCTTTGGGTGTGTTGAGTTTACTCACCATACGGCCTAAGCTGTTGATTCAAAGATTATGGATTAGCAAGGTTGATTGGGATGATCCGGTTCCAAGGGATATTTGCCAGTCGTGGCAATCATTTATAGCGGGAATTCAAAATTTGCAAAAATTAAGGATTCCCAGACACGTTTTGTGCGAGTCTTCTACTAATATAGAATTGCATTGTTTTTGCGATGCCTCGCAAGTTGCATATGCAACGTGCATATTTCTTAAATCCAAAAATGACCAAGGTGACGTTTGTGTCCGTATTCTGTGTGCCAAGGCTAGGGTTGCCTCCGTGAAACCAACATCGATACCGCGATTGGAGTTGTGCGCGTGCCTACTCGGGGCTCAGCTCGCGGACGCGGTGGGTCGCGCTCTACGTTGCAAGATTGCACGCAAAGTGTTTTGGACGGACTCCTCTATAGCTCTAGCATGGTTAAGCACCAGATATGATAAATTAAAAACTTTTGTTTCGAATAGAGTCGGTGCCATTCTGGAGTTATCTTCTATTTCTGATTGGTGCCGTGTGCCTACCAATCTGAATCCAGCTGACTTGGCGTCACGTGGTATAAACACGAGCCAAATTGACAGCATTGATTTATGGTGGAACGGTCCTCCTTTCTTATACCAACCCGAATCCTTGTGGCCCCAATTTGATTGTTCTAAACAAAATTTAGACGAACTACCTGAAATAAAAATTAATATTTGCACGGCCAATGATGTTAGCAATGGCGTCGTGGATTTTTCTCGCTTTTCTAAATTAAGACCACTACAAAGATCATTAGCATACGTGCTTCGATTTATACATAACTGTAAAAATCCTATTGATAGAGAAACTGGAGTATTGCAGCCTGAGGAGATGAACTCTGCTTTCGAGACATTAGTGCGCCTAGCGCAGATTGAATCATTTCATTCAGAAATTAATGTGTTACGTGCCAACAAACCATTAAGTTCAAAAAATCGTCTCAGTTCCCTTAACCCATTCATAGATAGTAACAACACATTACGAGTCGGTGGACGATTAGAGTTTTCTAGTTATGCCTTTGAGAAACGTCATCCTATGTTATTGCATGCTAAGCATGGGCTTACCAAGCTATTGTTCCAACAGGAACACTTGCGACTTCTTCATGCTGGCCCGCAGTTACTCCTGTCTTCAGTCCGTGAGTTCGTTTGGCCGATAGCTGGTAGAGATCTAGCACGAACCACGTCTAGACAATGTGTTGTTTGTAGGAAGGTTAGCGCTCGAACACAAACGCCAATCATGGGTTCGTTACCCAAAGAACGGGTGAATCCTGATTTCCCCTTTATTAGTGTTGGTGTCGACTTTGCTGGGCCGTTTTCTATAACAGATAGAAAGGGTCGAGGGTGCAAGATAACTAAATGTTATTTGTGTCAATTTTGTTGCCGCTTCAAGGGAAATAAATCAATTTTTGAATGATCACCTAAGTGACATAAGTGATTTCTCCTCAGGGGAGGGAATAAGGTTTAAATTTCAACCGGCATATGCTCCTCATTTTGGTGGCTTGTGGGAGGCTGGTGTAAAATCAGACAAATTTCATATAAAACGAATTTTAGGTTCATCGCACTTAACCTTCGAGGAACTGGCAACACTATTCGCTCAAATAGAGGCTGTCCTTAATAGTAGACCTTTATGTCCCCTCTCTTCCTCTCCGAACGATTTTCACCCTTTAACACCTGGGCACTTTCTAATTGGGCGACCATTAATGTCTTTACCGTCACCAAATTTAGACGATGCAAAGGCAAACAGATTGGACCGGTTCCAGCGTTTGGAGCTTTTTAGACAGCAATTTTGGAATCGCTGGCAGCTAGAATACATAACGGAGCTACAGCAGCGAAATAAATGGCGCATTCCAAGTCAGCCACTTCGGATAGGAGATCTGGTGTTGTTAAAAGAAGAAAACACCCCTCCTATGCATTGGAGATCAGGGCGAGTAAAATCCCTGTTCCAGGGCAAAGACGGCGTAGTCAAAGTTGCCGAAGTTAAAACAACTACGGGTACCTTTCGTCGAGGTGTCAAGTATCTTTGTCCACTACTGGAGCCTGCAAATGATCAAGCTTCGGAACCAGAGGATTCCAAGGCCCCGGAGGATGTTCCGTCGCAGCACTAGGGACTGCTCGGCGAGGAATGCGGGGGGTGCGGGAACGGCCGCCATTCATATTGCAACCATCTTAAATACCGGACCTTTGTTTTATAATTTTACTTTTTGTTCAGTTTAAGTACTCAGAGTTGTGAAGTCAGATTATATTTTTATTGAAAACAGGAGTTTACTTAATTCATCCACCCAAAAAACAGGAGGCTTGTAGGCGGCGTACAGAAGGAGGTCACCGTCGCCTGTGTGCACGTCGATCCCCAGCGAGTATAGTGTCGTGGTTTGGGAGAGGGGGACCGGCTGATGAAGTACCCGGCGGTGGACCAGTATCAACAGCCCTCGGTAAGCCTTTCCAAGGGGGAACACTTCGTCCTTACGGTAGGCCAGGTAGTTCGGGATTTTAAATGGCTCCTGGGGGCTCAGGTGGGTCTCATTGAAAACATTGATCGTCGAGCTAGCAATGCGATCGGACGTGTCTATTAATTAATTTATTTTATATCATCACTTGCAAAACCGTGACCTAGGTACGAAAGAGGCGGAAGTAACTGTAATAGTGTCATTCTCTGTGAAGTGTATATTTATAATGTGCAGTGTTCTTGTCTGATATTTAAAAAACAAAATGGATAGAAGTCCATTTAACCGCAGCAATTTAACAAGCCGCAGCCCGCCGCCCACACCATCTCCTCAGCCTTGTGCGCCCCCGCTCCCGCCCAAGTCCCCGCCTCAGCGACAGGAAGATGAGGACCTTCCTGAGCTCCTGCCGACTAGCGAGATCCAAAAATGGATGGCATCAATCGAGCAATGCCTAAATGAGGTATGTGTCATTTCAACAGAAGGAAAGTTAAACTCGGACCAGAAACTTAAGATTAGTAATTTGTGCCGAAAAGTATTTCATGGTGCCTCAAATATGGCAGTTCGTTATCAATCAATTAAGCAAAAAACTATCCAAGCTTATTCAACCATACACGATCTTAAAGTTCATAAAGACCTTTCACTGCAAATCGAAGACCTGAAACAAAGTATTGTAGAGTCCTCAAAACCGGTCTCGAGCACTGTTTCATTTGCCGACATCGTTAAAAAAAGCTCTAACAAACAATTAATCCTGCCCAAACCTATGAGCTCAGTAGCCATTTTTCCAACTGATAAAAAAACTAGCGAGGAAACTCGGAATATAGTCCAAAAAATCATCAGGCCCGACCAAATGAAACTGCACGTACGAGGAGTAAGAAAAACAATAAACGGCGGTGTCATTATAAGCACTGACTCCAAAGAGGATATCGATAAACTTAAAAAATCGCCACAGCTTTTATCCTCGGGACTCACAGTAGACGAACCACACAGGCGCAAACCCAGAATCGTCGTTATTGGAGTGCCCACATCGATGCAGGAAGTGGATGTGCTTAACTGCTTATTCCAACAAAACTTAGCCGATAAGACCCCAGACCTTACACTAGAAACCTTTTTGTCCTCCACTAAGCTTAGTCATAAGTCTGGAAAAAAGGGCGCAGAGACCTGTAATTATGTATTACAAGTCTCGGGACTAATTCGGAAAGCCCTAATTACAAAAGAGCGACTTTTTGTTAACTGGTCGTCGTGCCCTGTGAGGGACTATACTATCGTGACCAGATGCTTTAAATGTCAACAGTATGGTCATGCGGCTAAGTCATGCCGTCAGGAGGCGTGCACCTGTGGCCATTGTGATGAGATAGGTCATTCTATGAAGGAATGCACCAAGAAAACCGAGCCTTCAAAATGTGCTACTTGCTCACACTACAAAAAGCCGTGTAATCATAAAACAGGCTCTGACGACTGTCCAGCAAAAAAAATCGCGGAGGATAGATATATCAATTCTATTGATTATGAAGGCGCCTAAGAGCGCCAACTTCTAAGTCAATTAGTAGCACTTTAATTAGCTTATTTGTTGTTTTATTGTATCAATTTTTAGTGTATCAATTAATTATTTAGTAATCATGACTGATATATTAATTTCTGATTTAGATAATTTCTCTGTATCCGAAGTCAAAGCCTGTGAGGTAGAATGTTGCTTTCAATATTTATCCGCCTACTCCAATCCACTAACAGTTCTAACACAGAATATACGTAGTATCTCAAAAAACTTTGACAGCTTTACTATTTTCCTACAAAGGTTAGGTTTTGTTTGTGACGTATTTATTTTAACAGAGTGCTGGCTTAACTCTAATGATAACTTACCATTAATACCCGGATTCATTTCATATAGTAGTACGTCAAATTATAATCAAAATGACGGGGTGGTGGTTTATTACAGAAACAACTTAAGTATCACGATCGAGGAACCTAATATATTGGACTGCAATCGCCTGCTAATTAAAATTGGTTCAGACTATGCAATACTAGCTCTATATAGGCCTCCTTCTTTTAAAAATATTCAAAACTTTAACTTCTCGTTAAATAAATATTTGCAACATATGTCTTCTTTTAAAAATGTTATAATAATGGGTGATATTAACATAAATATCCTGCCTGAGAAAACCGACACCGCAGCACATGAATACCTAAATGTCTGCTCTTTTCATGGCCTCCTTCCCGCTCACACGCTTCCAACTCATTCGAGCGGCTCTTGCTTGGATCATGTCATGCTTAAAACCAATTTTCCCTCACTAACTATAGTTACTGAATCAACAATAACAGATCATAGCGCTGTTCTACTAACCCTTAATTGCAAAACCCTCACTCGAACACAACATATGCAGACAAAGTCAAAAATAGATTTTGTAAAACTCGCAGATGATTTATGCAGCGTTGACTTTGACCTAGTATATAATTCTGATGACGTAAATTTTTGTATGTCATATTTGATAAAAAATGTCCGACAAGCTATTTTGAAGAACACAGTATACAAACGAGTAAGTAAGAACACTTACAATATTAAGCCATGGATCACTCCCGGGCTTCTTAGATGTATGAGACATAGGGATAAATTACACATGAAGGTTAAACGTAACCCAAAGAATTTAATTTTACAAACATCGTACAAGAGATATCGTAATTTTTGTAATGATCTTTTAAAAAAAGTCAAAAATAGCTATGACAGAAATGAATTATTAAAAGCCGGATATAACAGTAAAATGGTCTGGAAGTACATAAAAAATGTAACATATATGTCAAAGCAACATAAATCACCTACAGAGCTACTGCAAATTCACCCATCACAGAAGACAGCCATCAACAGCATTAATTATTTTTTCGTTAACATAGGAAAAAATCTGGCTGAAAAATTTCCTAAAAATTCGCCACTTTTACCAACGAAGAATGGCCACTCATTGAAATCATTTGTGATGTTAGATGTGGATGAAGCTGAGGTAGAAAGAATCATCATGGGTTTGAAGGACGCCTCAGCAGCAGGTTGGGATGGCATAACTAACAAAATACTTAAACAGTATAGACATATACTGATTCCTCCACTGACTAACATTTTTCAAAAATGCATAATGCAAGGAATTTTTCCTACATGTCTAAAAAAAGCTGTTGTTGTTCCTGTACACAAATCTGGCAGCAAATTCCAAATTTCTAATTATAGACCAATTTCTTTGCTGCCATCTATATCTAAGATACTCGAAAAGATTATAAATAATAGACTGGTCCACTACTTAGAAAAAAACTGTGTTCTTTCACAAAATCAGTTTGGTTTTAGAGCAAAGTTATCTACCTCCGATGCAGTGCATGAATTAACCGATTATTTGGTGCAGGAACTTGACAAGGGAAATCGGACCGTGGGAATCTTCCTTGACCTCGCCAAAGCATTCGACACAGTTTCTATCCCTATTCTATTACAAAAGCTGAAATCTTAGGCATTCGTGGCACCCAGCTTAATTTATTTACTAATTACCTGGAAGGTCGTACGCAATGTGTAAAAATTGACAATGTCCTAAGTGACGACCTTGAAAATACTAACTTTGGGGTTCCCCAAGGTAGCATATTAGGCCCCACTCTATTTTTGGTTTACATCAATGATCTATGCAATATAAAACTAGATGGCGGTAAACTAATTTCTTACGCAGACGATACAGCTCTGTTGTTCTCTGCGAACTCGGAAAAACAGGCGTATGAATGTGCACAGAGGGGCTTCAATGTTGTAAATAACTGGCTTCAGGAGCATTTACTAACCCTTAATGCAGATAAAACCAAATTCATAAAGTTTTCAATGCGAGCTTCTAATGTCACTTCAACTCACCCCATACTTCACGCTCACCGCTGTAAAGACCCTAAAGAGACACTATGCGACTGCCCAACAATTGGAACTACTAGTGTAATGAAATATCTAGGTGTTCTCATTGACCATACACTATCATTTAAACCCCACATCGAAGCATTAAGTGGTAGAATACGCAAGTTGATATTTGTTTTTAAAAAAATGCGCTCTATTGCCGACCCGCAGATTATCAGGCAAGTTTACTTTGCTTTGTGCCAGTCACTATTGACGTACTGCATTACCTCATGGGGAGGCTCTGGTAAGACCTCAATTTTAACCGTCGAGCGAGCTCAAAGAGCTATTCTAAAAGTGTCCACTTTTCGGCCCTTTCTCTTCCCTACTGAACTTCTCTATAAATCATGCCAGGTACTTACAGTCAGGCAATTGTTTATATTGCAATCAGTCCTCAAACAGCACGCTTCACTTCCATTTAGCACTGAAATTACTAACAAAAGACGGAAAGATATTGCTTGTCCACAAAACCCGACTACAAAATGTGCCTTCTCCTCTAGATTCCATGTGTTCTTAGGGCCCCTACTGTACAATAGATTAAACGCCAATCTGGCCATATATTCTCTTACGTACAGTAGCACTAAGAAAATAATTACAGATGAACTTAAAAAACTATGCTACGAAGATACCGAGAAATTATTAACTGTTGTAAAATAGGTTAATGAATAGGTAAGTTAGTATTAATTAAGTCAAAAATATCTATTTATATGATATTGTCAAATTTTTGTAGGTGTAGTGTAATAACTAATAAGAATAATGTTTTGCTTGTGATTTTAATAACTTTGTATTAAGCCCTCCTACGCCTGAGACACAGGTATATCCTAGTTCAGGCACGTTTGTAATTATATTGACCTTTATTTTGTATGTGTTTAGTTTTAAAATAATTTGTTTTACAGTTTTATTAATAAAGATTTTTATTATTATTATTATTTATTATTATTATTATTATTATTATTGATTAGGGCGATGTCGATATCCTGCTCGCGAAGGAAGTTGTCGACAACGACTGGGCGTTCCAATAAACCAACCTGATCTTATGGGCCATCTGTTCTGCCGGTCCGCGTGGCTGTCTTAATGGCGGCCCTGATGTCTCTGCATTCATTGAGCAGCTTAAGCGCTAGCTCAATTTTTGCGTCGACAGTCAAGTCCGGGCTCACATCGATGGGCGTAGTCGCATGTTGGGCGAGCGGCGCATGGGCGGGCGGCGCTCGAGTAGTTGGCCGGGTGGACTGCGCCTGGACGGGCTGCGGCTGGGTAGGCGGCGCCTGGGCGGTACCTGCGTCCGCCTTGGGTGGATTGGGCCTGTGCGGGCTGCACCTGGGCGGGCTGCTTGTTGTTCCTGCCCCCGCGCTTCCTCTTCCTGCGGGGGGCGGTAGGCTGCGTGGCGGCTGTTGTGTTGCGTCTCGGCGGGTCGTTGGCCGGCGCCATCAGCGATGACGGCGCTGCCTCCTCAACTTGAGGGCGACTAACCGAGGCGCGGGACGTAGGGCCTAGGCGAGCCACAGTTCCGGCCTTCTTGTAGCGGTCCTCTCGGGGGCGCGGGCAGTCGGCGGCGGCGTGCGGGCCTCCACGGCGCACGCACGCGATGGGGCGGTGGCACTGCTGCGAGGAGTGCCGAAAGGCCTGACAGCGGTGGCACTGCGCTGGGCCCTTCATCCCCCTCCACGCCTCGATCTTGATCCCCGGCATATAAAGAAGCTCCGTGATGGAGTATATGCCGGGGATCAGGTTGGGGGTTTTGGCGAGGGACACATGGAAGAGACATCCGGGGCGGCCAGCGCGGGCCCGGATGTGTCTCACATGTGTCGGGGCGAAGCCCTTACCTTCAAGGGCTTTCTTGATTTCCTCGGGATCGGTGGTTGCGGGGAGGCCACGAATGGCCACTTTGAGGCCCTCTCCTCGGGGGGCGTGTACGAGAACCAGCTCACACCCTCCTCCCTCTCCAATTTGGAGAGGTAGGATTGGATGAGCCGGTACTCGTTACCCTCCGGCGGGGTGAATCGAACACCCTCACCGTAGGGGCAGGCGTTCGGGGGTGGCCCAGCTGCTCTGCCAGGGCCGCGAAGTGCGCCGTCCAGTTGGGAAGCTTCTCCACCACGAGTGGCGGATAGTGCCCTTTCGGGGCGGCGGCGGCGCTGGCGGCGGCGGCGGTGGCAGTAGCGGACCCTGCGGCGGTGTCACCTTTAGGCGGCGGCGGAGGTGGAGTGGTTGATGGGCCAGTGAGAGCGCCCGCGTATGTCGCGGCGGGTCTCACTGGCCGTTTAGGCGCAGGGGGCGCTACGGCTCTAGGAAATGGCCCTGGGTGGATCTCGGGCCACTTTGGCCAGTGTGGGGGGTTGACGTTTGGAGGGCCCGGAGCCTCAGCCCTCCGCGACCCGGAAAGCGGCGGGGCAGACGGTGGGCGGAACACAGGCGACTTCATGCCGCCGCGGCGTTCCGGCGCCGGCGACGCGTCGCCTGTAGGCGCGCTGGGCCTAGCCGCAGGGGTCGGGATGTGCGACTCCCGCTTCTCGCGCTGCGGCTTTGGAGGTTGGGGTGGTGGGGGCATGGGCTCTTGTGGCCCCTGCCTCAGCGCCGGGGGACCAGGCGCGCCGGGTCGGGTTGGGGTGGCGGTTGAGAAGTAACGGGCTTCCGCCCGGTACTTACCGACCTGCTACGTCAGGGGTCCCTCGGGTGCAGGGAGACAAGGGCTTAGTTATACATACAAAATGCAGTATGTATAACTAAACCCAAGATACAATCACCCGAAATAAACTTAATTACTAGTACTTATAACATATTTGAGCTAAGTCAGCTGTGCGTCATTCTGTAGTTGCCTAGGAGGCTTCGCAGGGCTGACGAAGCTAAAAGTGGAAGGTTCACCGACCTTAACTCCTCCCCCCTTAGAGGAAAAAGATGACGAAGGATTCTTCGGAGGATTTTTTCTAAACATTTTACTATAAAAGTTTAACTTTATCGCTATTCCTAGGACTATGTGACCAAATAAGATAACGTAATTAACTGATTAATTTACGTTATCTTAATTAAGATTAAGATAACGTAAATTAATCAGTTCAAACTGATATATTCGTAGTAACGGTATATGCACTGATGTTTTCTTCACTGACACTATATCGAGCACTGTTTGATAGTTCCCGAATGTCACTAAAGTCTATTCTTTTGAAGTCTATCGTTCTAGAGTCTCGAACGTCCACTTCGCGGAGTTCTGGCATCTGTATAGTTGCTATTTGTAGGGTTCTTATGGACGTGTTACTTTGCATCCTTGTTTAGGGAGTAGCAAGTAGGTTCCCTGTAGTTGATACTTCGTGGATTCTTCGTCACAAGTTTCAGTTACTGCCAGGTTGTTCTCTGTGTACATCAGCCAGTAGTCATTTGTTATTTTCTGCAACTTAATTGATTCGATCTTGATGTACCTTTGATGACATAGGGTGTAGTTATTTTTCAGAGACATTAACTGTTCGATGCATGTGTCTGTTGGGTATGGCGCGAGTTGATCATCTCTGCACAGGAACTTGTTGTCATTAATCTGCTCGCATGCTTTCGCCAGATTCCTGTATTTCAACCTGTTCACTATTAGGTATGGGAATTAGGGTAGTATGGTGTGGGTTTTAAGGGTAACGGGATCATGTATTGGTATAGAAATTACCTTAAAATAAATATGTGTTTCGTTCTATTAGAGGGACTTCTAATACAAATATTAAATTGTTATTATGCATATAAGACTTTAAAACTATATTACGCTCTAATTTAATTAAGTTATCTATATTAGCTGGATATATTAAATGTGCATGTTTTTGAATATGTTGTAGGATGCCCAAAAGTTCTGTGCAGTTTATTATACACTGAAGTAACGTTTGTAATTTACTGAAAGCTATAGATGTTTCTATTTCCTGTATCAAATTGTAGATGGTCTGAAAGTTATTTTGAATATGTATTAAGCTGTTCATTATTGTAACTAAGTTATGTGTCTTGGCTTCCTCATTTTGAAGTGTTTGTATTTGGTTAGTTTTAAACTTTAAGTGTTGAACGTTGAAGTTAATATCATCTGAAATATTAATAAGTTTGTCAAAAGCTTTCTGCTTAAAGATACTCTCTTGTCTATTGAATGTTCTCTATTATTTAAATTTCTTATTTCTTTATTGTATTTAACCGCGTCTTCATTATCTAAATTGCCCAAAATTAGCTTAATTAAGGAACCTAAAGGGTTGATGAACCCTCTTTTAACTCTACGTAATGGTAAAATCTGATTTAATCTATCTTTTGTTAACTCTATTTGAATTTCTAATCCTCATACTAATAATATTCTTTAACCTAGTGTATTCTCCTATGTTATTATCTAGTTGTACAGCTATTGGATCTAAATCTAAAGTCTTTGTAATATTCCAGGCGCTATTCGTCTCTACTGCTGAGCCCATCCGTATCGGTATTACTCCCAGATTCCGATTCAGCTTTTGTAAGTTTAGCCCGTTGTTTAATCCCACTAGGACAAGCCACGTCGTCACGATGCACCACCTGTGGAGGGCGTTTAAAATTTTTTTGTGCTACTTTGGTTTTTCTTTTATTGAGTTGTACTGGGACGATATTCCTACTAGGTTTACCTATCACTTTTGCTTTTTCGTAACGAGGTAGGTCTTTAGCTTTCCTAATTCTGGTGTTTTTCATGAAAATATCGTCTCCTGGTTTGAGTTTTGGGGGTGATTTCTCGCCACCTTTTTTCTCTCTCACGACAGCTTTATCATCCTTTAGTTTACTGCTAATGTGTTCATATAAGACTTTAAGGCGTTTTCTGTGATCCTGTAGTAATTTTTGAAATCATCCGCGGTCTCTGTCTATGTCGGACGCATTCCCGGATTCGTCATGACCGAATGCTATTTCGAATGGTGTGTAATTTGTGGAACTATGTATACTATTGTTATATGCCATGATAGCGTAAGTCATAACGGATGCCGCGTCCAAGTCACTTTTATCGTACTTGGCTTAACGATAGATCTCTATTATTTTTGCGTGAAAACGTTCTACAAGTGCCATGGTGTACTTTTGTTAGGGATATTTATTGCTTGACCGAGTTTACTGAAAGCGCCAACTATTGTTAGGTAATATTGGTTCTCTATGTACAAAAGATCCATGAAAGCTTCTTGGAAGGGTAAGTCTGGTGTCTGTGTCAGTTGGATTTGTGGTTTAATGGGTTTCCTATCGTATTTCATCTTCTGGCATTGTTCACACGCATTAATGATAGCTGATACCGTTTCGTTCATATTAGCGCACCAATTATGTCTCTTAAGTTTACTTAATATTTCCCTAATTCCCCTATGGCACGTTTTTCCCTCGTGGTATTTGAGGATCGCATCTCTTTGGTCTTGTTCTTCATCTGTCAGGTTAACAACGCGTTCCGTGCATTCTACCAAATTTTGAGTTCCTTTTTTATATAGCCATGTTACGGTGTTACAGAATGGTTTCCTGAAAACTTTATCCTCGAAGTAAATGAAATACTTATGCTTAAAGTCGACGTATTCTTTGAGAAATTTCTTGACTAATTCGTTATTATTTGCAGTTGGGAGAAATACTTCTAGGATTCTCTGCTTCTTATTGGACCTATCATTAACGCATATGTCGTTTCTGTACCATGTGTGAACTAATATTTGTTTAGGTTTGTTGTCTACTGCTTCGTTAAGGATTGGAATTCCCTCATGTTCCCTATTAGAAATTGAATGTGCTGTGGCTCCGTCCTCAGGATCCGATAACTCTATTGTTTCGGCTTCCGATTCTTCAATTCAAAAAACCAGACTCAATTGAAATAATTGAGTCTGGTTTTTTTTTGTTTCCTAGGTCCCTTTCTAATTCCTGTACTACGTGTTGAACTCTTTCGTCTTTATCATCTATATTTACTATCATGGAATCGATATCATCTTCTACTGCATTAAGTCTTATTCGAGAGAGTGTAGGGCTTCGTTTGAAGCCCTAACTATTGAATTTTATCTTTTCGTTTCACTTTTTGTTTATTATGGCATGTTTGGATAATATTGTCACAGCTGTCTTGTTATCGTTCTGTCCTCGAATTCTATGTCTTTAGTTTATGCCATCATTCTATGCTATGACATCATTCTATGTCGTTGGTCTTACCTTAACCATTTTAACCATTGACATAGAATGATGCTTATACTGGCCACTTACTTTTGTCAGTCTTTACTTTTTTTTTGGATTGGGACTTCAGATTTGAAGTGGTGAAGAAATGAAGAGTGGAAAAAAACCACCTTTTCCGTCCTGGTGCTCTGAGTAGAGAATACCAGGACCTTCTAATTTAAAGACCTCCCTTGGCCCAGGGACTGGAAGTTTACTATACCGTCTTGAATTTTTACCGTAAAATCAGTGTAAATCTCCTTACCAGCTATATTCTAAATCTTCTAACTAAAGTCTACCTACCCTAATCTATTTAATATATACCGCACCGCTACGCAGTGGACTTATCTACATCGTGACGGAGATTCCTTTCAGCCTATATATTTTCCATCTACCACGCCTCGCTAGTGGCAAATAGTTGACCGGATTCGGGGTCCCGTCGGGATTTTATTTGGATTTTAACCCGTGGAGATCACCCGTCCTGGACCTATGGCTTAAACAGTATCGTAGTCACACCTTTTTAATAATTTACTTATATCTAGTACTACGAGCCATAGTGTGGATAGGTTAACCCATTGGTCCCAATAAATTCCTCAGTGTTTTACCCTAGTTCATTTTTTTTTCTTTTTGCCTTCCTCTTCCACCTAGGTCGTTGCGTTTACCTAGGATTCTAACCCTAAGGACCTAGAATCCTCGACGCAACGCCTAGGTACCCTAAACTTGCACCTATGATTTAGTGACCTAAACTCCTAAAGCCTAGGTGTAATCCGACACTACCCTTACACTTTTCCTTACTCTTAACTCGTTGTATCCACTTAGGACACTAAATCCTAGGTGTAATACTACAACAGGGCATCTGCGTTAGTGTTCTGACGTCCTTTTTTTAGTAAATTTTGAAATCATACTCTTCTAATCTTAGTCTCCATCGCGTGAGCTTGCTATTGGGCTCTTTAAAAGAGTATAGCCACGCCAATGGCCTGTGGTCTGTATATATTACAAATTTGTTTCCATAGAGATAAGGCCTAAAATATCTGACAGCCCAGACCACTGCTAGAAGCTCTTTTTCTATTGTACTATACCTGGCTTCAGTTTCACTAAGGGTTCTACTGGCATACGCTATTGGTCTATCTGACCCTATTGGTCCTTGCGACAATACCGCACTGATTGCATAATTTGACGCATCTGTAGTTAGAACAAAAGGCTTTTTGAAGTCAGGGAACTGTAATAACGGTGCATTGGTAAGAAGTTTCTTACAAGTTTCAAAACTATTCTTGTGTTCTTCGTCTATCACAATTTTTCGCCCCTTCTTCAGACACACAGTTAAGGGTCGTGTAATTTTAGCAAAATCCTTCATAAACTTTCCATAGTATCCTATCAATCCTAGGAAACTTTTTATTTATGTAACTGTCTTGGGTAAATGATAGTTCAAAACTGCTCAAATTTTGTCATCTTTGGGTTTAAGCCCTTCGCTAATTATTGTATGGCCTAAGTACAGGACTTCTTTCCGAAGGAAATGGGACTTATCTAGCTGGATTTTAAGATTATTTTGTCTAAATTTGTCAAACACGGCTCTGAGTTTAGTGATATGTTCTTGCAGGCTTTAGGAGAAGATTATGACGTCATCAAGGTAAACCAGGCAGTGTAGACCTTGTGAACCTCTAAGTACATTGTCCATGGCTCTCTGGAAGGTTGCCGGCGCTGTTTTTAAGCCAATTCTGTTGAACTGATAATGTCCGAACGGTGTACTAAAAGCTGTTTTTGGTCTAACCGTCTCTTCTACTTCAATTTGGTGGTAGCCACTAGCCAAATCCAATGTTGTAAAGTATAAACTCTTTCCAACTTTATCAAACAAGTCATTGATATTGGGTAGTGGGTACTTTTCATCGACAGTGATCTCATTAAGGCGCTTATAATCTACCACCATTCTCCACTTTTTTATGCCCGACATGTCAGTCTTTTTGGGTACAAGGTGAACAGGTACACTCCAAGGCGAGTGTGATTCCTGAATCACATTATCTTTTAATATCTTATCCACCTGTCTCTTTATCTCAATTGTTTGAGTAGGGGTAATTTGTGAGCCTTACTGTGAATAGGATCTTCATTTTTCGTACGTATCCTATGCTTCACTTCGTTAGTAAAAGAAAGTGGTATATTCTCGCAAAAAAATATGTCTTTATATTCCTTACATATGTTCTCAATCATTTATTGTCTTTCCTCACTATTCATGTGATCGAGGCCTAATTTTGTCAAATTTTCCGTTCGTAATTGATCAACCTCAGCCTGACTATCGGTGAAGTTTAAATCATTACATAAGTTTCCGTGATTCTACTTGAAAGGGTACAGTGATAATTAAATTTTGACCTTCCTCGGTCGCGTTTTGGATGACAGTGGTTGCGTAACCATTTTTGCAAGACACTATTGCTGCGGGCATTCTAATTCCTTCTTTAAATTGTTTAAAATCTAAAACTGCGTCTCCGTGTAATAAATTAATAGGTAATTTCACTCTACTTTCGCTGCGAGGTGGCAGTGTGAAGTTTTCTCTCAGTGGTGGTGAATAAATAATGGGTATACAAGCACTTTTTGTATATAAAATTTGTTTTTTCATGTCGATTTGTGCGTCTAGCTGTTTCAATAAGTCACTTGCTAAGAGGCCATCATATTATTATCTACTGTCTACGTTTTAAACGTAAAATTTATGTTTGTCCTGACACCTAAAAACTGATGGTAACTGTACTATAACAACCTCATTATGCTTACTCAAAGCGTGTGTACTCACTACTTCGAATGACTCATTTTGCTTGTATTGATTATAGAACTGATTAGTTATACTAGGGCTAATAAAAGACCGTGTGCTACCTGTGTCTATAATAAAAATTCTTTAAGCTCTGGCACTCTAATGTGGGGTAAATTTAAATTTTTGTGACAATTCAACACTATTCTCGGGGTGTTATCGAGGCTTGTATGTAAAAATTTTCAACTAGATCGTTAAATTCTTATTTATTTATTTATTTATTTACAGTTCTTTGCACACATGACAAATATATATAAAATCACAAACAGAAATACGACACAAAAGGTTAGCTTATCTCTAAAAAGAAATTTCTTCCAGCAAACCCGAGCCACGGAAAGTTGATCGGAAAGGCAGATAGAGCGTGCAAAATACATAATATACCTACTTAACTATACTATAATTAAACTTATACTACAAAAATAATAAATAAATATATCAAATAACAAACATACATAAATATACATATATATATATATATATATATATATACTTATATAGTTTATATTAACTAGTTTATATCTATTTTTATCAATTTTCAACGATTTTTTCATAATGGGTTCAGTAAACACCACAATGATAGTACACTTTTTTTTATGGAGTTACTGAAACTTTATACATTTCAAGGTGGAAGAATCTAATTTAATTGGTAGTCTATAATATTGTAACAGGTGACGAAACCTGGGTGTATTGTTTTGATCCGGAAAGAATAAGCCAGTCAGCAGAATGGGTCTTTTCTTTTGAAGAGTTGCCAACAAAAGTTAAGAAGAGTCTGAGCACTGGCAAAAAAATGGTTGTTTCTTTCTTCGGAAAAAATGAACATTATGTAACAGTGTCGCTTGAAAATCAAAGAACAGTCACTACAGATTGGTATGTAAAAAATTGCTTAGATAAAGTTCGTGAAATAGTCCTCGCAGTCATGTCATCCTTCACCACGATAACGCGTCCGCACATTCCGCTAAGACAACGAATCCGTATTTGTAGGCTTCAAATGTGGAACTGATGAGGCATCCGCCGTACAGTCCTGACCTCGCACCTTGTGACTATTTTGTATTCCCGAGAATAAAAGATAAACTTAAAGATTTACGATTCTCAAGCCCAGAAGCGGCGGTGAATGCATTCCAAGTAGCCGTTGAAGAGGTCCCTACCGAAGATTGGACCCACTGTTTTAAGGGTTCCAAAGAATGAAAAAAAATGTATAAATAGTGAGGGAATTATATTTTGAAAAACAATAAATTAATCATTAACATCTTACCTAGTCTTATTTATCAGAATCCAGAAATTTTCAATATGACCTAAGTATTGTTCTTGTTTTAACTATTCTTAATTAATACCTAACATATAAGATAACAGACACCAGTCATCTTACATAATATAAGTAAATAATTACAATAATAAATAATAAGCACCTGTGTTCTGTCTGATCATAGTATATCGGCGATCTGCCCCAGCTTCGTACGGGCGCAATCTGATCTTCCCGTCATTACAAACTTTGTCTTTACAAATAACGAATACAGCAAAACTAACATTATTAATGCGATGATTATTGAATTATTACTGCATTTTTTTTTGAATGAAATTAATTTAATATTTATTTCAGAAGTAAAAATTATTTCAGACGTAAAAATAATACTAGTATCAACTTCGTTTATTCAGTCTATAGCCAGTGTGGCAAGCAGAAGATTTTTTGAAATTGCTGCCGTTTTTCAGGGACAACTTTCACTAGCCAGACTCTAAGCTATATTTCAACAAAGCTTCATGAATAGTCTTCATAGAAGGCTCATAAAATTTGTTTTATTATTAATTTTACAGCTTTCTTTTCGAATTGATATGAAAAAGCAATAAAAATATCAATTTCATAAATTCGTGTTGTCTAAGCGGGATTAGACAAAGGTCTCCGCCCAGTGGGTTCCACGAATGTTGATAGAGGTGCAGAAGGAAAAGCGAGTAGAGATTTCCAAAAATAATTAAACCATTTTTTAGCCAGATCCCGAGACAAAAAAAAACAAAGTACCTATGGCCGGGCAAAGATCTTCTTCATCGGTAGTAAAAAAAATAGTTGTTCCTTCTACCGGAAAAGTTATTGTTTCAGTCTTCTGGGACGCTGAAGGAACCATTTTTATTGATAATTCAGAAATATTAAAAACCATTATCTTCGGTACCATTATTTGTAAAAACGGCAAGTAAATCACGTTTTTTGTATGGGAGCCCCCTAACATTTTATTTTTTATTTTTTTGTATTTGTTGTTATAGCGGCAACAGAAATACATCATCTGTGAAAATTTCAACTGTCTAACTATCACGGTTCATGAGATACAGCCTGATGAAAGACGGACGGACGAACGGACAGCGACGTTTTAGTAATAGGGTCCCGTTTTTACCCTTTGGGTACGGAACCCTAAAAAGAACAACAATTACAGGCCCTTATTATGTAACATTGATGCAAAAATTACGCGAGGAAATTAAGATGAAACAAAAAGGAAAGTTACGTGCTGGTGTTTTGTTTCACCAAGATAACGCTCCCGCGCACACATCCAATGTGTCCCTCGTTGCCATTAAGAATACAGTGTTTCAATTGATGGAACACCCACCATATTCACCAGACTTCACTTCTAATGATTTCTTATTCCCTCAGTTAAAAGAATACAATCCGAGGCACTGATTCGAGAACAATAGCGGGGTCATGCCTGCAGTAAAGGTGTTTTTGAGACTCACGAACAAATTTTTTTTAGCTAAAATACGACAGCTTGAAAAGCGATTTTAAAACATTATTGAAATACCTAGATGGAGATTACGATGCAAATTCAAATATTTGCGTGTGTAGTTCTTTTGGTTTTTATAACATTTCCAGAAACTTTTTGATCGCTCCTTGTATTTTCGTGTGCATTCGGAAAAGCGATGATTGCCGAGACAGAACAACAAATTAAAAGCATTTTAAATAGAATAACGGTGGTAAGAATAAGTTCCTATCTGCTACGTACCACCAGTAATAGCTGTAACAAAAAAAACCAAAGTAAAAACTTTTAAAAGTAAGATCAATATCATGTTTTGATTTCCTTATTTTATTGCACTATTTAATTATATAAATAAATAAATAAACGCTACACACTCAAAGACCCACACTAAGGTTTTCCTTGTGTCATGGGTCCCTTGAAAAACACATAAAGACAAACACAAACACCCATGACCCGAGAACAAACATCTGCTTTTTACACAAATGTTTGTCCCGACTGGGGGTAGGGATCGAATCCAGGACCCGCCGATCAAGAGGCAGTGTCATTTATTTATTACTTGGCAAATAAGTGAGAGTTTTGTCAGTTCTCCATCTCTTACAAAATAAAACTAATGATCGAGATAGTTAAAAAATATCGTGATTCAAAAAACAAACAAAAAAACCCAAACAAAAAACCCAAAAAAAACAAAAACACCCAAATTAAGAAAGATGTAACCAATTATACTTCAGACATTATACTTTTATGGTATTGTAAGGACGTGTAATTTAATCATGTTTTGTAAATTCAGTATTTAAGCTACTTCCAGTAGCGTTGGTCAAGGTGACCTCAGTCTTCTCGCACAGCAGTGCAATTCTCTAAGCGTCACATCACTGTAAAAAACAATGACGAGCTCACAGATGTAACATCGTACATATTTAAATCAATATTTGTCATGAGTTTGACGTTCAAAATCAAGGATGTAGGCAATATCTACGATGTATTTGTCAATGTTCAATTGAGAATACTAATTTCATACATTAAACGTCGGAATATAGAACAGTTATTTAAGGATTCGAATTAGAAGCGATCTTCACCCATCTGTTTATCGTATGAAAAGTAATTTATATCAAATTTAGTATGTTACAAAATGTATTGGCAGTGGGTTGGCTAAAAAAAATCCTGGCAAGACTATGATTAATTAAAAATCTTTGTGGTAGAATAGAATAGAATAGAAAAATCTTTATTTTATAGGACATTCAGGATGTCACTTAAAACAAGTCAAGAGTACAATGAAATACACTCATTTGTTTATCGAATAAATTTAATACCAACCGAAATAATGAAGCCTATAGAATATAAAAACGTTGTGTTGTCTATTTTATTCCTGGCCTAAATATGGGTTGGCAGGTTTTAAATAGTTTCAAACTATAACTTCATCCAAATAAATAATGACATTTTAGTTTTTAGTTATCTGATAATAGGTATTGTAAATTTCATTTGTATGAGTCAAATAGTTTTTGGGGTACAGACGACCTACTTACTTGCCTTCAATCTTTATTAGTCAAGTAGATTTTGATATTTCATAACAAACGTTCGTTTTTATGTAACATACATTTGACACAAATGAGAATGGGCAAAATTGTATGACCACTCCCCCAGGATGTATAAACTCGTGTGTAGGGAATCAACTATAAATCACTTTATCTTATACTGATTCGATTTTTATTTTATCATCTTGATCCTTTGTCAATAGTATATCAGGTTATCATATATGTCTCTTTAAATAGCTTTTACTCAATAATGACAAACAACAACAACGAAACTCGTTCAGGTGGATCAGCTGCAGCTGCTCCGAACTAGAAACGTTCTTTGCCTATCTGTTTATTTGATAAAAAGTAATTAATATTAAATTTAGTATGCTAAAAAATGTATTGGGAGTGGGTTGTTGCTCAATATTTAATAGTGTAATTGCTCTTCTTCTCTATTCTTCTTCTTATCGTGTAGGTATAGTCAAGTGTGTGGTGAACTTGACTAACCCTGGTGTCAGAGTTTTCAAACCGCACAATAGCCTCTGACTTGGTCCTTCTCTATTGAATGAACAAATATCTTGCGCGCTCTCATTCATCCGGCGGTCACGGCATACGCAGCTGCAATGCTGCTTCGTCTTCTATAGCACGGGATGCTCAGCTTGTACCTCGTATTTTCATCATGTTTTAAATTTTTAAAACTCGAAAACTCTTTTAAACCAGATTTTTTGTATACAACCCTTTATCATCGTGTTCGTAATGAAATAGCGCTTATTTTGATATTAAGTGTACCTATGTAATAAACGAGTGGGTGAAAATAACTAATATCAACATACCTGTTTATTCCTGCCAACCCAGTATTCAGACCAGGAATAAAATAGACAACCCAACGTTTTTATATTCTACAGTCTTCTTTCTTCTTGTTGGAGTAGGTGTCGATTGGGCATTCTAGATCACTTTGTTCTGAATCATAGTTTACTTCACTGCGTTTTGCTTTGCTTCACTCAGCTACACTCCGTTTCGTGATCTATGATTTAGAACAAAGTTATAGAGGATGCTTGGTTATCCCCTATCTGCTGTTTAACGGTCTGCGTCCTCCGGGACTCGAACCCGAAGTAAAGCGTTCAGCGAATAGCAAGAAAGATTGATAGCGTGAAGCGCGATAGAATGTAGCGTGAAAGGAATGAACGGATGAATTTAGTAAAGCAAAATTTAAACTGATAAAAATGACTATATTGAATTTAGAAAATTATTTTACAAGACGATGCATGAAAGAAGCGAGTGAATGAATATAAAGCAATAACGCGTGTGCGCGGGTCGAGGCGAAGCAAGCAAGTGGCAAGTGAAAGTCGTTCGCTCCGATGCAGGCGCAGCTTCAAGGTCAACAAGCCGGGCCGGCTCTCGAACACAATGGATCATCCGATGCGACGTCACGAGTTGTTTATTAAGGCCCGCGGCTGTGTCGTGAGCGGAGCGGGTAGCGTAGCGGAAATGCCGCTACAAGTACTCCCCCGCCGAGACCGTTGCTACGGTCGATAGTAGTCGGGAAACCGCACGACTCGTCCGCTCCTCGTCCTTCTCTCCTCGGGTTGGTTTCTCGCATCAGGTTGACTTGGTGCCGGTTATGGAACATCATCGCGGGCGACGTAGGCTGGTTTCAGGCGATCGATTGTGACTGTTTGCTGCTTGCCTTGCACGTCGATGACAAACGTCTTATCTCCTCTTCTTATGACCTTGAAGGGGCCCAGGTAAGCTGGCTGAAGTGGTTTTCGCTCTGGACCCTGACGAAGGTAGACGTGGGTTGCCGTGCTGAGGTCCTTTGGGATGTAGAACGCTCGGCTATGGCCCAAGTGATGCGATGTCGGCTGCAGTACCAGACTCCTGAAGTGGCATCGCAGACGGTGTAGTATTCTTCTTTTTTCTGTATTTTAGTTAGTTTCTATTTCTTGTTTTATTTGTTTACATTGTGTTTTGCATTGTCACAGCGGTCATGTCATTAGTCTGTCATATAGCCGTTGACATTGAATTCTATGTCTTTGGTCTCTCTCTGCCTTTGGTTGATGGCATCATTCCTTGTCGTTGGCGTCTAAACCATTGACATAGAATGATGGTTCAACCGTGATTCATATTGTCTTTGGTATTTGCCACCTATTCTTGTCAATCTTGACTTCTATTTGAATTTGAAATCAAAATTGGAAATCGTGAGTTTCGCGAACGATTTTCTGTTTACCTTTTGACGGCTGAATTTTAAAAGGTCAGTCTTCCTTCATCTCTCACGTGAGATAGAAGGACAGGACAGCTACCTTACTGTCTCAAGGCCTCCCTGGGCCGCAGCACGGCCCAGGGACTTTGCCCAGGCGCGAACCCTACGCTACAACAATACTCGACCCTAAAGTGGTAGGCGCGTGTGACCTACGCTACAATAGTACTCAACACCTAGTATTTTCTCTAAAGTGGTAGGCGCGTGTGAATTCAAACCACAGTTCCCTCTTTTACCACTGTACCTCGCGTGGGGCTCTCAAAAACTCCAGCCTCCTCGTACCTCCGGCTGGAAGCCGTGAGGGCAGTCCTATCCTGCCTCCGGCGAGGAGCCGTGAGGGCAGTCCTATCCTGCCTCCGGCGAGGAGCCGCGAGGGCAGCCTTCTCTTGCTTCCGGCGTGGGCCGTGAGATCTGCTGCAGACACCACCTCGAGCGCAGAGTAACCGGCATAACACGATCAAGACCTCGCTCTCCTGGCTTCAGCTACGTCGTCCTACTTAAGTCAAACTCTTGTTTTCCCTCAGCTACCTATAACTCGCCAGTGACGTTAGGGAGGCAGGACCCAAATTTGTAATATTAGGCTCTATATATAATACATCTGTTCTCTTGTATCTACTCTCTTTCTCTACTACCTCTAACCTTTCACTCGACCTTTCCCTACCTACGTCTAGGGTCTTATATCTATAGGACCCTCGACGTAGCCTACCTCGACTACTGTTCACTAGGTCCTTACGGCTCTGCTGTAAGGCTTAGTGTAACATTACATTTGGCGCCCAACGGCTTCTCACCCCTGGTTCTCAAAATTCTAAAACACCACTTCTTCTAGTGGCAATAAAAGACATATCAACACTATACACTTTATTAGGACTTTTTATTAGGACACTTTTATTTATATCTTAGGACACTTAGGACACAATAATAGGACACTATTATTAGGACACTTTATTATTATCTCAGGCTCTCACTATCATCACTCAATTAGATACCTCTTCTATAAAGGTACTCGCTTTCCCTCTTCAGAGGACGGAACCACTTTCCCTCCTCAGAGGACCGACCCTCTTTCCCTCCTCAGAGGACCGACCCTCTTTCCCTCCTCGGAGGACCGACCCTCTTTCCCTCCTCAGAGGACCGACCCTCTTTCCCTCCTCAGAGGACCGACCCTCTTTCCCTCCTCGGAGGACCGACCCTCTTTCCCTCCTCGGAGGACCGACCCTCTTTCCCTCCTCGGAGGACCGACCCTCTTTCCCTCCTCGGAGGACCGACCCTCTTTACCTCCTCGGAGGACCGACCCTCTTTACCTCCTCGGAGGACCGACCCTCTTTACCTCCTCTGAGGGCGACCCTCTTTACCTCCTCTGAGTGTGACCTCCTCTTTTCCCTCTTCTCATCTTATAATATTCCCTCTTTTCCCTCATCTTATAACATTCCCTCTTTGCCCTCATCTTATAACATTCCCTCTTTGCCTTCTCACATAACATACCCTCATTTCTTTTACATACAACATACTAACCCTAGCTAATTATTTTATTCTCTTTACTAAGGAACTCCCTCCCTTTACGTTACTGGCTCTATACTTGTAATCTAGTTGTAATTATTGTAGTAGTTTTAATCTAGTTTATATTGTAGTTATTTAGTACTTAACTATCGCTATAGTTTTAGTAATAGTTCTTATTCTAATTCTAACTAATACTAATGATCCTAATACTGACAATTTTTACTAAAACGAATAATTTTATCTGATTGTTTAACAACTTTTAATAATTTTAGCTTATAATTTTGTGAATTCTAATCCCAAATTACTCGATCGACTTGTTGACTATAACTGTGACTCAATTGATCTATTAAATTTTATTACCTATTGTTCTACTTAGACTTACCTCTCTACTGTAAACTACCTCTCAACGTCACTATGGCTCGTCTTATCAACTTTAATTTACTGAATAAAGCTGAAGCCGAATATGAGGTCAAGATCCGTAATGAGGAACCTGCATCGACGGTCTCTAATCTCCATTCTCAGCTAAAAATATTGTCCAATATCTCCCCTGAACAGATTGAAACATCTCCTATTCCCCTTTCAACTGACCTTGATCAAATAGATCACTCTCTAAAGTATGCAGAACTTAAATTCGATCTGGGCAAGGAACAGAACTTCCCCAAGATCGAGACATACTTGAATCACATCTACTTCAGACTCCAACGTATAGACGTTGATACTTGTGATGATGACCCTTCTGCTCTCGATAAATTATACTCTCTCCGTCAACGCTTCAAAAATTTGGAAAAACAATTTAAAGATCTTACAGCTAAAGACGAGGAATTCCTCCCTTCACTTCAAAAACTCCCTGAACTGGACCTTACCTCCCCACATAGAAGCCCACCTATTAAAGATACCCCCCAACCTACTTCTTCGAACTCGTACACCAAATCTTTAGGTGAACTAAGGAAATTAACGTACTCTGGTGACTCTTGCCCCAAATCCTTTTTGCTAAAATTGGAAGAATTTACCACTTCACGTGGTATTCCTAAAGACAAACTAGTTAAACATACTTCTGAATTCTTCTCTGGCAATGCACTGCATTGGCTCCGTTTCAAACTCACTCGCAACCCAGCTCTATCTTGGACTGAAATCTCGAAAGCTTTAGTTCAAGACTTTAGCGAGTACGATTCCGATTACAAAATTTTGACAGCAATCCGTAACCGCACACAAGGCCCTAATGAAAATATAATTGTCTTCATTTCCTTAATGAATGGAATGTTCTGTAGACTTACAAAAAAGTTGTCTGAAACTGAACAGCTAGACATCCTGAAACGTAATATCCGCCCTTGCTATTCAATTTACTTGGCCCTCGTTAACGTAAATTCTATTGACTCTCTCATCACTACTTGCCAGAAATATGAGGAATATATCGATAAAGATCGTAACTTCCGGGAACCTAAATTGGAGGACAATCCTCTCGTTTCGGAGTTCAACTATAAACCTCCAACGTCCTCTAAGCCTTCCTCCTCCTTCAATCCTCAATCATCCTCTTTTAAACAGAATTTTCAATACAGAAAATCTGTTAACGCTACCTCTTCTCAACCTCCTACCTCTTCAACTTCGGACTCTTCTAGTAGCTCACACCCTCTTGACTCTTCCTCTAGTTCCACTCCTCCCATGCCAGCTACGAACGTTACTTACGAACCTTCTAGACGTTTCTGCCCTCGTTGCCGAGTTACCGGTCACCTTTTGAGAAATTGTAGGAAACCTAGATTCCCTATTTGTTTCAAATGTGGTCTAAAGGACGTCATTTCTTCAAATTGCCCTAAATGCAATCCTCCTCAAGCTTCTAACTCAAAAAACTAAATTCTAACTTGAACCCGAAATCTAGTTTCGATGTAGCTGACTGGAACAGTTGGTTATTAACAATTAAGACCTTTTTAGGCTGCTATAGAATTTCTTCTGTGCTTTATAAGAACGAGAGAGATCACAACCGCCCTTTCATAAAGGTAGCGATCGATAATAACTTATTTTCTGCGCTTCTAGATAGCGGCAGCTCTATCACTATCTTAGGCAATAACTCTCACCTTGGAATTTTGAAACTAGGTTTTGAACTGTTCAAGTGTAACCCGATCACCGTTGCTACGGCAAACCGACATGAACTTAAATCTCTTGGTTACTTCAACCTTCCAATATCCTTTAATGACCAATGCCATGTCATTAAAGCATACGTTTTCCCTGAAATGTTCCCATCTTTTATACTCGGTATTGATTTTTGGAAGAAATTTAACCTAATGCCCAAGTCCTTGCTATCTGAGTCAACTAATAAATTAAACTTCTGCTCAACTACAACGGGCTCAATCGATAAAGTTCTACCTTATGTTAATCTTACTGATTCTCAAAGGTTAATTGCGGATAACATTATCCAACGTTTCAAAGATATTTCTTTTGAAAGTAAGGGCGAACTCGGTCGCACTCACCTCATTACTCACCGTATTGACACCGGTGATGCCCTTCCAATTAAACAGAAATGCTATAGACTTTCCCCCGAAAAACAAAAGGCTCTTATCCTCGAGGTTGACAAAATGTTAGCCTGGAAAGTCATCGAAAAATGCGAAAGTCCTTGGCTCTCCCCTGTTCTCATCACACCTAAGTCGAATGGGGAATGGCGCTTCTGTGTTGATAGCCGGAAACTCAACGCTATTACTCGCCGTGATGCTTACAGTCTCCCCTTTATAAATGAAATTCTGGGCAATCTTAAAAACGCTAAATACCTCTCTAGCATTGACATTGCCAAAGCCTTCTGGGAAATTCCTCTACACCCAGCGGATAGAGACAAGTCAGCCTTCTATGTACCTGGAAGAGGAATGTACAGATTCGTAGTCATGCCCTTCGGACTTACTAATGCTCCCGCAACTCAGCAGCGCTTAATGGACAGATTGTTTACCCCAGAGTTCGAAAACAAAGTATTTTGCTACTTGGATGACATTATTGTCATCAGCGAGACCTTCGAGGAACATATCTCTTTACTACTGAGAGTAGTAGATAAACTCTCAATGGCTAAACTGACTATCAACTTTGAGAAAAGCAAATTCTTTAGAAGTGAACTTAAATACCTCGGCTATATAGTGGATGCTAATGGTTTACGCGCTGACCCGTCCAAAATTAAAGCCATCCTGGACTATCCAGTCCCAACTTCGCGTAAAGAGGTGAGGAAATTTCTCGGCACTTGCAGCTGGTTTAGACGTTTTATTCCCAACTTCAGTACCATCTCTGCCCCTATTAGCAGACTTACTTCATCTGCGAAGAACGCCCCTAAGTTCGCCTGGGACACTGAAGCAGACGCTGCTTTCCTTAAACTAAAAGAATGTTTGGTAACTACGCCGGTCCTAGCCTGCCCTGACTTTGATCTACCCTTCGCGGTTCACTGCGACGCCTCTAACTTCGGCATTGGTGCCATGCTTACCCAAACTCGGAACAACGAAGAGGTCGTTATTGCTTACATGAGCAAATCTTTAAATAAACACGAACGGAACTATTCCACTACCGAACGTGAAACTTTAGCTGTCATAACCGCTCTTGAGCATTGGCGATGCTATCTAGACTGTGGCAAACAGTTTACGGTTTACACCGACCACGCTGCGCTAAAATGGTTCACTAACCTTTCAAATCCGTCTGGAAAATTGGCTCGGTGGACTATCCGTTTATCCTGTTTCAATTTTATCCTCAAACATAAAAAAGGGAAGGATAATCTGGTTCCGGATCTTCTGTCTCGCTCCAAACCTCTAGACTTGAGCTCTAGCCAAGACTTCCAAGCATGCCCAGTAACGGCAAGCTCTACCCCAACTTCTCCTGAACTAGAGCGCTACATTAAACTTCTCGAAGGTTGCCGAAATAACCCTGGCTCCTACCCTAACTACTCTTTAAAGGACGGTAAAGTCTATCGCTGTGTCCACTCCCCTTACGAACTTAACGATGATTTCATTTGGAAAGAAGTCCCTCCGCCTTCTCTCAGGCAAGCCCTAATCAAGTCGGCCCATGGTTCTCCCGGTGACCCACACCTTGGCATCTTCAAGACATACAAGAAACTTTGCCTAACGCACTATTGGCCTGGTATGTTCAAGGAGATAGCCAAGCTCATTGCTGGATGCAATACTTGCCTAGCATTTAAACATCCCAGTCACTCCCCTTATGGCCCTATGGGAAAACCCAAGGTCTGTTCAAGACCCTTCCAATCCATCTCTCTGGATTTAATGGGACCACTCCCTATGACTAGAGCTCGCAACCAATATATTCTGGTTGTCAATTGCTTATTTACCAAATACACCATGATCTTCCCACTTAAACGCGCTACCGCAGCTAATGTAATTGAGAAACTGGAAAATCGAGTTTTTTTAGTACATGGTGTCCCCCAATATATTCTGACCGACAACGGGGTACAATTTCAAGCTAACGAATTCCGTACCTTGCTTAATAAATATAAAATACCCTACCAAGGCTTAACCCCCTACTATTGCCCACAGGTTAACCCTACTGAAAGGTATAACCGGACAATTGTCACAGCTTTAGCCTCCCTAGTGAACGGAGATCACAGATCTTGGGACCTACACCTACCTAAAATCCAAGCTGCAATGAATAATGCGGTAAATATAGTTACAGGTTTCTCCCCTGCCTTCTTAACTTTCGGGCGGGAAATCATTTCGTGCGGCTCACTCTACACCCAAGATTACAATGTGGACGAACTGACCCTTGTGCCACGCGACCACTACGCCCAAAATCTTGGTCTGATGTCGGCAGTATTTGACAAGGTGGAAACAGCCCTTCATATATCCCATCAGAAAAATTCATTACGCTACGACTTACGCCATCCTTTTAAGGAATTCTTTGTCGGCGATACGGTCTGGCGTAAGAACTATGTGCAAAGTGATGCTGGTTCCCATTTTAGCGCAAAACTAGCCCCTAGATATGTAATGTGCAAAGTAGCACGCAAACTGTCCCCCTTAGTCTATATACTCGAAGAGTCTAATGGCTCCCAAGCCAAGTGGCACATAAAAGACATTAAGGTATGAATATACCACTTGTAAATTATGTAAATATTATTGGGTATTTTCTATACTCTGCTTTCCTTTCTTAACTTCGACTTCAGCTCCTTCAGGCTTCCTTTGGCATAATATATGTTTGTTCCTATACTTTCTTTCCTGGAGCGGCTGACAACTCCTTAAATAAGCCCTTGTCATATCCTTTTTTATATCTCTTGGAGCGGTTGACAACTCCTTAAATAAGCCCTTGTCATATCTTTTTATATCTCTTGGAGCGGTTGACAACTCCTTAAATAAGCCCTTGTTGTATCTCCTTTATCTCTTGGGGTAGGTTAATACTTGCCTCCTTAAGAAGTCACTGTACTTCTCTTTTTAACCTACCACGGTAGCCCGATTGGACTGCTTATCGTTGGTTTGGGTTCCTTTCTGAAGTTTAGTATACCTTCTCTATCTACTTCTCTACTCTCGATTGGTTGCATACTAAACCTCCTTTCGTTAGAGAAGTTATTAACTTCGTTTTGTTGGGTTTTTGCATAGAGCGGCTGACTACTCTTAAAACAAGCCTACAGTCTAGCCTCCTTACAGGCACGAGCGGATGACAACTCGTCTAAATAAGCCTACTGGTCATATATATCCTTGATTGAAGCTCTACTTCCGGAGTACGCGTCATTGACTGTGAACCGTACCCCACCTTATGCTAGCGTGATCTATGTATGTGGACGATTGAATGATATAGGATGTATGATAGTGGTATGAGAGTGGGAATTTTGCTTCCCGAAATTTAGCACAAAAATTTTTCTCTGAAGTCGAAAAATTTTCCGGGGTTTCTGGGGTAATGTAGTATTCTTCTTTTTCCTGTATTTTAGTTAGTTTCTATTTCTTGTTTTATTTGTTTACATTGTGTTTTGCATTGTCACAGCGGTCATGTCATTAGTCTGTCATATAGCCGTTGACATTGAATTCTATGTCTTTGGTTACTCTCTGCCTTTGGTTGATGGCATCATTCCTTGTCGTTGGCGTCTAAACCATTGACATAGAATGATGGTTCAACCGTGATTCATATTGTCTTTGGTATTTGCCACCTATTCTTGTCAATCTTGACTTCTATTTGAATTTGAAATCAAAATTGGAAATCGTGAGTTTCGCGAACGATTTTCTGTTTACCTTTTGACGGCTGAATTTTAAAAGGTCAGTCTTCCTTCATCTCTCACGTGAGATAGAAGGACAGGACAGCTACCTTACTGTCTCAAGGCCTCCCTGGGCCGCAGCACGGCCCAGGGACTTTGCCCAGGCGCGAACCCTACGCTACAACAATACTCGACCCTAAAGTGGTAGGCGCGTGTGACCTACGCTACAACAATACTCGACCCTAAAGTGGTAGGCGCGTGTGACCTACGCTACAATAGTACTCAACACCTAGTATTTTCTCTAAAGTGGTAGGCGCGTGTGAATTCACACCACAGTTCCCTCTTTTACCACTGTACCTCGCGTGGGGCTCTCAAAAACTCCAGCCTCCTCGTACCTCCGGCTGGAAGCCGTGAGGGCAGTCCTATCCTGCCTCCGGCGAGGAGCCGTGAGGGCAGTCCTATCCTGCCTCCGGCGAGGAGCCGCGAGGGCAGCCTTCTCTTGCTTCCGGCGTGGGCCGTGAGATCTGCTGCAGACACCACCTCGAGCGCAGAGTAACCGGCATAACACGATCAAGACCTCGCTCTCCTGGCTTCAGCTACGTCGTCCTACTTAAGTCAAACTCTTGTTTTCCCTCAGCTACCTATAACTCGCCAGTGACGTTAGGGAGGCAGGACCCAAATTTGTAATATTAGGCTCTATATATAATACATCTGTTCTCTTGTATCTACTCTCTTTCTCTACTACCTCTAACCTTTCACTCGACCTTTCCCTACCTACGTCTAGGGTCTTATATCTATAGGACCCTCGACGTAGCCTACCTCGACTACTGTTCACTAGGTCCTTACGGCTCTGCTGTAAGGCTTAGTGTAACATTACAACGGTTGGAGAAGTCTGTGAGGTCAGGTGTGTGATCTGGGGAAATAGAAGAAAAGAACTGCCCAGGCAAGCGTAGGGGCTTGCCATAGACGAGTTTAACAGATGATGAATGTAGGTCATCTTTCCAGGCGCTGCGGATGCCCAGCAGCACCAGTGGAAGAGTCTCGACCCAGTTCGAAGTTACATGGCAGGTTATGGCAGTCTTGAGTTGTCGGTGTAGCCTCTCCACCAAGCCATTTGCAGCTGGGTGGTATGCAGTGGTTGTGTGGTGCATGGCCCCGACTAGGGCTGCCACGGACTTGAACAGTTTTGATTCAAACTGCCGTCCACGATCGGTTGTGATGTCTTCTGGGCAGCGGAAGCGTGCTACCCAGCCAGCGATGAAGGCAGCTGCGCATGTCTCTGCTGTGATGTCGCGTAGGGGGTATGCCTCAGGCCATCGGGTGAAGCGGTCTACGGCTGTGAGGCAGTATCTGTAACCATCTAAAAGTGGCATTGTTATGATGTCCATGTGGACGTGTCTGAAACGAGCTGAAGGTGGCTTAAAAGCGGCGTATGGAGCGGAAGTATGTCGGCTGATCTTGCTTGCTTGACATCTGTGACACTCCTGAGACCATTGTCGACAATCCTTCTTTATGCCAGGCCAGACAAACCTTTCTGTTACGAGACGTACGGTCGCCTTTATCCCGGGATGACTGAGGTTGTGCAGCGCATCGAAGACCAGGCGTCTGAAGTTCGGCGTTATGTAAGGGCGCTGCATGGGACCAGAAACGTCGCAGTAAATTGCTGAACCTTGTGGCGTGGTTACCTTTCGCAGCTTGAGCAATGATCCCCGTTGCAGCAGATCATTGAGTTCCGGGTCGCTCAGCTGTTCGTTGGCAAGAGATCGGTAGTCTAACCCCAAGTTGAGCTCTTCTATGCGAGAGAGTGCGTCTGCCACCGTGTTGTCTTCTCCAGGTATGTACTTGATGTCAGTGGTAAATTGACTGATATAGTCGAGGTACCTAAACTGACGAGGGGAACAGTTGTCGCGCCTGGTACTAAATGCGAAGGTGAGCGGCTTGTGATCCGTATAAATGGCGAATGTGCGAGCTTCTACCATGTGCCTAAAGTAGCGGATTGCCTCGTAGATAGCCAGTAGCTCGCGGTCATAGGGGCTGTACTTCATCTGCGCTGGAGTGAGTTTCTTGGAGAAAAACCCTAAGGGTTGCCAACTATCTTGCCGGCGCTGCTGGAGGACGGCTCCTATGGCTGTGCTAGAAGCATCAGTCTGGATGGCTAGCTCGGCAGCTATATCTGGATGAGCTAACAAAGCGGCTGTTGACAGACTGTCCTTACTTTGTTGGAAGGCTTTCTGCTGCTCGTCGTTAAAGGTAACTGGTTGCGAACCTTTGACCTTGGGTCCAGCTAAAAGAGCGTTGAGTGGCGCGTGCACCATTGCTGCTTGTGGAAGAAAGCGACGGTAGAAGTTGATCATACCTAGGTATCGCCTCAACTCCTTGATCGTCTTTGGCATCGGGTAGTCTTGTATCGCCTGTACCTTCGATTCCAACGGCTTCGTTCCATCTGCTGAAACGTTGTACCCGAGGAAAGTTACCTCCTGCTGACCCAAACAGCACTTACTAGTGTTGACAAGAACGCCGTAGTCTCTTAGTTTTTCAAAGAGTTGTCGAAGGTGCTGTCGGTGCTGTTCTTCTGTCTCGGAGAAAACCAAAATGTCGTCGATGAACCCGTAACAGAAATCGAGATCTTTGAGCATCTCATCGACGAATCGCTGGAACGTCTGTGCCGCATTTCTTAAGCCAAACGTCATGTATGGGAATTCAAACATCCCGAAAGGTGTTGTGATGGCCGTCTTGGGTATGTCGTCAGCGTGAACCGGTATCTGATTATAGGCCTTTACGAGGTCGATGGTGCTGAAAATCCTCTTACCTGCCAGCTGGTAAGCAAAGTCCTGGATGTTGCGCACAGGATATTGGTCTGGAATCGTCCGTGCATTAAGCGCTCTGTAGTCTCCACACGGTCGCCAGCCGTCGTGTTTCTTGCGAGCCATGTGAAGTAGAGAAGACCAAGGACTGTCAGACCTTCGAGCAGTTCCACTTTGCAGCATATCGTCAAACTCCTTCTCTGCTATGGTGAGTCTCTCAGGATCCAAGCGTCTTGGACGGCTGGAGACCGGTGGACCAGGTGTAGTCTTGATGTGATGCACTGTGCTGTGCTTAGGAGCGATTGGCTTACCAGCTGGGCGAGTAATTTCAGGGTACTCACGTAGCAGCTTGAAGTAAGGCGACTCGTTGATGACAGTGCGAACCGATGAGATGATTTCGGTGACATTATGATGCAGCACGTTGACAGACAAGGATGTGACCCCGTCCACGAGGCGCTGGTTGTGGATATCGACTAGCAGGTTATAATGACCTAAAAAATCGACCCCGATTATCGGCTTGGTTATATCAGCCACCGTAAACATCCACTCAAATGCGCGTCGTAGTCCCAGGTCCAGGGTAAGTTTGATGCAGCCGTAAGTAGCAATGGGTGTTCCATTCGCAGCGAAGAGATCGTAGTCCGTCCTAGGGCGTAGTGGCATTTGAACAGCCGACCTTGGAAAGACGCAAAGGTCAGACCCGGTATCAATAAGGTAGTGTACCTTTGTCTTTCGGTCGGTGATGAACAATCGGCCTTTAGAAGACGGACAGTCGCTGGCGGCCACTAGCGGCTGCTGTTGGCGTTTCCCGATGAGAAGTCGCAAGGTGCTCTGCACTGTTTCGCCTTAGCCCCAAAAGAGAAGTGATACCAGCAGTATGGATGATTTTCTTGACGTTTTGAGGAGTTCGAGCGGTTCCGTCGGCGGGAGTTAGAGCGGTTACGGCGGTATGGGCGTGATTGTCTGCCTTTAAGTAGGGCTTCGACCTGTCGTGTGAGCTCGTCTACTTTTTGTTCTAGGGCACTCGTACCTGGTGTTGCGGCGCAGGCTACGCTCGGTCGGCTACTGACTATATCGTTGACGCTGTCCGCGAGCTCGGCAACTTCTTCCAGGTTGGCCTTGCGCTGCGATGCTACTATGGTCTGAACATGAGGAGGTAAGCGACTCGACCAAATCGTACGAATAAAATCGTCTGGAATCTCTGGACCTGCTAAGCTTTGCAGATGCCGCAGGAACTGGCTAGGTTTCCTATCGCCTAATTCTTCATGCTGCAGCAGTTGTAGCGTTTTTTCTCCTTAGACTGACTAATTCGCTTTATGAGCTCACTTTTAAATTTATCATATTTCCCAGTCTCGGGCGGATCGATGATAACGTCCTTTATAATGCGCGCATATTCGTTGCCTAACTGTGCGGTAACATGATAAAATTTGGTCGAGTCACTAGTAATATTTGCGAGGGTAAACTGATTCTCAACTTGTGCAAACCATACCTCCGGCTCCTCTGCCCAAAATGCTGGAATCTTTATGCCGATACGATGCACCTCCGACCGCTTCTTTTTCAGTCCGCTACCGCCTGCACCTTTGTCATCACCCGGATTCGTTTCTTCGTATTCACTGCTACTATCTCCAGCCATACTCGCCAAAACGTTGTATCAGCTGTCCAGAAGTCAGGTCACCACTATAGAGGATGCTTGGTTATCCCCTATCTGCTGTTTAACGGTCTGCGTCCTCCGGGACTCGAACCCGAAGTAAAGCGTTCAGCGAATAGCAAGAAAGATTGATAGCGTGAAGCGCGATAGAATGTAGCGTGAAAGGAATGAACGGATGAATTTAGTAAAGCAAAATTTAAACTGATAAAAATGACTATATTGAATTTAGAAAATTATTTTACAAGACGATGCATGAAAGAAGCGAGTGAATGAATATAAAGCAATAACGCGTGTGCGCGGGTCGAGGCGAAGCAAGCAAGTGGCAAGTGAAAGTCGTTCGCTCCGATGCAGGCGCAGCTTCAAGGTCAACAAGCCGGGCCGGCTCTCGAACACAATGGATCATCCGATGCGACGTCACGAGTTGTTTATTAAGGCCCGCGGCTGTGTCGTGAGCGGAGCGGGTAGCGTAGCGGAAATGCCGCTACAAGGTGATCTAGAATACCCAATCGACGGACAATGATTAAATTAAAAATTTAAATTTAAATTTATTTCAATAACTTACAATGTTTATAGTGTAAGGTGTTGGAGTCTCCTTTTAAGCAATATAAATTACTTGTGATAGGAGAATCCGCTCTTCCATATCATTATATGACATAAGTTATTAAAATTAAAAACAAAATTAAAAACAAAAACAAAAATCAAGAACAAAAGATTAATCGAAAACTATAAACATAAGAAATAAAATAATAGCTATATTATATAAGACTTTGTGCCCATTTATTTGGTATGATAAATTTGTGTGTGTGTGTGTGTGTGTGTGTGTGTGAGTGTGAGTGTGTGTATGTGTGAGTGTGAGTGTGTGTGTGTGTGTGTGTGAGTGTGTTTGTTGGTGTGTATGCATGTGAGTGGTGTGTGTGTGTGTATGTTTAACTAATTTACTCGATAGTTTGAATAATTGATTCAATGTCTTCGTATTTCTTGAGTGTAAGCCAATTAGTCAATTTTTTTTACAATTATAAAGTGTTAACGCATAAATATTTAATTCTTGGTTCATACGATTGTACAGATGTGCAGATTGTCTGGGGTATTGCCTCTTTGCAAAAGTGGAGTTTATTACGGGCACAAAAGTTACAATATCCTTCCTTCTCCCTGTAAGTCTAGCAGGATCATAATGAACTTCTTTGTGTTCCTTTAGAATGAGATTGAGTAAATATAGTTTCCTTACAGAGAGTAGGTCAGCTATATGGTAAAGAGCCTCAGTGGGAAACCTAAAAGGTTTAAAGAACATCACCTTGAGGAGGGATCTTTGTGCCCTTTCCAGGTCCAAAAATTTCGTTTTAGCTGCTCCTTCCCACACAGTTACACAATATGTTAGGACAGATTGTGCTAATGAGACGTAAATTTGCCGAAGCAGGATTTTCGTCGCAACATGTCGTAATGTCTTAAATGTCTAGATTAATTTACGTACTCTGTTACTCATTAATTCTGTGTGCATATACCAGGAGAGTCGTTGATCAACAACGACTCCCAAATATTTTATGTTCTGGACTTTAGTTATTTAGTACATGTGCAACTATTGAAGGACGTATACTTACATTTATGTATTTTTATTTCAAAGTTAGAAGTGGGTTGCGTGCGATTATATAATGTAAAGGAGATAAAGTTTGTTTTTGCTGCATTTAAGGTAAGAGAGTTAATGTCTATCCATGCAGCCACTTTGGTTAATCCTGTCTCAGTCCGTTCCTTAACAATTTCCCATGTATTTCCGTAGAAGACAATTGCCGTATCGTCTGCGTATGAAGTTATGTGCCCCCCATCTATCCTCATATTGCAGAGACTGTTTAGGTACCTATACAAGGAATAGAGTCGGCCCGAGTACACTCCCCTGTGGAACCCCATAGGTAACGGTGGCTTCATAACTCACGTGGTCACCGTCCTTAACTGTCTGTTTTCGTTCATGCATATAATCTTGAAATAGCTCCAGAGCTTTTCCCGTTACGCCAATTTCTTCAAGTCTTTTTATAAGGATGGAGGTAGAAACTGTATCAATTCTATGCTTAAAACGATTTGTGGTTTTAAACACCTGTTGTGTAAATCCTATCGAAGGACTTATATATCAACTTACTTACCTAGTTTTCCATGAACGTCGATTATGCTATAAAACGAAATGGGTAGGATGTTTACAATATATACGCAATCGCTTTTCCAAAATATTCTCATTCAATATCAAGCATCTCCCACAATTTGAAGAAAATGAAGTTTGTGAAACAGCCTCTACAGTTACAAGTAGAGCAAATTTGTCTTGATCTTAAAACTCAAATATTCCGTCATGGAAAACTCTTGCCAAATACTATCCGATGTATAATTTGTGGTCCATTCAACTGTGGAAAGACAAATTTGATGGTAGGGCTTCTTTTACACAGAAATGGATTGCGATACAGAAACGTTTATCTTTACGCCAAAACTCTCCACCAACCTAAGTACGTTTTTTGGAAAATGTTTTACGTCGGGTCCCAGACATCACATTTGCAAAGTATGATGAAAATGAAAATGTTATTAGCTTGCAGAAAGCTAGACCAAATTCAATTATAATATTTGATGATGTTGCTTGCGAAAATCAGAATAATATTAGAGACTTCTTTGCGATGGGAAGACATCGAAATCTTGACTGCTTTTATTTAAATCAAACCTACAGCAAAGTACCTAAACAACTGATAAGAGAAAATGCAAATGTAATTATTCTATTTAAACAGGATGATGTGAATATGAGACATGTCTATAATGAACATGTAACAACGGATATGTCGTGGGCTGAATTTCGTAACATGTGTTCAAAAATATGGAGTGACCCTTACAATTACTTGGTAACAGAAAAGAATAGTGAAAAAAATAAAGGTTGCTACAGAAAAAAATTTGACACGTTTATTAGTTTTTGATTAACAACTAGTATACTATATAAACATGATTTAAATTAATTTATGTCATTATTTTAAAGTGGACATTGAAAACACACACTTAAGTATCATGGATACCAATTTGAAAAGAAAAATTGTTGATGCAGCTGAGGCTATCAAGAAAAAAGTTCGTAAAATAAGAAACATTGAAATGAATAATGAAAGAGCCTTTAAAACCATTTTCAAACCAATCTCTGAACCTTTAAATAAAATTGTTCACATGTAACAGCAATATGCAAGAAAGCAGCGGATTTATACAAACAGCTTGCACGTACCGCAAAGGTGAGTTGGGGTCTCAACGGAGAGATCATAAGAACCATTTATGTCGCCGTCATTGAGCCAATTGTGATGTACGCCGCTGCAGCATGGTCCTCTGCCACAGACTTTCAGATGATCACAAATCAGCTGAATGCGCTCCAAAGGGGATTTGCACAAAAGATATGCAAGGCGTGCCGCACAGTCTCGCTCACATCGGCACTCGTCCTTTCAGGCCTTCTCCCATTAGATCTGAGGATACAGGAAGCTGCCACCCTCTATAGAATGAAAAAGGGTCTCTCGCAAGACTATCTGCCGACGGGACTGGAGTTGGAACACACTGTAAGCCACAAACACTTACCCCACCCATCAAAACTTGTAGTAATCAAGTATGAACTGCTCGAAACATCAGATCCCGAAACCCTTGCCACTTATCAAATCACCGGACCCCAGATTTACACGGACGGCAGCAAAATGAAAGACAAGGTGGGAGCTGCACTAACTTGGTGGGAGGATGGCAAAGAAATAGAGAACTCCACCTTTAGTTTGCATTCATCATGCACTGTCTTCCAATCCGAGCTCTATGCCCTTCATAAAGCAGTCCAGATGGCCAAAAACAGCAGTGACTCAACCGTTAATATTTTGAGTGACTCAAGATCTTCGCTCGACCTACTCAATAACCCTTAGCTGAAACATCCTCTGGCAAAGTGCATTAAAGACAACATACAGGAGATCAGAGATGACAGGCGAGAGGTTCGGTTTTTCTGGTTGAGAGCTCACATTGGCACTGCCGGGAATGAACGGGCAGATGAGCTTGCAAAGGCGGGTGCACTAAAATTGGTAAGCGCTCCAGATTACGACAAAGTCCCCCTGTCATACGTCAAGAAAAAGATCCGAGAAGAATCAGTCCGCAAATGGCAGGACAGATATGAAACATCGAGCACAGGGTCGGTCACAAAAACGTTCCTCCCGTATATCAATGAGGCATACCGTATAGTGAGGTCTACGAAACTGACACCTATACAAGTGCAGGTTTTGACAGGTCACGGAGGGATCGCAGAGTACTTACATCGGTTCAAATTAAAGGACAGTCCCGGATGCGAGTGTGACCCCGGCGTTAGTGAGTCTGTGTGGCACATATTACTAGATTGCCCACGATTCGCAGCTGCCAGAATGGACGTTGAAATCATCATGAATACTACACTAAGTAAATCAGCGTTGCACGACATCGTAGCTGATGCTGTAAAAAGACACCATTTCCTCGCGTACGCAGAGACAATATTCCGTGTTGCCACCAAACGCAACAGCACTATAACTCAAATAGCACCGAGACACCCCCCTATTCAAGCGCCACTCTCAAGTGTTCAAGTCACACAAACCAATTTTATCCCTACAGGGGAAATGACAGTCAGCCGAGGCGACAATGCAAGCCAGCTGCTTACGTACGGAGAGCACGGTGTACCCGGGTTAAAAATTCGTGGAGTGGCTCTTTTCATGGACAATAACACTGAAAGGCTGGGTATAAGCTTTTGCTGCGCCACAGCTCGAGGGAATGTCACGATATCACCAGGCCTCGCAGCTATATTAAACGGCAGTAATTTCAAAACGAGCATGAAACAAAAGGCATTTAATGCGCTGCCCGAAATAAAAGTAGCGAACCATTCATGCCGACTTGAGCGTTCACGCAATAAGACGGTAGCGCTATTTGTAGGAAGCGCAGAAGAAACTCAGTTTGCTCAGGCATGCTCAGTGCTTACAAAACTAAGAGAAGAGAGCAACAATATCTTGGTAACATCCCGAAAGATAAGTGTTGACGCAATGGCGGTTGGACACGTCAAAGGCGAAGTGTCTGATTATATGGGATGTGTTAAAGCCTCAGAAGTACACGAGGTAGTTGTTTACGAAGATAGAGGTGAAAACCTCAACTTTCTCTTACCATACACACCCAATAACGAGACAACTACCAATGCCACCGATAGCTGGGGCCATCCCATTGCGGGAACACTTAGTGGATCGGAAAGGCTACAACAAAAGATAGCCGTAGCAAACCACACAACGCAGCAGAAGCATAAAGGGGGAAGTCAAAGTCAAACCAAAGGCAAAAGCAAGGTCAGTGCAATTCTTGATGCATTAAATGCCGCTGCAGCCAGAATACCAGGCATCCTGAAGAAGAAAACTAACAAAGTAATCGCTGCAGAAGAACAGCAAGCAGCTGTTAAGAGTTTCACGAAAGGTATTCCTAAAAGGCAGCCACCAAACGCCCCATCCAACCGAACAAAAACTGACATGGGGCAAGTAGAACCGCCCTCTCTAAGGCAGGCAGTGACTCCTCTTGACCACATGGTAAACGCATTTCTCGAGTTCCTAGCAATAACAAAAGCGACCAGAGAAGTCAATGTTAAGACTTGCGAGAATATCTTGCAATCTTTCATGATAGAAAATGAAGGTCTGCTAAAGGTGAGACTCGAGGAAGCGGATGCAACTGTTTACGACAATGATACCTCCCAAGTTCTAAAAGGTATAAAAATGAGTCCACACATGGCCGCATACAACAAAACAAGTGGCTTTGTTACTCTCAATGAGGAAACAACTCGCCGCACGGGTACAATAACGTTCGAAACCCCTTCAGATGATCCTATAGTTGTCACAGCCCGATGCACGAAAGTCATGCTAGATGACAGGATCCTCCAAATGGCTGAAGCGGTTTCGAGGGATGTTTCGGGCGGCGAAAGCTTGGATTCCTGGGAGGTGCCAAAAATATCGTGGATAAATTGAGTTCCTGGATGTGGAAAAACAACTTGGATCGTAAACCGCTTTGATGCCGAATTAGACCTGGTAGTTACAAACACAACCGAAGCAGCGAAAGACCTGAGGGACAAACTTGCGAGTCGTATAAGGGCTGACGTGAAAACCAAGGTGCGCACCCTTGCATCAGTTCTTGTAAATGGCCTCAAAGAGCCGAACAGGAAGAGATGCAAGAGACTCATGGTAGATGAAGCACTCATGAGCCACTTTGGAGCTGTCATAATGGCGGCAGTTATCACGAAAGCAAGCGAGTTGTTTCTCATCGGTGATATAAACCAGCTACCATATATTGACCGCAACAATCTCTTTCCTTTGAAATACACCCGTCCTGACTTAATGAGTAACATCACGCAAGAGCTCCTGTGCACCCATAGAAACCCACTCGATGTAGCATTTGCGCTTAGAGAAGTCTACAGCGGCATCTACTCGTCAAAACTTAGTGCACACTCCCTGAGACATGAAAGGTTTACGGGCGCGCAGATCAATGGAACCAAACCCGAGACGTTGTACCTTGTCCACACACAGGCAGAAAAGGAAGCCCTGAAATGTGAAGGATACGGGTCGGGAACTGGATCACGCGTCCTCACCATACATGAAGCACAGGGCCTAACGTACGAAAACGTGGTAATTGTTCGTACTATAACAACCAGGCAGGAGCTACACAACAGCATCCCACATGCAGTGGTTGCCGTATCGCGCCATACCGTCAGCTGTGTATATTACGCGGATGACGGTAATGATGCGATAGGCAGTTTTATCAAAGAAGCAGAGGCGGCGGGCCGAGGAAAAGTGATTGATTATAACCTTAAAATGGCAATCAAAAATCGGGATACGGTTGTTATCGATGCTTTAAGGACTGGAGACAATAGACAGAAACCACCGCTGGCTTAGGTAAATAAACAGAATAAAAATGTATTTAAGTATATTTTAGTTTCTTTATATGTATTTATTGTAAACTCAAATGGAGTATAAAATCTGTTGAAAATGTAAAATTAGTATTAAAAATATAAATTATAATAAGACAAGGGCACGGACATCAAGTCTGTGGATGCAAAATTAAGTGTAATAAAAAAAAAAAAAAAATAATAAAAAAAAGCCTCCTGTAAACAACTACGTTCCTAAAAATAGTGAAAATTCTGAAAGAAGTTATAGCAATAGTGAAAGTGTGGAAGAAAAAGGGGATGTCGAAGAAGAGGAGGAAGAAGAAAGTGAGGATGACTCGTTTAAAAATACTGAAAATCCTAACACTAGTCATGATTCGTATAAATCGATTATTAATACTAATGATTATCAAAATGTTTCAAACTGGTCTTTGTCTTCCGAATGTATAAAGATGTTCCTTATGGTATCAGGATTGATCGAGGAAAACTCAAGATGGGTTCAACTAATGTTTATATTGCTGAAAACAACAATTTTATAATAATAGCAGGCCATAAATATAAAACGACTCCTGGTTTAATAGAATTGCTCATGAAAAGGAATCCTGATTTATCGTTAGTCACACAAGACGACAAAGCATATTACAAAATGATGCTATTGGACACGAATGTGCACAGACGAGGATATGAAGTTAAAAAACCTATAAATGCTAATAAAGGTTCTAAATACAATTTCATTATAAAGCCGTTGTTCAAACAACAACGCAGTAATTCTGTTAGCACAGACAGTAGTACTAAAGGCAAAGGATTATCGTTGTTAAAAAGATGAAAAAAGAATACAGATTATGTATACTGGGATGATCCTAATGAATTGGTGGAAAGACTAAAACTTTTAATTGCGTCTCATGATGCTGGTAATACCGGAGTTGAAAATAAAATTATATCAATATTAGAAGAGTTAAAAGAGGGCGGTATAATAACATAATAAGTGTGTTGGCTTCATATTTCCACATTTTAAATTGGAGTTGAAAATGAAATTATATCAATATTAGAAGAGTTAAAAGAGGGCGGTATAATAACATAGTAAGTGTGTTGGCTTCATATTTCCACATTTTAAATTGAATTCTTGAATACAGTAGTCGTTCAAAATGAATGTGGATAAATTCGGTCATAATGTGCATAAAAGGTTACGATTATCAGATATCTTTAATTTTATAATACAAAAATTTTGACAACCGAAGAAGGAGACTTTGATTTGCAGATGAAACGATTGAAAGGTGCAAAATATCCTTCTTCACCTGATGACGCTGTAAACAATGAATATGTTGATACAGTTTATAATAAGCTGTGTTGTGAAAAAAGAATCGAAGAATTCATTGAATCTGCTATAAAACGTGTGGTACTTGACTTCAAGAATCAGTTATTTAACGAATATTATGCAAAAAAGGATATTGATAAATTGTTGAAATTAAATTATGGAAAAATAAATAATCGTTAATAAAATTCATAGAGCAGCCAGGAAGAATTTTGATAAAAGGCATGTTATACATAAGGAATTCATGATTTATGGCAGGCAGATTTAATTGATTTCCGAAATATGAAACAGTTTAATATAAGTAAAGGATATAAATTCATCTTAGTAATCATCGACTGTTTTTCAAAATTTGTGTGGGCTGTACCAATCAAAACAAAACAAAAGCAGAAGTAGTGTCGGCATTTGAACATGTTATTTCTACATCTAAGCGATGCCCTCATAATTTAAACACTAATATGGGAACCGAATTTTATAATGAAAGTTTAAAAAAAATTATGAAGTTATATCACATTAACCACTACTCTACTTATTCTTTAAAGAAAGCTTCTATCGTCGAAAGAGTTATCAGAACAATAAAATCCTGGCTTTTTAAGTATTTTAATTTGCATGGTAGTTACAGATGGATGGGAGAACCTCTCAATGTAGTTGTGAAGACTTACAATAATAGCAAACATCGCAGTACACAATTTAAACCTATAGATATTACAAAATCACGCGAACACTTAGTTATGCAAAATCTAGTACGTATGAAAAAAATCAAAAAAGTTTTTAAAAAACTAAAATTTATGTTATGTAAGAATTAGCAAATATAAAAGTTGTTTTGACAAAGGTTATACTCCTAATTGGTCCACGGAATTATTCAAAGTACGAAGTGTTAACAATACCTCCCCTGTAACATATAACATTGTAGACCTTAAAGAGCAACCTATATTAGGGTATTTTTATGAAGAAGAACTGCAAAAGACGTCGTATCCAAATATTTATTTAATAAAAAAAGTGATCAGGAAAAAGAAAAATAAATATCTTGTCAAGTGGTTAGGTCTTCCAGCTACTGAAAATAGTTGGATCGATATAAAGGAAGTACTTTAAAGAATGTTTCCATAATTTATTTAGTAATGAAAGGAGGACTCATTAATAGTATAATTGATAATTTACCTGTGGAGTTGCATTTACCAGGATATAATTATTGCGGGCCAGGAACAAAATTAACAATACGGTTACTAAGAGGAGACAAAGGTGTAAACGGGTTAGACGAAGCTTGTAAACACCACGATATTGCCTATTCTAGATATTCAGACCTCAAAAATTGACATAAAGCCTACTTAGAATTATTGAACATAGCTAAGCAAAGACTTAAATCTAAAGATGCAGGAAAAGGTGAAAAACTTGCCTCCTGGTTAGTAGGTAAAGTTATGAAAGCCAAAGTGAAATCAGGTGCTGGATCCAAAACTTTTAAAACTGTTATTTCGAAAATTCGATCTGATTTAAAAAACCGGCCAAGAGCGTGTCGGGACACGCGCATTGTAGGGTTCCGTAGTATCATGGTTCAAATATGCAGCTGGCTTCTTAATTCTACGAGCATATGGACGGTTAAATCGCTAATAATGTCTAATAAAAATGAGGTCACAAAGAAAGAAGGTAACTAAAGGAGAAATGTAGATTCCAGCGCCACAAGGAAAATGAAAAAAAAAATCATCGGTTATATAAAAATTGTTTACATTACGTATTCATTTAAAACGGGTGTACTATCGTTACCGTCGTAGTTAGAGATGAAAGAGACTGTCTTTTAAGGCTTATTAAGGAGTTTTTATTAATAAGACTTAGTAGTTTATTAAAAGATTAAAAACTGAAACGACTCGAGTTGTTTTCAAAATACTAAAAGACTTAAACGACTCAAGTTCTTTTATGTAAAAGGGATCGCACCGCAGTTTGTGTGTGATATTAAATATTTCTTTTGTAACCTATCAACCAAAAGGAATAATTCACGCCTAAACCACTAAATACATTTTGATAACATTTGACAAGGAGATAAAATGAGATATTTACATTTTATCAACACATACCTTACGACTGTCGACTTCCCAGATAATGAGTCGCCAGTCTTTTAAGTCCTTTAAGCTGTTTAAGTAACAGCTCAGATTTTTACGTTAAAAGACTTCAACTACAAAAGCTAGTCTTATGACTAAAGGTTGGGAACTAAAAGACTGAATCAGTCGTGAGGCGTCAAAAATAAGGTGAGTCTTTATTAAAAGCCCTAAAAGACTGAGTATCTTCCATCACTGGTCATAGTCGATGTTAAAATCTCCAAATACTATATTATAAAAAACAAATGTATTAAAGAGTTTGTAGTTTCAGAAATAACTTTAGTTTTGGTCTAAACACAACATAATGAAATTATGAAATTCGCGAGCGAAGCGAATGAATTAGTTAACTTGATGCCATCAAGCGCTGAACAAAGTAGCATCAGCCAACAGGGTCATCCTACAACGGATCAAGGGGCATAGTGGATCGATGGGTAACGACGCAGCCGACATTTTGGCTAGGAAGGGATCAGAAACCAACTTGGAAGGCCCTGTGCTAATTATCCCAATGCCCTTTAGCCAATTTCGTACTTGGATTCGCAAACGTACTCGTTAACCACCTGTCGCCCTAGAAAATTACTCATATACTTCCGGACCTATCATTATCACCGAATGCCACCAAGCGCTAAATAAAATATCTTCAGCCAACAGGGTCATCTTGCAATGGATTAAGGGGCATAGCGGTTCCATAGGTAATGATGCGGCAGACGAATTGGCTAGGAAGGGATCAGACACTATCTTGGCAGGCCCTGTGCCAATTATCCCGATTCCATTTAGCCAAGTACGGACCTGGATCCGAGCACGCATCCTTTTGCAACACAAAGACTGGTGGGAAAACGTAACCACTTGTCGGCAGTCGAAGAAAGCCTTTACAGGACCCTCCCCGCGCCTGACGCGTAGACTGCTTTTATCCAGAGATTACCTGCGAATAATGGTGGGTACCCTTACGGGGGTACCTTACAGTGGGTACCCTTTTATTATTTTATTTATTATAAGATGGGTTAACTCTTGACCTCAATCTTGACCATAAGGTCAAAGATGAGGTCGACGATGGTGCGAGTTAACCCAGAAAATGCCTATAAAGGCACTGGTACTCCCACGCACCGACGGAACACAGCAAGCTGTTTGGCGTCGGACTTCGGTAGGAGGGTGGTCGCGAACCAGATGGCCCTTTACAGAGCCTACCACACCGCATGAGACCATAGGACGATACCTCAGATTCAGAAAAAAATGAAGTGTATGTTGTTTTTTGAAATACTATTAACGTATACAATAACGTCTTAGAAGGAAAGTCACTAATAAATTAGGACCTTATATAGTACTTTTTCACTAAGTAGAATTCTACGAATAAATACTTTTTTTTCAGCCTAATAAATTTAAATACTAAATAATATACTAACAACCCCCAGTTTGTACACATTTAAAATCAAACACTTAACCCATACCTGCATTTTACTTCCGCCATATTATTAATTATAACTTAAATATTTTCTATAGAAAATTTACTATATAAATTTTCCTCCCTTGTCTTTGCTCCCGTACACCATAAAATTCAAAATGTAAATGCCTTTTGTTTTACCTTTGCGTTGTCCGACTCTCACTTGACCGTTTTTATAACTCCTGTTCAATTCTAAATGTGTTGAGATGTGAGAAACTTATAAAATAATTTGCGTTGTCCGACTTACAATTCACCGTTTTTAGGGTTCCGTAGTAATCTACGAACCCTTATAGTTTCGCCATGTCCGTCTGTCCATCTGTCCGTCTATCCGTCTGTCCGCGGGTTTCCTAAGAAACCCTTGGTACTACAGAGCTGAAATTTGGCATGGTCATACATATAAACTACGCCGCCAGAACTGTTGAGTAAAATCTTAGAAAAAAAAAAATTTTTCGGGTGTCTCCCATAAACGTGAAAGGGCGATGAATTTTTCTGCAAGACAAAACGCGTTTTCCCGAAGCGAGTCAGTTAAAACTGTTCCGACCAAGGTTAGAGTTCATCATACCTTATATTCTGATTGGCTTGAGCTTATGTTGTGGGTTATGTAGTTGTTGTGCTTACCGTTTAACGCAACTAAAGTCTTTTCTGGCACTTCGCCGGCCGCTGCCGCGGCACGCTCGCTTCGCTCGCTCGGCTCGTGCGTTGGGGGTCGTAGTTCTAACCTAACCTAACCTAACCAACCCTTAACGGATTGGTTAGGCTAGGCTACTAACAAACCTAACCTACAGTTTCTGCCCCGATATAATCTCCGCGGGGGGGCTTCGCTCGCTCGGCTCGTGCGTTGGGGGTCGCAGTTCTAACCTAACCTAACCTAACCAACCCTTCAGGGATTGGTTAGGCTAGGCTATACTAACAAACCTAACCTACAGTTTCTGCCCCGATATAATCTCCGCGGGGGGAGAGTTTTAACTATAGCTAGTTTTAACTATAGCTCGATGTGACAACTAGTTTTATCTGAAAATCAAATATGTCAGTGGTAAATTTTAGTTTTAACTGATTATTTCTAGTTTTAACAAAGGCACCAAGTAAAAACTAGTTCTAACTAGGAAAAACGCGTTCTAACTACTAACTAGTTTTAACTGTAACATATACAACGAAATTAAAAGGAAAACTATCACACATAAGTTGACTTTTCAAGTTTGGGAGTAATAGTCGACCAAGTGCCAAACTAAGTTGGGATTAATAAGAATATATTACTAATATTAGATCCTTGGTACTACAAAGCTGAAATTTGGCATGGTCATATATATTAATCTCGCCAACAGATTGAAAAAATAAAATGGTGAAAAAAAAATTTTTTTTGATGTTTCCCATACACGTGAAAGGGCAAGGGGTTTACTAAGAACGTTTTTCGATTCAGCACTGTTTGCGAAAAATTAATTTTTAAAGTGAATTGTTTTCTTAAAAACAAGTGTCCCCATCTACCAGCAAAACGATTGTTTTTAAAAAATGGGAAAATTCACGTTGATAGAATATACAAAAAAATTAAAAGGAAAACTATCACACATAAGTTAGTCCTTCTAGCTTGCGAGTAATAGTCGACCAAGTGCCAAACGTTGTTAGGATTAATAAGAATATATTTACTAGTATTAGATCCTTGGTACTACAGAGCTTAAATTTGGCATGGTCATTTATATTTTGATTGTACTGACAAATCTAAAAATAAAATGGTGAAAAACCATTTTTTTCTGGTGTTTCCCATACACGTGAAAGGGCGATGGATTTTTTTTTCTCGCCCATATCAACGGGTGGGTTATCCAGTCCAGGATAGCTTTTTACAAAATAGATGGGGTTCAGCAATTCAACTATACAGCAATCCGTTTGGGAAACATTAATTTTTATAATGACAAAAAAATGTGGAAAAATTCACTATTATTTCCAACGATAAAATTATTGCAAAAAAAAAAAAAAACTAAAAAAAAATCGCGTTCGCTTCGCTCGCGCATTAAATACTTCCATTTTGTTATATTTAGGCCAAAACTAGCAATTCAGCAATTCCTTTTGGGAAACATAAATTTTTATAATGAAAAAAAATGTGTAATAATTCACGAGTGTAGCATTTACGACGAAGTGTACCCTTATCCAAAATGGTTGCCATACAAGGTTCCACGCTAAAAGTGAGTCGAGCCAAAAGCCAAGCTGTAACATATTGACATTTCAGGTGTCGTTTAATAGGTTTTTGGGGTTGCTAATTACGAAAATGACATCAAAATTATACACGATCACCACGCGACCTGCTTTAGCAGCAGCTCAATATTATAATATTATTCCTAACAATAATATAATCGCAAAAAAAATAAAAAATAAAAATTCGCACTCGCTTCGCTCGCGCATTAAATACTACCATTCTGTTATGTTTAGGCCAAAACTGCACTTATTTCTAAAATTACCAACTTTTTAATACATTTGTTTTTGATACAATAGTATTTGGGGATTTTAAATGAAATGAAATCATGTTTATTGCTAAAGTTAAATCTACGATACAATGACTAAATTAACAGTAAAAAGTAAGAACTAGATTAACCTAAGAAAAAGGAGCCAAGCTCAGTATTGTGCTGTACAACAAATTGTACAGCGCTGTTTTTCAGCTTGACCCTGTTTGGCCGGTCGGCCGCTGCAGTTACTTAAAAATAATAATATAAACATTAATAACAAAAATTATAACATAAGTATATGATAAAACATCAACTACCTTTCAGTGTATAAATATTATATTAAACAAAAGAGAAAACAGTAATAATATAACAAATGTTATTACTGTGCTTCATCTATATACTAATTGTTAAAGAAAACTCCTGATCGATCCAGCAGCTTTGGTGCCCATTCAATGCAAACAAACATACAAACAATTTGAATATTTCTTATTTATAACATTAATATCGACATAAGGCTACTACTTATTCCCCGTTTGGATAAGTTTCAAAACCTAAAATGTCCCATAATCGGTTCAGCATTTTTTTTTAATAACCCTCAATCATAAATCCTATATCAGTTTTAATTTCGCACGGATAATTACTTTGTGTTTATAAAATTAAATTTTACGATAGAAATTATTTCTACATGTAAATTTTTTCCCAATACAATCCCTGATTGTTTATCAACAACTTGAGCTATCAACGTGTAGTTGATCAAAGGTCCACATCAAAGACCTCCCTTGTGTTGCGGGTCCCTCGGACGGAACACACACAAAGACAGACACAAACACCAATGACCCGTGCACGAACACATACTTACATACATAAGCTCACGCCTTTGTCCCATTTTAATGGGCGAGTCTACAGTTTGCCACTAATACGTGTTATTATTTAGGTTTACACAAATATTCGCCCTATCCGGGATCGAACCCAGATATTACCGCCGAAAAGGCAGCATCTGCACCACTCGACCAATCCATCCGTCTTTAAATTGTCTAAAAGTTTTGACTAAATGTTACTACCATACATGCACCTACCTACCTTGATTAATCTACTTAGAAATGTTTAAGTGTCTTTTTTTTATAGATTAGATTAGATTCATTTATTTCACATTATCAATTCCAGTTACAATATTATGTCTAAAGCAATGTCAAAGTATAATGTGATCGTCAAAATTACAATAATTAATATAAAAAGTATAATAATAACATTCATCTACATTAAGTAGATGTTTTCAGTCAATAATATGTCGCAGATTAATACAAAAATGTCAAAATAATAATAATAATTAAATAAAATAAAAAACAAAAAAAAAGGAAACTATCAAATGTCAAGATGGTCAATAATAATAATAAATTTAAAATAATGAGGAATTATACTCATCTACTGAGTAAAGCTCCTTTTTCGTAAGAAGGCACTTCAGTCGGCGACAAAATGTTTCGTCATCGGTCAGGTCTTTTAGAGTTGCAGGTAGATGCTCGTAATATGTTGGACCAATTACACGGGGATTTTTGCAAGCAAACTCTGTCCTACGCGCAACGGTCTCCAGTTTACCCGTACTTCGCAATGACCGCCCTCCGCTAGTGGTACGGTTAAATTCAGATATGTGTCTTCTTACGTGCATGACTACCTCGAAGATATACTGCGAGTACAGAGTCATTATTCCGTGTTCTGCAAATAACGTCCTACATGACTGTCGCGGTTTAATACCCGCGAGTATCCGCAGTGCACGTTTTTGCAGGATAAAGACACGGCTGGAATCCGTCGAGTTGCCCCACAGTATAATGCTATAAATCATTAAAGAATGGAAATATGCGAAGTAAGTTTGTTTGAGTACCGACTTCTTTACCAAAGGGCGTAGTTTTCGCAAGGCGTAGGTAGCACTTCCGAGTCTATCGCACAACGTGTTAATGTGTGATTTCCAGTTTACCCCAGAATCAATCGTGAGACCCAGAAACTTACATTCTTCGTGAATTGGGAATGGGCAGGTGACGGTAAGAGGCAATTGTGTTGGTCTAGCTGAGAAAAAGACTATGTTTGTCTTTGATGCGTTAAGTATTGCAAGGTGTCTTTTAGGGGGGCGAATGATACAATAGCTGGATTCTTCTTTACACTCGGTATAATTGACAACAGTAATTTCTTCGTTATATAAACATTTACTTCAATCATAAAATCACAGCTGTAAATAGACACCTGCTTAAAAAGTGCTATTGCACGCCTATGCTCGAAATAACATTTATTCCGCGAGCTAAATACAATGTATCAACACTCAATACACTGTAGGGTCTTCCCTACCTAACCTGCTAGGAACACAAGTCTGAAATACTAAATCACGTTATTCACTTACAAATACTAAGCTTAAATTAACTATTTATTTATCAATAACCTACATAATTATCTATTTACAAAACATTCATTTAATTATTTACATTATAATACATACATATACACAAACATAAATACACACACACATAACTTACATAACTAAATAATATAGATAAATACATAACTAACACTTACCTGCGTCGTACCGGTAGATCAGGGACTAGGTGCAGTGGATACGCACCCACTGACGTCATCGCCTATTGTGTGCGAGGCAGCCATGCGTAAACGCAGGCCGGCAAGCAGCCGCGCCACTCCCCCGCACCAGTCCGGCACTTGCATTCGCACTGGACGCACGCCGCTTTGCGCTCCCTACGCTTTCGCTTACCCGCTTACGTATTTTATAATCTCTTCGCTTGATCTCTGTGCTGCTTTTATGTTCCTTAATTTCTTCGCGGTATTCCGTGCCTAAACTGAACTGTGTCTTACTATCTGTATAACTACTGTGACTGTTTCTCTTCTGTGCCGTGTAAATAACTACCTGCTATTTTCTTCCTGTGCTATCTGCTTCGCCTTCTATCAAATAAATACTGGATTGCTGAACTAGTAAGTGGTTGTTATTTCTACTATCTGGAGTTCACAACAACCCCCAACTCAAGCCGCAACCCCATAACTGGTGACCCCTTTGACAATGAACAAACCGGGCGCAGGAGAAGGCGCGGGTGGTTCCACTTCCAAACCAGGTCCGTCACCCGACATTTTTAAAGTGGGAATTCGTGTTCCACCTTTTTGGCCGGAAGAACCGGAGATATGGTTTGCGCAGATTGAGGGACAATTCGCCATATCTGGAATTACCAACGACGCGACAAAATTTAATTACGTCATTGGCCAGCTGGACAAACAGTATTCAATTGAAATAAAAGACATTATTGTCAATCCTCCAGCCACAAAGAAATATGAGAAGCTAAAATCCGAGCTTATTAAGCGACTGTCCGCGTCGAAGGAGAAGAAACTGAAACAACTGCTCATGCATGAAGAGTTAGGTGATCGCAAGCCGTCTCAGTTCCTCCGCCATCTTACCAGTCTCGCCGGACCCCAGGTACCAGACGATTTTATTAAAACTATCTTGATCAGCCGACTCCCAAGCGGAATACAAACTGTACTCGCTGGACAACCTACAGACTCTTTGGAAGCTTTGTCTGACCTAGCAGATCGTATACACGACATTGCACCGCATACACCTCAGGTAGCATCTACCAGCCAAGCTATGCCAGGGTCAGTTTCCAGCGATCTGGTGAGAGAAGTGGCCGAACTCAGGAAGCAGTTCCAGTCCTTTACAACCCAGGGGAAGAGGCAATCCCGTTCCAGTAGCAGACAGGACAACCGCGGCCGTTCCAGGTCCAGGTCGAAGTCCAACTAGCAGAAGTACCCCATTTGTTGGTATCACGTGAAGTTTGGGGATAAGGCCAACCATTGTTCGAGACCCTGCGACTACAAGTCGGGAAACGCGCAGGGCGGTCAGTAATGGCGACTGCCGATTGCCCTTACACAACTGGTCGCCTGTTCGTCACTGATCGGAAGACGAAGATGCAGTTCTTAGTCGATACTGGAAGCGACCTCTGCGTTTTCCCCCGATTGTCACTGCAGGACCGACGAGCAAAGACGGACTACCAACTGTGTGCAGCTAACGGTACCCCAATAGACACTTATGGTTTTGAGTACTTGTATTTAGATTTTGGGCTTAGACGTGTATTTACATGGAGATTTGTAGTAGCAGATGTACAAAAGGCTATTATTGGTGTAGATTTTCTAACCTTTTATAACATAATGGTAGATTGTCGCCATCAGCGCTTAATAGATAACACCACTACTATAACCGCTGTAGCTTCACTAGATTGTAAGAATGCTATTACCTCTGTAAAAGTCGCAACTGGGAACACGAAGTATCACAAGATCTTGGAAGAGTTTCCAGATATCACACGACCCTCAGGTACACACCGCGTCATACCCCACGGCACTGTACACCACATCCGCACAACACCGGGCCCTCCAGTTTCTTGTACCCCTAGACGTTTGTCCCCTGAGAAACTCAAAATTGCCAAGTTCGAGTTCCAGTCAATGTTGGACAGCGGGACAGCTAGGCCTCCAGAGAGCCCGTGGTCCTCCCCATTGCACTTAGCGCCTAAAAAAGATAATGGCTGGCGCCCCTGCGGGGATTACAGGATGCTCAATGCGCGTACAATTCCTGATATGTACCCAATAAGGCACATACACGATTTTACGCACAGCATAGCAGGATGCAGCATATTCAGCACTCTCGACCTCGTGAAGGCTTACAACCAAATCCCGGTCTACTCGGAGGATATTTTGAAAACTGCCATCACCACACCCTTTGGAATGTTCGAATTCCCATTTATGACCTTTGGTCTTCGAAACGCAGGTCAAACATTCCAAAGGTTTGTGGATGAAATGACGAGAGGGCTGGATTTCTGCTACTGTTATCTCGATGACTTTCTCATCTTCTCACGGGATGCAAAGCAACACGAGGAGCACCTGCGCACTATTTTCACCCGCCTGAAGGACTACGGCATGTTGATAAACACATCGAAGTGTATTTTTGGAGCAGAGGAGGTAACGTTTTTAGGTTACAGCATCTCCGCTAAAGGGACTAAGCCACTGGATGCCAAGATCGAAGCTATCCAGCAATTTCCAATACCGACCAACGTCCGCCAACTTAGGCGATTCCTGGGTATGGTAAACTTTTATAGAAGATTTTTGCCCAGGGCCGCGGAAGTTCAAGCTCCACTCAATGCTCTTTTGGTTGGTTCAGTAAAGGGTTCGCAGCCGGTCGATATTTCAGGAGCAGCCCTGCAGGCATTTGAAGAATGCAAGTCTAGCCTCTCAGACGCCGCACTCTTAGCTCACCCTGACTGCGAAGCCAAGCTTGCTCTTGTCACCGACGCGTCGGACAAGGCAATCGGCGCCGCCTTGCAGCAACTCAAGGATAGATCGTGGGAGCCTTTAGCCTTCTTCTCTCGGAAGCTGAACTCCGCACAAGAGAAGTACTCACCTTACGATAGGGAACTCTTGGCAATATATGAGGCGGTCAAATATTTCCGGCATATGTTAGAAGCCAGGCATTTCATCATTTACACTGACCATAAGCCGATCAGTTTCGCTTTCCAGGGTCGGAAAGCTAACTGCTCGCCTAGGCAGTACCGATATTTAGACTACATTGCCCAGTTCACGACCGACATAAGGCATATGTCTGGCAAAGATAATGTAGTCGCTGATGCCTTATCTCGGGTCGAAGAACTGGAAATGCCTATCGACTTCAACGCCTTAGCCGCAAGTCAAGCTTCCGACCCTGAACTAGCCAAGCTGATCGAACAAGGTTCGTCATTACGTTTCGAAAAGCTCTCATTGCCTGGTTGCAGTTCCTTATTGTACTGCGATGTCAGTACAGGAGTGTCAAGACCGTTTGTAACGAGTTTCTATCGGAAACAGGTCTTCGACAGTCTCCACTCCTTGAGCCATCCCGGACCGAAGGCCACAGCCAAAGTAGTGTCAGAACGCTTTGTGTGGCCTGGCATGAAGAAAGACTGCAGGGAATGGGCACGCGCCTGTCTCGCCTGCCAACGCGCCAAAGTGAGCCGGCATGTGTCTGCGAAAACAGGCACATTTAACCTCCCACGCGCACGCTTCAAGGAAGTGCATATTGACCTGGTTGGTCCACTTCCTTCATCAGAGGGCTACCGCTATTGCCTCACGGCTGTCGATAGATTCACTCGATGGCCAGAAGTGGTACCAATCGCAGATATCACTGCGGAGACGGTAGCAAGAGCGTTACTAGCCACATGGATCTCCCGTTATGGATGCCCAACGGACATCGTAACAGACAGAGGTCGTCAATTTGAATCAGCTCTATTCCAACACCTTTCACAAATTGCTGGGTTTCACCACAAACGCACAACAGCGTATCATCCAGCCTGTAATGGCTTGGTCGAAAGGTTTCATAGACAGCTCAAGGCAGCCATCATGTGCCATGCAAATGACAGATGGACCGAGTCGTTGCCTTGGGTGTTGCTCGGAATACGCAGTGCCTTCAAAGAAGACTTGCAGGCCTCTTCTGCTGAGTTACTGTACGGCGAGCCGCTCAGACTCCCAGGAGAGTTCTTTGAGTCGAACACCAACATGACGACTGACACTACTGAATTCGTAGCGCGTCTCCGCTCGTTCGCGCAGAAACTACGACCGGTACCTGCAGCTCGTCACGGTAAGGACAAAGTCTTTGTTTTCAAAGAACTGGCTACATGCAAGCACGTCTTCCTCAGGGACGACACAGTGAGAGGAAGCCTTCAACCAGCTTACTCGGGCCCTCACAAAGTTATCTCGAGGGGCGACAAAATCTTTAAAATCACCGTAAATGGCAGAGACGTAACCGTGTCCATAGATCGGCTGAAACCAGCATACATCTTTAAAGACACACATGACGCAACCTCTAAAGACCATTTACCAAAGGTGAATAAGGATTATGTCACGCGTTCGGGACGTCGAGTTAAGTTCCCAGATTTTTATCGCCCCTAACCGGGTCTCTAGAGGGGGGTGGTGTAGGGTCTTCCCTACCTATCCTGCTAGGAACACAAGTCTGAAATACTAAATCACGTTATTCACTTACAAATACTAAGCTTAAATTAACTATTTATTTATCAATAACCTACATAATTATCTATTTACAAAACATTCATTTAATTATTTACATTATAATACATACATATACACAAATATAAATACACACACACACATAACTTACATAACTAAATAATATAAATAAATACATAACTAACACTTACCTGCGTCGTACCGGTAGATCAGGGACTAGGTGCAGTGGATACGCACCCACTGACGTCATCGCCTATTGTGTGCGAGGCAGCCATGCGTAAACGCAGGCCGGCAAGCAGCCGCGCCACTCCCCCGCACCAGTCCGGCACTTGCATTCGCACTGGACACACGCCGCTTTGCGCTCCCTACGCTTTCGCTTACCCGCTTACGTATTTTATAATCTCTTCGCTTGATCTCTGTGCTGCTTTTATGTTCCTTAATTTCTTCGCGGTATTCCGTGCCTAAACTGAACTGTGTCTTACTATCTGTATAACTACTGTGACTGTTTCTCTTCTGTGCCGTGTAAATAACTACCTGTTATTTTCTTTCTGTGCTATCTGCTTCGCCTTCTATCAAATAAATACTGGATTGCTGAACTAGTAAGTGGTTGTTATTTCTACTATCTGGAGTTCACAACAACCCCCAACTCAAGCCGCAACCCCATAACACCACGATCAAACAATCAATGGCGCAAGACCAGATCTTCAATCATTTCGAATCATGACATCGAATACCATTTCAAACCTTTGAAATTGATATTCTAATTATCTTCTTCGAAATGATCGAATGAGAAAGAAGTTGCGTTATGCCCGATCCTCCGTGAAGGTCTGCATACCACAACTGCCTCCCCCCCATTGAAAAATTTTCGATCGGGCGAAAATTTTTTCCAACAGGCCTACCTAACTTCCTATACGATGGCCCTAAGTTTTTAATCCATCGAGGTGGCCTTGAAGTAGCATCTCTGGCCTTGAAGTAGCATCTCTCTGGCCTTGAAGTAGCATCTCTCTGGGCTGCATTGGATCAGGTGGTCGGGTCGGTCTTCTTTCTTCCATCAGGATAAAGATCTTCTTTGTTCGGATGATGGGGAAATAAGACCAAATATTATAGCTCCTATCAAACCCGCACCTGTCCCTAACTAAAAATTAAAAGGAGTAAACAAGTGTTAGCTCGACGCTGCACACCCGGGTACTACCTTTATGAACATGAAGCCAAAGGTCACCAGGTGCTGGTGGACCCTGACCCCAAGTCAAAGACGCGGACTTAAAAAAATTCAAAACACACGCGCCTACCATCGAAGCTACGGGTGTCTTCAGCGTCGTTGCTCGAAGTCCATATGACATGAAAAACAAATAAAACAGATCAGAACACAATAACAAAAATCTGAAAACAGAGCATTAGTGGAACTGGAATAATATTTATATGCATGTGTATATTCCTTACATTGCACCTATACTTGCATTCCCATAATGCCCCATATATATTACCATAATGTCTCCATATATTACCATAACGTCCCTATATTATCAAAACGTACTTGTACCATAATGCCCTTATCACAGTATGCCCAAAAGAAATAACATGTGAGTGCACAAAATTGCATTGACCTCTCCCTCACATGCATATTTTGTCGGAGTGCCCATGTTATGGCCTCAGAGGCGGAGGACCACTGAGTATGAGGGCCAACATAAACCCTCCTCCCCTCCTTAATTGGAAAAAGGGAGTTTTTCCCATGCGGACCTCGCTGAAAAGAAAATTAATGAAAAGAGGCCAATAACAAAGGAGGGCCATTGAGAGGGAACGTAAACCATGTCACTCTCCCCTTTCCATGGTCCTTCCATTGAAACTTCTGCACCTGATATGTAGCACTCCGTACAAATAAGGGCTTGAAACTCGCGGCGTAGCACCAGCGTCTTGATATGTCTTATAAACTTGCTGCTGCACGGCGCGGGCCTCAGCTAACGATGGAAGAGGTTGGGATGCTCAGCTTCGGACGCCCGTCATATTCGCCAACACAAGCGAAGGCAGAACCGAGCCGGAGACTTCCCGCATTCTTCCATTCACAATCCTTCGTTGTCTTCGTTTCACTACGAACAGAACACACATAAACATTATAATATACACTAAAAAAAACTAACTAACAGCCCAGGGATGTTTTTAGGGTTCCGTAGTAATCTACGAACCCTTATAGTTTCGCCATGTCCGTCTGTCCGTCTGTCCGCGGGTTTTCTAAGAAACCCTAGGTATGACAGAGCTGAAATTGGGCATGGTTATACATATTAATCACGCCGACAGAACTGTAGAGTAAAACCTTAGAAAAAAAAATTTTTTCGGGTGTCACCCATAGACGTGAAAGGGCGATGAATTTTTTTTTCTCGCCAATATCAGCGAATGGGGTGTTATAGAATAGCTTTTTAAAAGATAAAAGGGGTTTACTAAGAACGTTTTTTCGATTTAGCACTCCGTTTGCGAATCATAAATTTTTAAAGTGAAAATTTTTGTCAAACACAAGTGTCCCCCCCCTCTACCAGCTAAACGGTTGTTTCAAAAAATGTGGAAAAATTCACAGAGGTAAAACGTACATCAAATTTAAAAGGAAAACTATAAAACATAAGTTGGCCCTTCAAGTTTGCGAGTAATAGTAGACCAAGTGCCAAACATTGTTGGGATTAATAAGAATATATTTACTAATATTAGATCCTTGGTACTACAGAGCTGCAATTTGGCATGTTCATACATATTAATTGCGCCGGCAAATAGAAAAAAAAAATTTTGTAAAATAAAATTTTCGGGTGTTTCCCATATATGTGAAAGGGCGATGTTTTTTTTTCTCGCCGATATCATCGAGTGGGATGTCATATGATAGTTTTTTAAAAGAAAGAAGGGGTTTACTACGAACGTTTTTCGATTCAGCAGTCCGTTTGCGAAAAATTAATTTTTAAAATGAAAAAAAATGTTAAATATTTCACGAGCATTTAGCATTTACGACGAAGTTCAGCCTAATCCTAAACAACTGCCATACAAAGTTCCACGTTAAAAGTGAGGCAAGGTCAAGCTGTAACATATTGACATTTCATGTGTCGTTATAGGTTTTTGGGGGTGTTAATTACGAAAATGACATCAAAATTATACACAATCGCCACGCTACCTGCTCTTTAGCACCAGCTCGAAATTATTCCTAACAATACTTTTGTTGCTAAAAAATAAAAAATAAAATTTTTTTTTAGTCAAAAAAAATTCGCGCTCGCTTCGCTCGCGGATTAAATACTTCCATTCTGTTGTATTTAGCCCAAAACCAAAGTTAGTGTCCCCCCCTCTACCAGCTAGACGGTTGTGTCTAAAAATGGGAAAAAATTCTCGTTGGTAGAAAATACAACAAAATTAAAAGAAAAACTACCAGACATAAGTTTGCGAGTGATAGTCGACCAAGTGCCAAACGTTTTTGGAATTAATAAGAATATATTTACAAGGTTCAATACTAAAAGTGAGGCGAGGTCGAAAGCCAAGCTGTAACATATTGACATTTTAGGTGTCGTTAAATAGGTTTTTGGTGGTGTTAATTACGAAAATGACATCAAAATTATTTTATCAGCAGGTCTATATTATTTCTAATAATATTGTCGAAAAAAAAAAATTTTAAAAAAACATTTTCGTTTGCTTCGCTCGCGAATTTTATAATTTCATTATGTTGCGTTTAGACCAAAACTAAAGTTATTTCTGAAACTACAAATTCTTTAGTACATTTGTTTTTTATACTATAGTATTTGGAGATTTTAACATCGACTATGACTAGTGATGGAAGATACTCAGTCTTTTAAGGCTTTTAATAAAGACTCACCTTATTTTTGACGCCTCACGACTGATTCAGTCTTTTAGTTCCCAACCTTTAGTCATAAGACTAGCTTTTGTAGTTGAAGTCTTTTAACGTAAAAAACTGAGCTGTTACTTAAACAGCTTAAAGGATTTAAAAGACTGGCGACTCATTATCTGGGAAGTCGACAGTCGTAAGATATGTGTTGATAGAATGTAAATATCTCATTTTGTCTCCTTGTCAAATGTTATCAAAATGTATTTAGTGGTTTAGGCGTGAATTATTCCTTTTGGTTGATAGGTTACAAAAGAAATATTTAATATCACACACAAACTGCGGTGCGATCCCTTTTACATAAAAGAACTTGAGTCGTTTAAGTCTTTTAGTATTTTGAAAACAACTCGAGTCGTTTCAGTTTTTAATCTTTTAATAAACTACTAAGCCTTATTAATAAAAACTCGAACTTTCAGTCTTAATTTTAGAGTCAAGTCCTGTAAGATGGAGGCGAGTCTTTTTAATAAGCCTTAAAAGACAGTCTCTTTCATCTCTTAATACGACGGTAACGATAGTTCACCCGTTTTAAATGAATACGTAATGTAAACAATTTTTATATAACCATGGCATCCACGCGAGGTGGTTATTAAACAGATGATTTTTTTTTTTCATTTTCCTTGTGGCGCTGGAATCTACATTTCTCCTTTAGTTACCTTCTTTCTTTGTGACCTCGTTTTTATTAGACATTATTAGCGATTTAACCGTCCATATGCTCGTAGAATTAAGAAGCCAGCTGCATATTTGAACCATGCTGCTACGGAACCCTACAATGCGCGTGTCCCGACACGCTCTTGGCCGGTTTTTTGTATTAAAATTTTCTTTTCTTTTAGGATCTTTTTTCAAATAGTATTTATCTTTTATTTTTTTGAAGTTATATCTACAAAAAGGAAACTCCCTTTTTTCTCTTTGTTTATTTGTTTATAACAAATGGAATTTTTGATAGCGGATAAATTCAAAAATTCCCCATTCTCAGAATTTAATTTTGAATCCAATACACTAATCACCATATTTTTAAGAGACTCGTAACTATTATTGGTAAAAGACTCACTTCTTGACAAGACTACTATGAGGTATGCTTAGGAAATAAGTATACTTAGATAAAGATTTTGTTGGGGAAGAAGAGATTGAATTGATAGTGATCGGTTTATCATAACATAAAAGGTTAGTGTAGTTTTGCAATACATAAAATTCTAAGGTTTGTTTGTCCTTTATTCCGTTTAGATTTACATAATCAAGTTGGTAGGTAAACAGCTGATTTTCTCGATTAGGCAAATGTGGATCGATAAAGTTAAGTTTGTGTTTTTTTGGCATATTATTTATTTATTTATTGGTTCATTGTGTGAAAGAGATGTTGATTTTTATTCATTGAGATTATTATATAATTTATCAGAAATCAGGTTACGTCATCTAGCCGATTTTGGTTGAACTTTTTCAAATACCAAAAGATGGAATGCAGAAGTGTCGATTTGCGCTCAGCTATGAATAACGAGTTTATGCTGAGTTAGTATACCAAATCGCGCATAGATGACGCTAGTTGTCTAAAAAGCAATCAAAATATCATTACTCAAAATAAATCTAGCGGATTTCAGTTAAACCTTTTTCTGAGTATCAGAAGCTAGACATTAGTACATCACAATCTGTCTAGTGTTAGGAAAATAGAACTAAATAAGTAACATCGAAATTTTATAATTTACATTTAATTATTTATTTATTACTGGAAAAACTACAGAAGGTTAAAAAAAAGTTTTTAACTGGTGAACTTTGATACATCTTCAAAATATAAGTTTAAGTAAATGTTTTAATTGTACCTTCCGTACTTGTTTGGTGTAGCTTTATATTGCACAGGGTGTAAGAGCATTTTTGTCAGTAATTTTGAAGTTTTAATAATGAAAGATAAAAAATGTTTGGAAGGTGTTTTATTTTGCTGTTCTGAAAAGTACGGGTAAATTTATTAGCTTTTGATTCAGAAACATCACACTATACAATGGCTTTTCTATTTGATTAGGAGTTAGGTTAAGTCAGTAGACATCAGTGCAAATACTGTGTCATTTAGAAAAGTCATACTGCACACGAAGCTAACATTTAGAGCTTGCTATACTCGTCGAGCGTCTACTCCACATGCTTCGTGTGACAATCAACTTTTGTGCACAGTGTAAAATTTAATCGGTATCGATCTTCTTCTAATCGGTATCGATGAAAGTAATAAGTAAGCTTTAAGTTTGGATCGTCACATGAATTGTTGTTTCATGGTTTAAAAACACACTACATAAATTACATGTCTGAGGAAAATGATTATAAATTTAAAAAAAATAGTTATTCATTAAATTTTAATTCGTAACATATGTTTGCGCAAGAGCGAGATTAGAAATTTTACCTCGGTAGGATCTTCGATCACCTGTGTAAAATTTTGTAGTTTACAATTTAATTTAATTTTACAAGGAAAGGTTTTGATGTCGAAATTTATAAATCACTGCGTGCTTTTATCACGTAAAAATTAACTTGCAAATAATCTGACACCTAATTTTCTTCATGCGGAAGCATATGTGACGTCACTTGACTCGCCCGCCCGCCTCAGTCCATCGCTAATCGCGACAATGACTCACTATCAAGATTTAGTTGTGACAAGAAGTGATCGTATTGTGTTGAATATATTACAATGTAGAGCTTGAAAAATAAAACAATATTTACAAGAGTAAGAAACGCAGTATATTGATAAGATAAATACTAAGCTAGGGTTAGATTGCAATAAATTAAGCTTCAACAGAACTTACAACTAGTGGATCGGCACATCCGGAATTCACTAAGTGAAATTCTAAAGATAATTAAGTATCATTCTTAAAAACTAATATAACAATGACTTGTCATGTAAGGAGTACTTTTGGTATAATATAAAATTCTTTCACAACGTAACGTTCTTTTTAAGAATCAGTCAATTTAGCTTCTATAAGTGCTCTTATAACTAATGGATTAGTAAAAATAATATTGATATCACAATGTTAGAGTAACTAACATTCCTATAACAATCAGTCTCTTGTTGAGATTCATTAGGCGATGATTCGTATTAAAGCATCAGGAGATTCGTCTTTGGTTGGGGTTATAGAACTAACTGAGATCGGATTAGCAGTTGTAAATTTTGGACGGATCGTAGGCTGAAGCTTCGAAGCTTGGGTATCTTCAAAAGTAGAACCACGGAAGTTTATATGATTGTAATCATTTTCCCCTGAATTCCATCCTGCCAGCTTGGTCCTGTAATAAGTAAAGTTAGTCCATTAATTTCATTCTAAAAATGAATAATATTTGATTACAATCGAATGATTGGTAGAATTAAAACAGGGTTAAGATTTTTGTACCTTGGAGGATAGTGCGGACGGGATTCTGATTCATGATGAGTTTGAGGTTGACCATAGGCTGAGTCCTTCGGAGCATAAGGTCTTGGGAATGGAGAAAACGACCCAGTTGGAATATCATTCGATAGTGGGTAGACACCTCCCAAATTTGTTTCACAATTGCATACTACGTGTGTGGGCCACATTCTGGAAATAGTGAAAATTGATATTAAATACAAAAAATCGCTTATTATTTACAACAATCATAAGTTAGATGTTAAACAATACCTTGAATTTTTTTGCGAAATGTAATTCCTCTCTCGCTGATATTGTTCCAATCGACGATTACTGCGAATCGAATTATCTGGAATATGTCTGAATGACGCTGAAGGTCTAGATTCAAGCACAGGCCTTTCTTCTTCGTAATCATGACGGTAATCAATCTCGGGATAATCTCTCTCCGAACTATAATCTTCAGTATCCGGATATGGCCTGAAAAGTTGCAAAATTACGATTAGAACTATCAGAACCTATTGCATAAAACCATATAATTTATTTCATTTATACATACCTCATATCAGGTGACGCGTCCGATGTAAATTGCTGTTTAGAATGAGCCGTTTTGAACCCGATCTCAGCCATGGGCATCTTGGTAGGTCTAAACGGAGCTTTATAAGATCCTCGCATAGCCGGAACTTGGTGAAGAAAAGAATCAGGAGCGTTACTTCTCGAGCTGTAAATTACAAGATAAATTGTCATTATTAATCAAACATTCCAGACCTAGTTTATTGGCAGTATTCAAGTCTAAATCAATCAAGCTCGTTTACTACACAATTAGAAGACTAAGACGCAAGTTTCTGATGCATTCCAAAGCCCATTAAAAAGAACGTTCATGCGTTACTCTGGAGTTATAAAATATTGCGTCAGCGGTCCCGAGCTGTCTGGATGCGACGTCAAGGTTATGGTTCAAGTTGACATTCCAGTGAATTGCCCTTATAAATAGATCTGATACCATTAACGATTCAGATTACTGCTTGCCGACAATTAGTCACACTCTCAGCGAAGTAATAATCATTAGATAATATGTCAACCTTTAAACATAGAACGATGCATATCAATTGAAGTTGATAGCGTGATGTAATGATCTATTTTTGTAAAAACACCTCACTGGTCTATTTTTAGATTCATTCTGATCGATAAGATAAATGTAAGTAACAGATTACACAATTTCAGTACCAATATCGCAAAGAAAATGTGAAGATAGGTGTGGCTGTCTTTTTGGTTAGGTAGCGCAAACGATCAAGGTCAAATTCCATCTAACAACGATTCAAAATGGTAAAAAATCTATTTTAATATCTGATAGTTCTACTATTAACATAATGCAATAGTTCTACGATTGTTTTACAGAAAAATTCAAGCAACTATTCGATTCTGCCGCCACAATGTGATAAATTAGTACAATGACCTCACCTGTGTAAGTAATGTCTTGATTTATCCCTATTTTTGGCTGCAGCAATCGACGTCAATGTAAAGACTAATAAGCACACTGAAAGTAAATCTTTGAGCTTCATTTTCAACGTTAAAACTGAAAAACTTGAACAAAAAAAATGACGAAAAAACGGACAAGCGCTCTCGCTGGAGTCTTGAGACGTACTGAGCCGGCGACGTCACATGTGCGGTGGAGCGTGAGCGATCGATGCACTCCGTCAGCGCGCCGAATAGAAGGTGCAAAATTGTCCATAAGTATACCAAATTTTGCTACACTATTGTCGTAGCAATTAAACTAGTATGATTACTACAAATATACCAGTTTCTTTATCAAAGATAGATATTTTCTTGGTGGATAGATACTTTTTTGTAAGTGTATACATTCGTCGCTGTATCAAACTGTACCAAACTCGTAAAGTTTAATCATGTAGAAAAATATGTAAGCATGTCATTAAATTAATTCCTTAACTATGTCCTAATTCTTTGAGCGGAACTTATTAGATTTCAAATTATAATTATAATATTTATACAAATATCGTGATAACAGAAGCTGGGGACTCTAATTGTTAAAATCACGCCATCTGCCGTATTTTTTCCGTACTTTCAAGTATTGGAATCACGTCAACTGCTCTAAGTTTCAATGATACAATCAAACACCGCTAGATGGCGTCTAGTTTCGTTTGTTTCTCGTCAGAAAGTTAACTTAGGCTTTTTATAATCAAAACAAAATGACATTGAAAGTCAAATTATGACTTAACAATATTTAAGCTTTGTCGGATCGAAAGTCATTGAAGCCATCTTTTTTCATCAGAGAGTTTGGAAAAAGTTTAGTGGTACCCTAATTAACCAAAATGATCAAAATGGTTTGATTATTAATAATTTTGTACCCTATACAATCCTATAAATAACTTCTAATATCTATTGAGAGATATTTTTACGTGGAAATAATTTGGTATGAATTTTTCAAATTAGAGTAGGCGTAATTTACCTAAATTTAGATAGAATGACGTCTGGTGGAATATACTTAAGCTTGGCTTAATTTAAGAGAGGTAGCGATTGTTGAGTATTTAAATCATTAAAAAACACTACAATAATATTATGATTATTTTATCAATGATTAAAATTAATAGAATTATGTACGGATGAATTATTTTTAACATTATTGTGTTTTGTTTATATATCCCATAACAAAAAAAGACTTCTACTTGAAATACCGAATATTTTAAATCAAAGTTTCTTTGTAGGCAGTATACATATTCTTGATGTAAACAAACAGGTATATTTCCTCCAAGAATATCAATTCGTTTTAACAGGAATTGCGAGTAGTGACTACGTACGAATTTTCTCGTAACTTAGACCCTTTACTGAGAATCCGCCCACATTCAGTGCATTGAGATGAATGAAAATTAATGTATTCAGTAGCCCACCTGAAAATCTATAAACAGTCATAATCAGGAATCATAACCCTCCGAACTTTCCAGCCGTAGGACGTCTTTCATCGGTTTTAGATCAACTCTTGTAAATCAACATGTTAATTAGTTTCATGATAATTGTGACAACAATTCTTGAGCCTACGGCGTCACGATACTTCAGAGTCCCGATAATTCAAAAAACCTGCCTACCATTGGGACAACGCGTAAGTAAATTACATTTAATCTTTTGAGGCGTGCAATTTGCCTTTAGCCAATTCAAGTTATTTTTCAGTGTTTAAATTCAAAACTTCCTTGCTGCCCAGCTCGTTGTAGTGGATACGTTACAAAACCAGCGATATGCTTTAAATTTGGAAATGGGAGGTGTCAGATCAAAGAAAGCATCGAAAACTTTGAGGAATACATGAACCTAACTGCCAATTTGAATAGCACTAATTTTGAAAAACAGAAGGAAAAATATTGGGCTTCTGTTTCGCGTTTATATTCAAAATCAAAAAAAGAAAAATCATCTACAATATATGTCACCAGTTGTCCGATCTTTTATTTCATTGCATGTAATCTGTATTTTTTGGTTGTGTACCTTGACTAGTTTTGAGGTTAGTAAATTAGAAATGATTATAGTTACAGAAGCTTTACATAGGTAACAATTATTGAACTCAAAAATTTCAGCTTATCTGATACTACGTAACATAATAAGATTTTTTTTACTTGTTAAACTGAGTGAAATTTTTGGGCGCAACTTGGTCAGATAAAAAATTGTAAAACATTAAGAAACCTACTTTACCTTATGTTGCTAATTTATTGTAACATCTGTTGTTTTGTTTGTAATTTTAAGGTTAGACTGACACGTTATGAAACAAGTAGACTTAAATTTGTATTCAAGTTATTCAAACAATTGTAATTGTAATAATTATGAAACGTGATATGTAACTATGTACTTTTTATTTAACTTTGACTTATATTTAAGACGCAATATTTTGGTAATTATCAATTTATTTATTTATTCGCATTCAAAACTTGCTAATAAAAACAATTTTTCAATAAAAAAATATTTCAGTTTTCGTCTATGCGCATCAAATTATTTCCCAGTTATAGTAAAGTAAATTCCAAAAAATGTGTTCTTACATTGTAAAAATTGTTAACTGTAAAAGCAAGAATACAAGAATAATTTTCTCTGGCTATCTGCCCGTTCTAATACTGCCAAGACGTCTAAAAGAAATTAATTGGCACTCGATACTGTCCATTAGGAATTCGCTGTAAAATGCCACGCTCGAACACGTGGGAAATACTTAACCTCAAAAATCAATTTTGTTACAGTTCCTTAGTAATTTTGAATGTTATTCATAAGTATCCTGTATAATAATTGTCTTAAAAAGTCGGATGTAAAATTTGAGCTTTAACAAGACATTTATTACATTAAATATAGGCCAAACTAATTTAGGCGTCTATGAAACCGCATGGTAACATCAAGCCGAATTCATTTTATTGGCACGTAGCAACGTTTAATGGTTCGGTCAGACGGTTTTTTATTAATAGTTGTACAGAGCACCGAGCTCCATAAATTATTACCGTCTACTGTAGCGTTAGGGTGACCAAAAATTGTGTTGCATTTTTTCGGGATGAAATATAAATGTCTAAGAAGTTTTGATTGAGAGATTACTGAGGCGTTAGTTATAATTTGTATAGTGTTCAAAAATAGATCAATTTATTAAACATTTATTATTTTTTTATACATCAAAACTATCATAGATTTCAGATACATTCAAAATCAAATGATTTAAAGTGTAAAAGATGCTGCGGATTTGTATTTAAATTTTGAACACAAATTTTTTTATGAAACTGTCCGAAAAATTTCGATGTTTAGATGCACTCTAGTACTCAGTGACGTGTACTTAAGAGTGTATAGCAGTCTAATAGTTAGGTAGTAAAATATTCCAAAAAACATATAACAATGTCACCCCAGTCATTTTTTGTGCTCCGGAAAAAATTCTGGCGCTCCGCTGGGTATATAAAGCTCGTTTATTTGATCTAGACTTCCAGTTTTTTATCTCAAGTGATAGTGCTCAGTTGGATCTCATATTCACGTAAGTTTTTATTTTAAATCATTATTTTGTGGTTTTGGAATTGCACGACTCATACTGCGAAACATTAGAGAGTTATCTATTGTCAAAAAATTAGTAAACTATGTAATCTCATCAATCTGGACACCATATAATGGATAGTTTAATAGAAATTGATTCTGTTACTATTAAAAATTGATTTAAGATAATATAACCTGAAAACACTATTGAAATAGCCAAAAAAAATTCCTCAATAAACATTTTTTTTCGTTTACATATTAATAAAAAAACTGAAATGAAATACACGTGCAGTGTTTGTATGTCTACAAACCTTTGTCCTTGAATAACTTTTGAAGGATTGCATTTATCAAAAATTTACAGAGCGAATGAGCATTATGAGTTGTGCACTTTTGGTTTTGCCAAGCTTGTTTCAATTTTTCTCATTCGAGATGTTACAAGGATGATTTTTAACTTGCAGATATAAACTCAAAAATGGGCTACGTGAAACTAGTACTCTACTTTTTGATCTGCGCGGTAATTTTGATGATAGTCCAAGGAAGACCATCTGGGGTACGTTAAAATAAGGATCTAAGCAAATATTGTCACAAGATTTGATTTACATGAGTTACAATCTGGATTTCCTAACCTTGAGGTAAATTTAGTTATACCAAAGCCATTCTGAGTAAAATTCTAAGCTTAGTTGTAAATATTTCCGTATCTAACTACTTCTTGTTAAATCCGGAGAAGCTTAAAAGCTTCAAATTTTGACTCAAAACGGTACTAGGATGAAATCTAACAAAAATATTTTTTTTCAGGAAAATTATGAAGCACTCTGGATAAAGACAAGCGACGGTAGCGTCATTCTCAAAAAAATCGTGTCTCCAAACGGTAAAAGTGCTTCACCGGAAATTCATGAACCCATGACCGAGAGTTCAAATGACCCATTTTTTTAAAATTAGTCTTCGATCTCGAGAAAAGGTATTGATACTGTTATTTTTTTTAAGGATCAAAGTCACATGTTTAAGTTTAGATTTTAGTAGTATTTGAATTAAGTATTCCAAAGAATTCCATTAGTTTCGGACTTAAACAATGTGCTGTGAGGACATGTGATCTAAATTAATTATAAATTTCTTGGATACTCATTTTTTACTATTTTTAAATAAATTTACTGTTTTTCATGGGTCGTTTTATTATAAAATTTAATAATAGTTAAGTAAATGACAGTTTTTTTCATATTTTAACTCCATCTGCGCGGGAACGGTTCCACGTGCTCGACATGTGTTTCTTATGCGCAGTAGATATTACATAAATCAGTAAAGAGCTCACTATTACTTCACATAAGCTATGGCGCCCTCAATAAATTACATTCAGTTCTACAATAAAATTAAAGTTTGTACTCTGTATGGTTCAACATAAAAACTCTTCGCCTAATAATAGATCAGACTATCAGCCGAGCGATTTTATTGGTTATAGCCACGTGGGAAATAATAATACGAGTGTCTGGTAAATATTTTTAGAACCATCTTATCTTTGTCTCCGGCCCAATTATCATTTCACGATTGCTAATTTGTAGGTAGTTAAATAAATAATGTCATTTAAATAATTGTTTCTAAAAGTATTATCTATTATTAGTAATGACATAGGAGATATATACATTATTATATATATCCCCTTAATCATATCTAATAAAAGAATAATTTTTAAAAAATGTCTTAATATCAAATATTAATGACTTTAGCCAATTTTTTATAATAACTATTACATTTCTGACAAGTTTTAAGTTTGTTTTCCACTGATATAACCTCAAAGTCATACCCTTACCGACCAGTCGATACAACTGCTTTTCACACCCAGAGATGGCAGTACTGACATCAAATTCTTGTAACCTCACGGAAGTTTCTGTCCCTTTTGCGAAATGATACGTTTTTTTTTATAAATATTTTTTTCTTTTATTAGATATCATTGAGGGGATATATATATATATATTTATATATAATAATAAATATATCCCTCGTTTGTATTACTAATAATAGAACAAAATAATTATAAACATTTCTTTTATTATAACTTCCTCTGGTGTTTATCAACCTTTAAACTTCGACTATGATATAGTTACACAAATAACATTTAATTGATAAACTGTACCAATTACAGGTTGTTTTAATTAATAGTATTTTCTTGTTAACCTTAATCTCATTAGTTACTAGTCAACAGGTTCCGTCATATGTCAGAATAGTAATTAAAAAATATTTAAAGCTTGCATAAACAAAGATTACACCTAGTTTGTTTTTCAAGTTATCATACTACGTTGTTTCGGCCAAAGTATTCACAATAAATCGCGTAGCTGTCCTCTACGGACGTATTTTATAAATATAAATTATAAATTTAACTTCTGTAAGACTTGTCTTTCTTAAGTAAAGTGTCAATGTGTGATCCAGTGCCTTACTTTTCATCATGTCTTTGAAGTTAATAATACCAAAAGAGTGGAAAACAATATCACCGATGACCCTGCAAAAGGAATTGAACGAAATGATGGCAATGTGGCAGACTACTCACAAATCAATGCAAGGCCTTAAAGGGTCTTTGAACAGTGTTACAGCAGAATTGGTGACGGCAAACTATCGCACGTGGTTCAAGAAGATTAACGATCGCAGTACTGAGCCAAACCCATTCAAATATTCTGTATTTGAAATAGATTTCAATGAGTCGAAGAATTTAAGAAGATCTGTTGAAGACGTAAAAGAAATGGATTCGGGAATTGAAACTTGTCCTATTTGCGGGATAGATTTGAAATAGATAAGTTTAAAACTTTGTTTAGAACAGCTTTAATATTGTAATAGTAATATATTGTTAGAAGTATGTCATCTTTTAAAAAATCTCTAAAAACCATAGCGTTCAATTTTGCAATAGCTTTATACAAACAAATCTTGTTTAGAGGTTATACAACTGGTTCCGCTATCGATCAACGAACTTTGGCCTTAAAGCTACAGGTGTTCGATGTAATACTTGTCTAGAAGTAAGAAATCGTTGAATGACGTATTAATCATCTGTTATATTGACGATAAAAAGTAAACAATGTGATATGTTTTAATTCTTGACCTTACACTCTAATGATTATATATTACAAAGTAGGTTAGTTACTTATCTCTAAATAGTTGTTCAAATTGTTGGTAATGTAAACAAAGAGATCAAAATAGGTACAGGATGCGTGATGGCTATTTGAATATCCTGAAAAAAAATATACGCATAAGTAATGCATTTAAGTATGTAAATATGTTGCAATAAGGCTACTGACCGTTTAATTCTCCGTAGCATGTGACGTGGAACAGGGTCATTGGCAGTACTGCGCTTTTCTCTGAAATCAAAATATTTACTATCTGTAACACCTGAAAAAATAATCAGTAGTATGTGACGTCAGATCAAACAAAAACTTACTTTAAATACGAAGGTATTGTGTGATAAGACATTTCCTTTTCTTTCAACGAAGCGATTGCACAATAATTTGGCCAGGATTTTTGATATTCTTCGCTAAAAATTTCCACCTTGATTTCATGGTCGTCTATAGAAAATACAACGTCATACAGGTGAGCATTTTCCATTTTTCTGAAATGAAATCCTATATTAAATATCTATTTCTTCTTTATCAAAATAAAATTATAGAGACACTTACTTGTGAGGTATTTTTTGGAATACATTAACACAGCCACTTTCCGTTTGACGTCGTATTAGCTTAGCAGGTATGTTGTTAACCTGCAGAATGTACGAGGCTCCAGGATCACTGATAATCTTTTCTGCTGAATGAAGCACAAGTCCTTCTATTCCTTGAATTGGCCAGTCGATAGGAATATGGATATTACGCTTTAATTCTACGTAAACAATTTCAGCATAATGTGACTCCATTTCAAGCCCAACGCGAAAAACGAACAGGTGAGACGACTGTTACAGACAAACTGGCGACATTTTGAGCTTTCAATAACCTCGTGGGCGTATATACGCACGTCTAAGTGTTGACTTTTGTGATAAGCTTGCCGAAATTGTTTGCAAATGAAAAACCCACGTGGTGTTTACGTTTCTATTAATGGAAAGAAGAAAAAAATATTTGGAAATGCTTACAATTTTAATACTTACAAGTAATCTTTTACGAAGTTAACTGGTATGACAACAACACTTTGGATACATGACACAAAATACTGCGCGATGTAAAAACTAATATAAACACAGCCTATTATAAAAAAAAACATTAACGTGATAACAAGCAAAGGAAAACCAGCCGAAGGACACTCCGCTCTTGAACAGAAGAGTCCAGTTTTCTTCCGCTGTTCTGGTTCTACCTCCATTCTGTAACAACACCTAGAGTTTACTTTCTGATACCTAACCCACTGATTAGTTTTTAAATAATTAAACTTACACTATAGGCATTTTCAAAAATTAAAGAACGACTGCCAGTGTCCAGAAGAATATGTCTTATGATATGACTGCGCAAATCTGTATCAATTTTATAGGGAGTCTTGATTAAACAATACACTTATCACAGTTCGAATGTTAGGTCACAAAACCGACTACCAGGGAGTAGATAAGATAAGTTTTTTTCTGGAATTAGCCGACGAAATAAAGACGGCTATTCAACATCCTTAAGTATAAAAAAAAAAAAAAAACAAATTGCCAAAACGACCGCACATATATTTTGTATGTAACAGATGTAACGAATTCTTAAAAAGTTGTGTCATAAGGACGAATACAATAATTAGATTTTTATGGTCTATTGAAAACTAAAGGGGAGGTGTGACACAAAATATAAATCCTCTATAAAATTTAATATGTTACAGATATATAATCTTTGGCCCAAATCCAAAACACATCAATAAAATCTATAGTTTATAGCTTTTACTAACCTTCAGTCACCATTTGAGGACTCCAGTGTATTCACCTGCATACGCACGTGGCTCCTTATCGATCACATTGACGTCAAACGCCTTGGACAAACAATTGTAGGTCGTTGGTTCATTGTTTGTTGAGATAGATCAGTTACGCACTTTTGTTCGCTGTTATCTTCACCAACTAAATAGTGAAAAGTGATAAACAGTTTCGAAGTCATTAGCCTGTTACACAACGTGTGTTATGTCACGCGTAGTAACCTTGGCATAGTAAAGGGCTTGAATGAATAGTAAACATGTGGTAAGCTTAAAAAAGTGTGCCAAGTTTTATCGGACACGTGCTCGGAAATGTATCGAATAATATTATCATTGTTATTGTTGATATAATCAGGTCTTTTGATCCCGGACCTAGTAGCAACATCCATTAAGCTTGACACTGAACCTCAGTATCATGTAGTAGGCCTAAAAAAGCCTACATTGTATTTTAAATATTATCAAACATGTTCATGCACGCGCATCATGATTTTGCGCAGCTGTTACATATTGCGTAGTTTAGTCTTATTCTATTTCAGGATTCGGCTTTTCAAATCAGTAACAATTTACGTTGCAATGGAAGGTAACGTACGGGCTAACATCAAAGATACTTATGATCATTTCGGAAGAAAATACATTCATATTGTCGCTATTCAAGACCAGGAAAATGCTGTTAAGAAAATAGAAACCCTCGTGGAAAATTGCGAAGATTTGAACGCTAGAGAGCTTAGAACAGGAAATACTTTACTGCATATCGCTGTAAAAACTAAAAATTACCAACTTGCTGAGTGGCTTTGCAAACAATCTAATGTCCAGAAAGGAGCAGTCAACTTTAATTACGAAACTGCTTATAGAATAGCCTTCAAGGCGCGGGATTGCAGGATGATGCAGCTTTTGAGGATGAATGACGCAGCTTACGTTAATTTTATAGCTGATAGATATTCTGATGACAGCTCGTGAAGCTTTGGTTAACAACAGTGAGTCATACTGAGTCTAATTATGATTTCTAGTGAGAATTGTCAAGTGTTATCGCAGTGAAATAATAAAATTTGACTTAGATTGAAATTTATAACATATGTTAGACGTCTACTTTGCGCGAGGCACTACCGTGTCTCTGTATCTGTAATTTTAAGTTTGTACTTTAGTAGCGAGTATTTAATTGTAATTAGACCTATAATTGAAACTATCTTTGGAAAAACATAGTTTTAATAAGTCTTTACAATATTAAATCTTACAAAAGTAAACACTGACTTTAAATGCTATCACGCCTCAAAGGAACTTCTTGTTTCTTCCCTGGGTTTCTACTTAAATCTGGAAGCGACTTTACTTTGTATTTTTCTGGTCGAGGTGGGACTCTAGAACAAAGACCACTTTTAGACTCTAACAGAAGAGCTTAAGGTTTGAAATATGGAAAATTTGTACTTACATCCCTCGACTGCAATGGACGCAAAAAGCACATAATCTTCTGCGCATAGTCTTCGAAATAGGAAACAAAGAAACACTCGCGTCCTGCATGGCGAATTATTTAAAACTGATCCATTTAAAATGTTACTAACCAGGATAATTATTGATAAGGAAAAACAGTGTATTCAATAATAATCGGCTGTATGCGGTTTTTAATAATATTACTTCTCTATTGTCCTTGTATTTAGGTTCTAAAAATAAACACTGGTTTTGTTGAAGCGATATCAATACATTATTTTTCCTGCTATTATCAATAGAATGTTAGCTAATTAATATTGAAACTCCTCGCATAATTACCACTGTAATTTATTCAAATCCATTATGAGTCAAATAAAGCTCATAATGGACTACAATGTTAATAAAACCAACAGTTTGTATGAAACAAAGAAGAAATGTACCTAGAAACTTACAAACTCTTCTTTGTTCAGTATTTTCATTCAGTATTTAAAAAGCTTAAGCAGTTGATATTAAGTAATGCATAGATCTTTTGAAATAAATCCTTAATCAGCAATTGATACACTAGTAAAATTCGTTAATACTTCTCAAAATTTTTCCAAGTCCTAACTTTCGAGTTCGAAACTCTTCCTGTTTAGAATAAAAATTCAGCAGGATTATTTTACTTTTAGTTAAGTAGTTATTGTACGGGTTTTTAGAATAGCAAAACGGTGAACCAAAGTAAATGATAAGGAGATATTTATTTATAAGAAGAATATACCAACTTTTATCAGATGTGGAAAAAAAAATGATCTAACAAGTAGTCGGAATGTGAAGAGCAAGTTACGTAATTTTACTATTTAAAATCAAATTTTATAGCATTGCGGAGGAGTTGGATTAGTGGTTGAAAGAGCAATAATTGTCTTAGGTTCAGTTCTTAGGGTAGGGGGAGGATAATTGTTCTAGGGTCTTAGTATTTGTTTTGTCTTAGTTTGTATTCTGGAGAACTACGATGTGGGAAGACTTAGTTATAGGTACTTATAAGGTACTGTGGTATGCAGACCTTCACAGAGGATCGGGCATAACGCAACTTCTTTCTCATTCGATCATTTCGAAGAAGATAATTCGAATATCAAATTCAAAGGTTAGAAATGGTATTCGATGTCATGATTCGAAATGATTGAAGATCTGGTCTTGCGCCATTCATTGTTTGATCGTGGCGTATTGAGTATTTGTTCTTTGCGGATTAATGGTGTTTAGCCCGCGGTATAATTGTATTCGATGATAGGCGTGCAATAGCACTATTAAAAAAGGTGTCTGTTTTACAATTGTGATTTTGTAAATGAAGTAAATGTTTATATAACGAAGAAACTTCTGTTGTTAATTATAATCAAGAACCACGAAGAATCCAGAGGGGAGGAGGGTTTATGTTGGCCCTCATACTCAGTGGTCCTCCGCCTCTGAGGCCATAACTTGGGCACTCCGACAAAAAATGCATGTGAGGGAGAGGTCTATGCAATTTTGTGCACTCACATGTTATATCATTTGGGTATACAGTGATAAGGGCATTATGGTACAAGGACGTTTCGGTAATAAAGGGACGTTATGGTAATATATGGAGACATTATGGTAATATGGGGCATTATGGGAATGCAAGTATAGGTGCAATGTAAGGATATGCACATGCATGTAAATATTTTCCCAGTTTCACTAATGCTCTGTTTTCAGATTTTTGTTATTGTGTTCTGATCTGTTTTATTTGTTTTTCATGTCATATGGACTTCGAGCAACGACGCTGAAGACACCCGTAGCTTTGAAGTTAGGCGCGTGTGTTAAAGTGCGGTTTTGAAATTTTTTAAGTCCGCGTCTTTGACTTGGGGTCAGGGTCCACCACCACCTGGTGACCTTTGGCTTCATGTTCATAAAGGCAGTACCCGGGTGTACAGCGTCGAGCTAACACTTGTTTACTCCTTTTAATTTTTAGTTAGGGACAGGTGCGGGTTTGATAGGAGCTATTAATATTCGGTCTTATTTCCCCATCATCCGAACAAAGAAGATCTTTATCCTGATGGAAGAAAGAAGACCGACCCGACCACCTGATCCAATGCAGCCCAGAGAGATGCTACTTCAAGGCCAGAGATGTTACTTCAAGGCCACCCCGATGGATTAAAAAACTTAGGGCCATCGTATAGGAAGTTAGGTAGGCCTGTTGAAAAAAATTTTCGACCGATCGAAAATTTTTCAATGGGGGGAAGGCAGTTGTGATATGCAGACCTTCACAGAGGATCGGGCATAACGCAACTTCTTTCTCATTCGATCATTTCGAAGAAGATAATTCGAATATCAATTTCAAAGGTTTGAAATGGTATTCGATGTCATGATTCGAAATGATTGAAGATCTGGTCTTGCGCCATTCATTGTTTGATCGTGGCGTATTGAGTATTTGTTCTTTGCGGATTAATGGTGTTTAGCCCGCGGTATAATTGTATTCGATGATAGGCGTGCAATAGCACTATTAAAAAAGGTGTCTGTTTTACAATTTTGATTTTGTAAATGAAGTAAATGTTTATATAACGAAGAAACTTCTGTTGTTAATTATAATCAAGAACCACGAAGAATCCAGCTGTTTTATTAACGCCCCCCTAAAAGACACCTTGCAGTACCTAGTTTCAATATAATACGAGGATGTCATACTTCCTAGTGTCATACTCCCTAGCGCAACAACAGCTGATTTTAAAACGCTCCGTGTTTATTGTTATTTTATTATTAATACGTTATTATTTTGACATAAAATCGATTATAGTATTTACATAAACGATTAATAAATAGTGTTAAGAAGAAATCAGTGGAGAAAAATGGCCCCGCCGACCAAAGCATCGATCGACAGGTTGGTGACGGTTACAACGGACTTAGAATTAAAAATAGCTCAAATGCAAAAACAAATAAGTGATTGTTATGACACCATATCTAATCAAAGTGCACTGATCATGAGTCAAAACGAAAAAATCCTGTCTATGTCCAATATGATTGAAGACATCCATGCACAGATGTTGACAAAGTCACCCCTGCCGAGTCCCACTGCTAAATCAAGTAGTAAACAAAAAAAGAAGGCTAAATCTTCTAATAAACCTACAAGTAACACCCACCAATGCAGAGCTTTTACCACACCAATTGTTCACCCGAAAATTGTAAATGTGGCACATACCTTGAATGAATCAGGACCACAGGCACTAACGATGCTTAATAACACACCTGGGAGTGAAGGCAGCACGTTTTCGGAGCAGTCCATTACGTGCCCAAACCAGCCTCCAGCCGCCACCACCTCAATACCATCACTGCCGTCGCCGCCACCAAGAAAACTTGCAGCACCACCGCCTTGGACTCCAACGAACGTCAATAGTGGATGCCTTCGTGCTGCTCCTCCACGTACAGCTAGTCTCCACTTATTTAATTTCAGCGTGGAAACCACCGCCGAGGACATCACTAGGCACCTGAAGTCACGTTTCCAGGACCGTTTGCGTGAAGTACACTGCGAGAAGCTGACGACCCGAGGAGATTATTCATCATTCAGACTTGACATTCCACCTGCATCACTCAAGGTTGTACGTGATCCTAACATCTGGCCACTTGGGGTGTCCGTGCGAAAGTTTAACGTTGTTCCACCAAAAAACTTAAAAAAAAAGGTATCACACAGGTTAACATAACCTATAAACCACCTACTACTTTAAGTAAACACGGTAAACTAACGATAATACACCAAAATGTAAGGTCGATTACTAGCAAAACTGGTTTATTAGATATACTTTTATGTAATTATTGCCCTGATGTACTTGTTTGTTCAGAGATTTGGTGCCGACACAGTGAGATTCAGCGCGTGAGGTTGTGTGGCTATGAGCTCGCGAACGCTTACTGCCGACCGAGTATCGCTCACGGCGGTGTGGCGCTGTACACACGGGACGGCATTTTGTACAAACAGCGGTTAGATTTACAGAGCCTCACCGTTGAATATCACTGTGAATTTAGTATTATCGAACTATTTGAACAACATTTAATAATCATCGGCACCTACAGAACAGGAAAAGGGGACTTTAAGATGTTTATTAATATACTTGAAATATTATTGGCTAAAATCATTAACGAAAATAAGAGATTTATTTGTACCCCACTTATGTCAAACGGTTCCGGAGATATAGCAATAATAACTTTGTATGGCGGCCATCTTGTTTTTGCGAAAATCGAAAAAATGACGTCACCGTTAGTATTCGACCAGGGTGTGGGTCGACCTTTGTTCGAGCGCCACCGCTCCATCTGCAACGGTTCGCCAGGGAAAGTGGGTCACCACCCGATGAGAAGGTGGATCCGAGGATCTCGAGGTTTTCCCGTACCCTCCGTGACACCCTCTCCACACTCCCCATACAAAGTTTTCACCTCCCGCCGCTCCATCTGGGAGAACAATTCTGTCACCCAGTCAGTCAGTCAGTCAGTCAGTGAGTGAGTGGTATTGTAGCTTTATATAATATAACTAGGTTTCGCGTGGTGCGCGACCTGCTAAAGCAGGCCGCGAGGCGGTTGTGCTACCCTATTTGTAGGGTCAAAAAGGCGTTCATACATTTTACCGCTATCTTTGATTTCAAAATGGATATCAGTTTCGTAATCAGCACCCCCGAAAACCTATTAAACGACACCCATGACGGTATTTTCCAAAAAGTCCATGTCCGCCATCTTGGATTTCAAAATGGATGTTATTTTCTTAATCAGCACCCCTGAATACCCAAAAAACGACACCCATGACGATATTTAGCAAAAAATTTATGTTCGCCATCTTGGATTTCAAAACGTATGTCATTTTCGGAATAAGCACCCCCGAATACCTATTAAACGACACCCATGACGGTATTTTCCAAAAAATCCATGTCCGCCATCTTGGATTTCAAAATGGATGTCATTTTCGAAATCAGCACCCCTGAAAACCTATTAAACGACACCCATGTCGGTATGATGGCGGTCGGCTGGTAATATGCTTGGTGACGCTTCGGGCTTCGCCCTACGCGGAGCTCAGCCTTCGGCCTCGCCTTATATCAGCTCGCCTCGGCCTACGGCCTCGGCTCGCGCGTTCGGCTCGGTCTGCGACCTCGCCTCACCTTAAAAATCTAAACTTGTATGGCGGCCATCTTTGATTGGGGGGGGGGACGCTCCGGGCTTCGCCCTACGCGGAGTTCGGCCTTCGGCCTCACCCTGTACGCGGCTCGCCTCGGCCTTCGGCCTCGCCTCGCGCGTTTGGCTCGGTCTTCGACCTCGCCTCACCTTTAGAATCTAAACTTGTATGGCGGCCATCTTTGATTGGGGGGGGGCCGCTCCGGGCTTCGCCCTACGCGGAGTTCGGCCTTCGGCCTCACCCTATACGTGGCTCGCCTCGGCCTTCGGCCTCGCCTCGCGCGTTCGGCTCGGTCTTCGACCTCGCCTCACCTTTAGAATCTAAACTTGTATGGCGGCCATCTTTGATTGGGGGGGGACGCTCCGGGCATCGCCCTACGCGGAGTTCGGCCTTCGGCCTCACCCTATACGCGGCTCGCCTCGGCCTTCGGCCTCGTCTCGCGCGTTCGGCTCGGTCTTCGACCTCGCCTCACCTTTAGAATCTAAACTTGTATGGCGGCCATCTTGGATTTGGGGGGGGGGACGCTCCGGGCTACAACCTGCGCGGAGCTCGGCCTTCGGCCTCGCCTTTTACGCAGCTCGCCTCGGCCTACGGCCTCGCCTCGCGGAGTGGCGTCGTGGTTCGGCTCGGCCTGCGGCCTCGCCTCACCACTCCATGTATGGCGGCCATCTTGGAAAATGGTGGAATCGAAAAACTGACCCGATATTCGGAATCTTTGTTCCCAAACCCCCCAGATACCGATTTTCGTCCGGATCGGAGCAACTTCATTTCCGGCCGCCATCTTGGATCCGCCATCTTGAAAAAAAAATTTGACAGCCAGCTGCCCCCCACCCCCCTGTAAAACATTTGTTCGAGCACACTCCACTTATATCAAACGGATCCGGAGATACAGCAATAAACATTTTGTATGGCGGCCATCTTGTTTTTGCGAAAATCGAAAAAATAACGTCACCGGTAGAATTCGACCAAGGTGTGGGTCGACCTTAGTTCGAGCGCCACCGCTCCATCTGCAACGGTTCGCCCGGGAAGGTGGGTCGCCACCCGATGAGAAGGTGGATCCGAGGATCTCAAGGTTTTCCCGTACCCTCCGCATCACCCACTCCACACCTCCCATACAAAGTTTTCACCTCCCGCCGCTCCATCTGGGAGAACAATTCTGTCACCCAGTCAGTCAGTCAGTCAGTGAGTGAGTGGTATTGTAGCTTTATATAATATAACTAGGTTTCGCGTGGTGCGCGACCTGCTAAAGCAGGCCGCGAGGCGGTTGTGCTACCCTATTTGTAGGGTCAAAAAGGCGTTCATACATTTTTTGGTTTGTCACGACCGCCATCTTTGATTTCAAAACGAATGTCATTTTCGGAATCAGCACCCCCGAAAACCTATTAAACGACACCCATGACGGTATTTTCCAAAAAATCCATGTCCGCCATCTTGGATTTCAAAATAGATGTCATTTTCGCAATCAGCACCCCAGAAAACCTATTAAACGACACCCATATGGGTATGATGGCGGTCGGCCGGTAATATGCTTGTTGACGCTTCGGGCTTCGCCCTACGCGGAGCTGCGACCTCGCCTCACCTTAGAAATATAAACTTGTATGGCGGCCATCTTTGATTGGGAGGGGGACGCTCCGGGCTTCGCCCTACGCGGAGTTCGGCCTTCGGCCTCACCCTATACGCGGCTCGCCTCAGCCTTCGGCCTCGCCTCGCGCGTTCGGCTCGGTCTTCGACCTCGCCTCACCTTTAGAATCTAAACTTGTATGGCGGCCATCTTTGATTGGGGGGGGGCCGCTCCGGGCTTCGCCCTACGCGGAGTTCGGCCTTCGGCCTCACCCTATACGCGGCTCGCCTCGGCCTTCGGCCTCGCCTCGCGCGTTCGGCTCGGTCTTCGATCTCGCCTCACCTTTAGAATCTAAACTTGTATGGCGGCCATCTTTGATACTAAACTTGTATGGCGGCCATCTTCGACCTCGCCTCACTTTTAGAATCTAAACTTGTATGGCGGCCATCTTTGATTGGGGGGGGGACGCTCCGGGCTTCGCCCTTCGCGGAGTTCGGCCTTCGGCCTCACCCTATACGCGGCTCGCCTCGGCCTTCGGCCTCGTCTCGCGCGTTCGGCTCGGTCTTCGACCTCGCCTCACCTTTTGAATCTAAACTTGTATGGCGGCCATCTTGGATTTGGGGGGGGGACGCTCCGGGCTACGCCCTGCGCGGAGCTCGGCCTTCGGCCTCGCCTTTTACGCAGCTCGCCTCGGCCTACGGCCTCGCCTCGCGGCGTGGCGTCGTGGTTCAGCTCGGCCTGCGGCCTCGCCTCACCACTCCTTGTATGGCGGCCATCTTGGAAAATGGTGGAATCGAAAAACTTACCCGATATTCGGAATCTTCGTCCCCAAAACCCCCCAGATACCGATTTTCGTCCGGATCGGAGCAACTTCATTTCCGGCCGCCATCTTGGATCCGCCATCTTGAAAAAAAAAATTAACAGCCAGCTGCCCCCCACCCCCCTGTAAAACATTTCTTCGAGCACACTCCACTTATGTCAAACGGATCCGGAGATACAGCAATAAACATTTTGTATGGCGGCCATCTTGTTTTTGCGAAAATCGAAAAAATGACGTCACCGGTAGAATTCGACCAGGTTGTGGGTCGACCTTAGTTCGAGCGCCACCGCTCCATCTGCATCGGTTCGCCCGGGAAGGTGGGTCGCCACCTGATGAGAAGGTGGATCCGAGGATCTCGAGGTTTTCCCGTACCCTCCGCGTCACCCACTCCACACCTCCCATACAAAGTTTTCACCTCCCGCCACTCCATCTGGGAGAACAATTCTGTCACCCAGTGAGTCAGTCAGTGGTATTGTAGCTTTATATAATATAAAATAATAATAATATTACCAGGTGGCGAGGAGGTTGTGCCTTTCTTTATAAATTTTAAAAAAGTTTTAATTTTTTTTTTGTTTTTCACGGCAGCCATTTTTGATTTCGGCCTCGCCTCGCGCGTTCGACTCGGTCTACGACCCCGCCTCACCTTTAGAATCTTAACTTAAATGGCGGCCATCTTGGATTGGGCGGGGGGGGGACGCTCCGGGCTTCGCCCTACGCGGAGCTCGGCCTTCGGCCTCGCCTTATACGCAGCTCACCTCGGCCTGCGGCCTTGCCTCGCGGCGCGTCGTGGTTCAGCTCGGCCTTCGGCCTCGCCTCACCACTCCTTGTATGGCGAAATCGAAAATCTATTCAGATATTCGGATTCAGCGACCCCTAAAACCCCCGGATACCAAATTTGGTCCGAATCGGAGGAGATACCGAAATCACGTTTTTGTATGGCGGCCATCTTGGTTTTTTGAAAATCGAAAAATTTTTGCCACCTGTAGACTTTGACCAGGGTGTGGGTTGACCTTTGTTCGAGCACTACGGGTCCAACTCCAACGGTTCGCCCGGGAAGGTGGGTTGCAACCTGATGAAGAAGAGATTTCGAAGATGTCGAGGTTTTCCCATACTCGACAAAAAATTCTGACAACATTCCCCATACATCATTTTCACCTCCCGACCCTCCTTCTGGGAGAACAATTATGTCAATCACCCAGTCAGTGAGTCAGTGGTAATGTAGCTTTATATAGTATAACTAGTTTTCGCGTGTTGCGCGACCTGCTAAAGCAGGCCGCGAGGCGGTTGTGCTATCCTTTTTGTAGGGTCAAAAAGGCGTTCATTCTTTTTTTGGTTTCTCACGGCCACCATCTTGGATTTAAAAATCGATGTTATTTTAAGAATCAGCACCCTCGAAAACCTATTAAACTACACCCATGACGGAATTTTCCAAAAAATCCATGTCCGCCATCTTGGATTTCAAAATGGATGTCATTTTCGAAATCAGCACCCCTGAAAACCTATTAAACGACACCCATGTCGGTATGATGGCGGTCGGCTGGTAATATGCTTGGTGACGCTTCGGGCTTCGCCCTACGCGGAGCTCGGCCTTCGGCCTCGCCCTATACGCAGCTCGCCTCGGCCTACGGCCTCGGCTCGCGCGTTCGGCTCGGTCTGCGACCTCGCCTCACCTTAAAAATCTTAACTGATATGGCGGCCATCTTTGATTGGGGGGGGGACGCTCCGGGCTTCGCCCTACGCGGATTTCGGCCTTTGGCCTCACCCTTTACGCAGCTCGCCTCGGCCTTCGGCCTCGCCTCGCGCGTTCGGCTCGGTCTTCGACCTCGCCTCACCTTTAGAATCTAAACTTACCGCCATCTAGAATTGGGGGGCGGGACGCTCCGGGCTTCGCCCTACGCGGAGTTCGGCCTTCGGCCTCACCCTATACGCGGCTCACCTCGGCCTTCGGCCTCGTCTCGCGCGTTCGGCTCGGTCTTCGACCTCGCCTCACCTTTAGAAACTAAACTTGTATGACGGCCATCTTGGATTTGGGGGGGGACGCTCCGGGCTACGCCCTGCGCGGAGCTCGGCCTTCGGCCTCGCCTTTTACGCAGCTCGCCTCGGCCTACGGCCTCGCCTCGCGGCGTGGCGTCGTGGTTCGGCTCGGCCTGCGGCCTCGCCTCACCACTCCTTGTATGGCGGCCATCTTGGAAAATGGTGGAATCAAAAAACTGACCCGATATTCGGAATCTTCGTCCCCCAAACCCCCCAGATACCGATTTTCGTCCGGATCGGAGCAACTTCATTTCCGGCCGCCATCTTGGATCCGCCATCTTGAAAAAAAAAATTGACAGCCACCTGCCCCTCACCCCCCTGTGAAACATTTGTTCGAGCACACCCCACTTTTGTCAAACGGTTCCGGAGATACAGCAATAAACATTTTGTATGGCGGCCATCTTGTTTTTGCGAAAATCGAAAAAATGACGTCACCGGTAGAATTCGACCAGGTTGTGGGTCGACCTTAGTTCGAGCGCCACCGCTCCATCTGCATCGGTTCGCCCGGGAAGGTGGGTCGCCACCTGATGAGAAGGTGGATCCGAGGATCTCGAGGTTTTCCCGTACCCTCCGCGTCACCCACTCCACAACTCCCATACAAAGTTTTCACCTCCCGCCACTCCATCTGGGAGAACAATTCTGTCACCCAGTGAGTCAGTCAGTGGTATTGTAGCTTTATATAATATAAAATAATAATAATATTACCAGGTGGCGAGGAGGTTGTGCCTTTCTTTATAAATTTTAAAAAAGTTTTAATTTTTTTTTTGTTTTTCACGGCAGCCATTTTTGATTTCGGCCTCGCCTCGCGCGTTCGACTCGGTCTACGACCCCGCCTCACCTTTAGAATCTTAACTTAAATGGCGGCCATCTTGGATTGGGCGGGGGGGGGACGCTCCGGGCTTCGCCCTACGCGGAGCTCGGCCTTCGGCCTCGCCTTATACGCAGCTCACCTCGGCCTGCGGCCTTGCCTCGCGGCGCGTCGTGGTTCAGCTCGGCCTTCGGCCTCGCCTCACCACTCCTTGTATGGCGAAATCGAAAATCTATTCAGATATTCGGATTCAGCGACCCCTAAAACCCCCGGATACCAAATTTGGTCCGAATCGGAGGAGATACCGAAATCACGTTTTTGTATGGCGGCCATCTTGGTTTTTTGAAAATCGAAAAATTTTTGCCACCTGTAGACTTTGACCAGGGTGTGGGTTGACTTTTGTTCGAGCACTACGGGTCCAACTCCAACGGTTCGCCCGGGAAGGTGGGTTGCAACCTGATGAAGAAGAGATTTCGAAGATGTCGAGGTTTTCCCATACTCGACAAAAAATTCTGACAACATTCCCCATACATCATTTTCACCTCCCGACCCTCCTTCTGGGAGAACAATTATGTCAATCACCCAGTCAGTGAGTCAGTGGTAATGTAGCTTTATATAGTATAACTAGTTTTCGCGTGTTGCGCGACCTGCTAAAGCAGGCCGCGAGGCGGTTGTGCTATCCTTTTTGTAGGGTCAAAAAGGCGTTCATTCTTTTTTTGGTTTCTCACGGCCACCATCTTGGATTTAAAAATCGATGTTATTTTAAGAATCAGCACCCTCGAAAACCTATTAAACTACACCCATGACGGAATTTTCCAAAAAATCCATGTCCGCCATCTTGGATTTCAAAATGGATGTCATTTTCGAAATCAGCACCCCTGAAAACCTATTAAACGACACCCATGTCGGTATGATGGCGGTCGGCTGGTAATATGCTTGGTGACGCTTCGGGCTTCGCCCTACGCGGAGCTCGGCCTTCGGCCTCGCCCTATACGCAGCTCGCCTCGGCCTACGGCCTCGGCTCGCGCGTTCGGCTCGGTCTGCGACCTCGCCTCACCTTAAAAATCTTAACTGATATGGCGGCCATCTTTGATTGGGGGGGGGACGCTCCGGGCTTCGCCCTACGCGGATTTCGGCCTTTGGCCTCACCCTTTACGCAGCTCGCCTCGGCCTTCGGCCTCGCCTCGCGCGTTCGGCTCGGTCTTCGACCTCGCCTCACCTTTAGAATCTAAACTTACCGCCATCTAGAATTGGGGGGCGGGACGCTCCGGGCTTCGCCCTACGCGGAGTTCGGCCTTCGGCCTCACCCTATACGCGGCTCACCTCGGCCTTCGGCCTCGTCTCGCGCGTTCGGCTCGGTCTTCGACCTCGCCTCACCTTTAGAAACTAAACTTGTATGACGGCCATCTTGGATTTGGGGGGGGACGCTCCGGGCTACGCCCTGCGCGGAGCTCGGCCTTCGGCCTCGCCTTTTACGCAGCTCGCCTCGGCCTACGGCCTCGCCTCGCGGCGTGGCGTCGTGGTTCGGCTCGGCCTGCGGCCTCGCCTCACCACTCCTTGTATGGCGGCCATCTTGGAAAATGGTGGAATCGAAAAACTGACCCGATATTCGGAATCTTCGTCCCCCAAACCCCCCAGATACCGATTTTCGTCCGGATCGGAGCAACTTCATTTCCGGCCGCCATCTTGGATCCGCCATCTTGAAAAAAAAAATTGACAGCCACCTGCCCCTCACCCCCCTGTGAAACATTTGTTCGAGCACACCCCACTTTTGTCAAACGGTTCCGGAGATACAGCAATAATCATTTTGTATGGCGGCCATCTTGTTTTTGCGAAAATCGAAAAAATTACGTCACCAATAGAATTCGACCAGGGTGTGGGTCGACCTTAGTTCGAGCGCGACCGCTCTATCTGCAACGGTTCGCCCGGGAAGGTGGGTCGCCACCTGATGAGAAGGGGGATCCGAGGATCTCGAGGTTTTCCCGTACCCTCCACGTCACCCACTCCACACCCCCCATACAAAGTTTTCACCTCCCGCCGCTCCATCTGGGAGAACAATTCTGTCACCCAGTCAGTGAGTGAGTGGTATTGCAGCTTTATATAATATAACTAGGTTTCGCGTGGTGCGCGACCTGCTAAAGCAGGTCGCGAGGCGGTTGTGCCTTTTTTTATAAAAAACGACTCATGATCTTGGATTTGAAAATAAATCTCATTTTCGCAATCAGCACCCCAGAAAACGTATTAAGCGACACCCATGACGGTTTTCTACAAAAAATGCATGTCCGCCATATTGGATTTCAAAATGGATGTTATTTTCTTAATCAGCACCCCTGAATACCCAAAAAACGACAACCATGACGATATTTTGCAAAAAAATTATGTCCGCCATCTTGGATTTCAAAACGTATGTCATTTTCGGAATCAGCACCCCCGAAAACCTATTAAACGACACCCATGACGGTATTTTCCAGAAAATCCATGTCCGCCATCTTGGACTTCAAAATGGATGTCATTTTCGAAATCAGCACCCCTGAAAACCTATTAAACGACACCCATGTCGGGATGATGGCGGTCGGCGGGTAATATGCTTGGTGACGCTTCGGGCTTCGCCCTACGCGGAGCTCGGCCTTCGGCCTCGCCCTATACGCAGCTCGCCTCGGCCTACGGCCTCAGCTCGCGCGTTCGGCTCGGTCTGCGACCTCGCCTCACCTTAAAAATCTAAACTTGTATGGCGGCCATCTTTGATTGGGGGGGGGGACGCTCCGGGCTTCGCCCTACGCGGAGTTCGGCCTTCGGCCTCACCCTGTACGCGGCTCGCCTCGGCCTTCGGCCTCGCCTCGCGCGTTTGGCTCGGTCTTCGACCTCGCCTCACCTTTAGAATCTAAACTTGTATGGCGGCCATCTTTGATTGGGGGGGGACGCTCCGGGCATCGCCCTACGCGGAGTTCGGCCTTTGGCCTCACCCTATACGCGGCTCGCCTCGGCCTTCGGCCTCGTCTCGCGCGTTCGGCTCGGTCTTCGACCTCGCCTCACCTTTAGAATCTAAACTTGTATGGCGGCCATCTTGGATTTGGGGGGGGGGACGCTCCGGGCTACAACCTGCGCGGAGCTCGGCCTTCGGCCTCGCCTTTTACGCAGCTCGCCTCGGCCTACGGCCTCGCCTCGCGGAGTGGCGTCGTGGTTCGGCTCGGCCTGCGGCCTCGCCTCACCACTCCATGTATGGCGGCCATCTTGGAAAATGGTGGAATCGAAAAACTGACCCGATATTCGGAATCTTTGTTCCCAAACCCCCCAGATACCGATTTTCGTCCGGATCGGAGCAACTTCATTTCCGGCCGCCATCTTGGATCCGCCATCTTGAAAAAAAAATTTGACAGCCAGCTGCCCCCCACCCCCCTGTAAAACATTTGTTCGAGCACACTCCACTTATATCAAACGGATCCGGAGATACAGCAATAAACATTTTGTATGGCGGCCATCTTGTTTTTGCGAAAATCGAAAAAATAACGTCACCGGTAGAATTCGACCAAGGTGTGGGTCGACCTTAGTTCGAGCGCCACCGCTCCATCTGCAACGGTTCGCCCGGGAAGGTGGGTCGCCACCCGATGAGAAGGTGGATCCGAGGATTTCAAGGTTTTCCCGTACCCTCCGCGTCACCCACTCCACACCTCCCATACAAAGTTTTCACCTCCCGCCGCTCCATCTGGGAGAACAATTCTGTCACCCAGTCAGTCAGTCAGTCAGTGAGTGAGTGGTATTGTAGCTTTATATAATATAACTAGGTTTCGCGTGGTGCGCGACCTGCTAAAGCAGGCCGCGAGGCGGTTGTGCTACCCTATTTGTAGGGTCAAAAAGGCGTTCATACATTTTTTGGTTTGTCACGACCGCCATCTTTGATTTCAAAACGAATGTCATTTTCGGAATCAGCACCCCCGAAAACCTATTAAACGACACCCATGACGGTATTTTCCAAAAAATCCATGTCCGCCATCTTGGATTTCAAAATAGATGTCATTTTCGCAATCAGCACCCCAGAAAACCTATTAAACGACACCCATATGGGTATGATGGCGGTCGGCCGGTAATATGCTTGTTGACGCTTCGGGCTTCGCCCTACGCGGAGCTGCGACCTCGCCTCACCTTAGAAATATAAACTTGTATGGCGGCCATCTTTGATTGGGAGGGGGACGCTCCGGGCTTCGCCCTACGCGGAGTTCGGCCTTCGGCCTCACCCTATACGCGGCTCGCCTCAGCCTTCGGCCTCGCCTCGCGCGTTCGGCTCGGTCTTCGACCTCGCCTCACCTTTAGAATCTAAACTTGTATGGCGGCCATCTTTGATTGGGGGGGGGCCGCTCCGGGCTTCGCCCTACGCGGAGTTCGGCCTTCGGCCTCACCCTATACGCGGCTCGCCTCGGCCTTCGGCCTCGCCTCGCGCGTTCGGCTCGGTCTTCGATCTCGCCTCACCTTTAGAATCTAAACTTGTATGGCGGCCATCTTTGATACTAAACTTGTATGGCGGCCATCTTCGACCTCGCCTCACTTTTAGAATCTAAACTTGTATGGCGGCCATCTTTGATTGGGGGGGGGACGCTCCGGGCTTCGCCTTTCGCGGAGTTCGGCCTTCGGCCTCACCCTATACGCGGCTCGCCTCGGCCTTCGGCCTCGTCTCGCGCGTTCGGCTCGGTCTTCGACCTCGCCTCACCTTTTGAATCTAAACTTGTATGGCGGCCATCTTGGATTTGGGGGGGGACGCTCCGGGCTACGCCCTGCGCGGAGCTCGGCCTTCGGCCTCGCCTTTTACGCAGCTCGCCTCGGCCTACGGCCTCGCCTCGCGGCGTGGCGTCGTGGTTCAGCTCGGCCTGCGGCCTCGCCTCACCACTCCTTGTATGGCGGCCATCTTGGAAAATGGTGGAATCGAAAAACTTACCCGATATTCGGAATCTTCGTCCCCAAAACCCCCCAGATACCGATTTTCGTCCGGATCGGAGCAACTTCATTTCCGGCCGCCATCTTGGATCCGCCATCTTGAAAAAAAAATTTAACAGCCAGCTGCCCCCCACCCCCCTGTAAAACATTTCTTCGAGCACACTCCACTTATGTCAAACGGATCCGGAGATACAGCAATAAACATTTTGTATGGCGGCCATCTTGTTTTTGCGAAAATCGAAAAAATGACGTCACCGGTAGAATTCGACCAGGTTGTGGGTCGACCTTAGTTCGAGCGCCACCGCTCCATCTGCATCGGTTCGCCCGGGAAGGTGGGTCGCCACCTGATGAGAAGGTGGATCCGAGGATCTCGAGGTTTTCCCGTACCCTCCGCGTCACCCACTCCACACCTCCCATACAAAGTTTTCACCTCCCGCCACTCCATCTGGGAGAACAATTCTGTCACCCAGTGAGTCAGTCAGTGGTATTGTAGCTTTATATAATATAAAATAATAATAATATTACCAGGTGGCGAGGAGGTTGTGCCTTTCTTTATAAATTTTAAAAAAGTTTTAATTTTTTTTTTGTTTTTCACGGCAGCCATTTTTGATTTCGGCCTCGCCTCGCGCGTTCGACTCGGTCTACGACCCCGCCTCACCTTTAGAATCTTAACTTAAATGGCGGCCATCTTGGATTGGGCGGGGGGGGGACGCTCCGGGCTTCGCCCTACGCGGAGCTCGGCCTTCGGCCTCGCCTTATACGCAGCTCACCTCGGCCTGCGGCCTTGCCTCGCGGCGCGTCGTGGTTCAGCTCGGCCTTCGGCCTCGCCTCACCACTCCTTGTATGGCGAAATCGAAAATCTATTCAGATATTCGGATTCAGCGACCCCTAAAACCCCCGGACACCAAATTTGGTCCGAATCGGAGGAGATACCGAAATCACGTTTTTGTATGGCGGCCATCTTGGTTTTTTGAAAATCGAAAAATTTTTGCCACCTGTAGACTTTGACCAGGGTGTGGGTTGACCTTTGTTCGAGCACTACGGGTCCAACTCCAACGGTTCGCCCGGGAAGGTGGGTTGCAACCTGATGAAGAAGAGATTTCGAAGATGTCGAGGTTTTCCCATACTCGACAAAAAATTCTGACAACATTCCCCATACATCATTTTCACCTCCCGACCCTCCTTCTGGGAGAACAATTATGTCAATCACCCAGTCAGTGAGTCAGTGGTAATGTAGCTTTATATAGTATAACTAGTTTTCGCGTGTTGCGCGACCTGCTAAAGCAGGCCGCGAGGCGGTTGTGCTATCCTTTTTGTAGGGTCAAAAAGGCGTTCATTCTTTTTTTGGTTTCTCACGGCCACCATCTTGGATTTAAAAATCGATGTTATTTTAAGAATCAGCACCCTCGAAAACCTATTAAACTACACCCATGACGGAATTTTCCAAAAAATCCATGTCCGCCATCTTGGATTTCAAAATGGATGTCATTTTCGAAATCAGCACCCCTGAAAACCTATTAAACGACACCCATGTCGGTATGATGGCGGTCGGCTGGTAATATGCTTGGTGACGCTTCGGGCTTCGCCCTACGCGGAGCTCGGCCTTCGGCCTCGCCCTATACGCAGCTCGCCTCGGCCTACGGCCTCGGCTCGCGCGTTCGGCTCGGTCTGCGACCTCGCCTCACCTTAAAAATCTTAACTGATATGGCGGCCATCTTTGATTGGGGGGGGGATGCTCCGGGCTTCGCCCTACGCGGATTTCGGCCTTTGGCCTCACCCTTTACGCAGCTCGCCTCGGCCTTCGGCCTCGCCTCGCGCGTTCGGCTCGGTCTTCGACCTCGCCTCACCTTTAGAATCTAAACTTACCGCCATCTAGAATTGGGGGGCGGGACGCTCCGGGCTTCGCCCTACGCGGAGTTCGGCCTTCGGCCTCACCCTATACGCGGCTCACCTCGGCCTTCGGCCTCGTCTCGCGCGTTCGGCTCGGTCTTCGACCTCGCCTCACCTTTAGAAACTAAACTTGTATGACGGCCATCTTGGATTTGGGGGGGGACGCTCCGGGCTACGCCCTGCGCGGAGCTCGGCCTTCGGCCTCGCCTTTTACGCAGCTCGCCTCGGCCTACGGCCTCGCCTCGCGGCGTGGCGTCGTGGTTCGGCTCGGCCTGCGGCCTCGCCTCACCACTCCTTGTATGGCGGCCATCTTGGAAAATGGTGGAATCGAAAAACTGACCCAATATTCGGAATCTTCGTCCCCCAAACCCCCCAGATACCGATTTTCGTCCGGATCGGAGCAACTTCATTTCCGGCCGCCATCTTGGATCCGCCATCTTGAAAAAAAAATTTGACAGCCACCTGCCCCTCACCCCCCTGTGAAACATTTGTTCGAGCACACCCCACTTATGTCAAACGGTTCCGGAGATACAGCAATAATCATTTTGTATGGCGGCCATCTTGTTTTTGCGAAAATCGAAAAAATTACGTCACCAATAGAATTCGACCAGGGTGTGGGTCGACCTTAGTTCGAGCGCCACCGCTCCATCTGCAACCGTTCGCCCGGGAAGGTGGGTCGCCACCCGATGAGAAGGTGGATCCGAGGATCTCGAGGTTTTCCCGTACCCTCCGCACCACCCTCTCCACACCCCCTATACAAAGTTTTCACCTCCCGCCGCTCCATCTGGGAGAACAATTCTGTCACCCAGTCAGTCAGTCAGTCAGTCAATCAGTGAGTGGTATTGCAGCTTTATATAATATAACTAGGTTTCGCGTGGTGCGCGACCTGCTAAAGCAGGTCGCGAGGCGGTTGTGCCTTTTTTTGTAAATTTTAAAAAGTTTTTAATTTTTTTTTGTTTTTCACGGCCGCCATCTTGGATTTAAAAATGGATGTTATTTTCTTAAACAGCACCCCTGAATACCCAAAAAACGACACCCATGAAGATATTTTTCAAAAAATTTATGTCCGCCATCTTGGATTTCAAATTGGATGTCATTTCCGAAATCAGCACCCCTGAAAACCTATTAAACGACACCCATGTCAGTATGATGGCGGTCGGCTGGTAATATGCTTGGTGACGCTTGGGGCTTCGCCCTACGCGGAGCTCGGCCTTCGGCCTCGCCCTCGGTCTGCGACCTCGCCTCACCTTAAAAATTCAAACTTGTATGGCGGCCATCATTGATTGGGGGGGGGGGACGCTCCGGGCTTCGCCCTACGCGGAGTTCGGCCTTCGGCCTCACCTCGCGCGTTCGGCTCGGTCTTCGACCTCGCCTCACCTTTAGAATCTACGGCCTCGCCTCGCGGAGTGGCGTCGTGGTTCGGCTCGGCCTGCGGCCTCGCCTCACCACTCCTTGTATGGCGGCCATCTTGGAAAATGGTGGAATCGAAAAACTGACCCGATATTCGGAATCTGCGTCCCCCAAACCCCCCAGATACCGATTTTCGTCCGGATCGGAGCAACTTCATTTCCGGCCGCCATCTTGGATCCGCCATCTTGAAAAAAAAATTTGACAGCCAGCTGCCCCCCACCCCCCTGTAAAACATTTGTTAGAGCACACTCCACTTATGTCAAACGGATCCGGAGATACAGCAATAATCATTTTGTATGGCGTCCATCTTGTTTTTGCGAAAATCGAAAAAATGACGTCACCGGTAGAATTCGACCAGGGTGTGGGTCGACCTTAGTTCGAGCGCCACCGCTCCATTTGCAACGGTTCGCCCGGGAAGGTGGGTCGCCACCTGATGAGAAGGTGGATCCGAGGATCTCGAGGTTTTCCCGTACCCTCCGCGACACCCTCTCCACACCCTCCATACAAAGTTTTCACCTCCCGCCGCTCCATCTTGGAGAACAATTCTGTCACCCAGTCAGTCAGTGAGTGGTATTGTAGCTTTATATAATATAATAACTAGGGTGTGGGTCGACCTTTGTTCAAGCGCCACCGCTCCATCTGCCACGGTTCGCCCGGGAAGGTGGGTCGCCACCCGATGAGAAGGTGGATCCGAGGATCTCGAGGTTTTCCCGTACCCTACGCGTCACCCACTCCACATCTCTCATACAAAGTTTTCACCTCCCGCCGCTCCATCTGGGAGAACAATTGTCACCCAGTGAGTGAGTGAGTGGTATTGTAGCTTTATATAATATAATAACAAGGTTTCGCGTGGTGCGCGACCTGCTAAACAAGGTCGCGAGGCGGTTGTGCCTTTTTTTATACATTTTAAAAAAGTTTTAAATTTTTTTTTGTTTTTCACGGCCGCCATCTTGGATTTAAAAATGGATGTTATTTTCTTAAAGAGCACCCCTGAATACCCAAAAAACCACACCCATTACGATATTTTGCAAAAATATTATGTCCGCCATCTTGGATTTCAAAACGAATGTCATTTTCGGAATCAGCACCCCTGAAAACCTATTAAACGACACCCATGTCGGTATGATGGCGGTCGGCTGGTAATATGCTTGGTGACGCTTCGGGCTTCGCCCTACGCGGAGCTCGGCCTTCGGCCTCGCCCTATACGCAGCTCGCCTCACCTTTAGAATCTAAACTTGTATGGCGGCCATCTTTGATTGGGGGGGGGCCGTTCCGGGCTTCGCCCTACGCGGAGTGCGGCCTTCGGCCTCAACCTATACGCGGCTCGCCTCGGCCTTCGGCCTCGCCTCACTTTTAGAATCTAAACTTGTATGGCGGCCATCTTTGATTGGGGGGGACGCTCCGGGCTTCGCCCTACGCGGAGTTCGGCCTTCGGCCTCACCCTATACGCGGCTCGCCTCGGCCTTCGGCCTCGCTTCACCTTTAGAATCTAAACTTGTATGGCGGCCATCTTCGATTTGGGGGGGGACGCTCCGGGCTACGCCCTGCGCGGAGCTCTGCCTTCGGCCTCGCCTTTTACGCAGCCCGCCTCGGCCTACGGCCTCGCCTCGCGGCGTGGCGTCGTGGTTCGGCTCGGCCTGCGGCCTCGCCTCACCATTCCTTGTATGGCGGCCATCTTGGAAAATGGTGGAATCGAAAAACTTACCCGATATTTGGAATCTTCGTCCCCCAAACCCCCCAGATACTGATTTTCGTCCGGATCGGAGCAACTTCATTTCCGGCCGCCATCTTGGATCTGCCATCTTGAAAAAAAAATTTGACAGCCACCTGCCTCTCACCCCCCTGTAAAAAATTTGTTAGAAAACACCCCACTTATGTCAAATGGTTCCGGAGATACAGCAATAATCATTTTGTATGGCGGCCATCTTGTTTTTGCGAAAATCGAAAAAATGACGTCACCGGTAGAATTCGATCAGGGTGTGGATCAACCTTAGTTTGAGCGCCACCGCTCCATCTGCAACGGTTCGCCCGGGAAGGTGGGTCGCCACCCGATGAGAAGGTGGATCCGAGGATCTCGAGGTTTTCCCGTACCCTCCGCACCACCCTCTCCACACTCCCCATACAAAGTTTTTACCTCCCGCCGCTCCATCTGGGAGAACAATTCTGTCACCCAGTCAGTCAGTCAGTCAGTCAGTGAGTGGTATTGTAGCTTTATATAATATAATAACTAGGTTTCGCGTGGTGCGCGACCTGCTAAAGCAGGCCGCGAGGCGGTTGTGCTACCCTATTTGTAGGGTCAAAAAGGCGTTCATACATTTTTTGGTTTGTCACGACCGCCATCTTTGATTTCAAAATGGATGTCAGTTTCGTAATCAGCACCACCGAAAACCTATTAAACGACACCCATGACGGTACTTTCCAAAAAATCCATGTCCGCCATCTTGGATTTCAAAATAGATGTCATTTTCGCAATCAGCACCCCAGAAAACGCATTAAACGACATCCATGACGGTTTTTTACAAAAAATTCATGTCCGCCATCTTGGATTTCAAAATTGATGTCATTTTCGGAATCAGCACCCCCGAAAACCTATTAAACGACACCCATCACGGTATTTTCCAAAAAATCCATGTCCGCCATCTTGGATTTCAAAATGGATGTCATTTTCGAAATCAGCACCCCTGAAAACCTATTAAACGACACCCATATTGGTATGATGGCGGTCGGCTGGTAACATGCTTGGTGACGCTTCGGGCTTCGCCCTACGCGGAGCTCGGCCTTCGGCCTCGCCCTATACGCAGCTCGCCTCGGCCCACGGCCTCGGCTCGCGCGTTCGGCTCGGTCTGCGACCTCGCCTCACCTTTAGAATCTAAACTTGTATGGCGGCTATCTTTGATTGGGGGGGGGGACGCTCCGGGCTTCGCCCTACGCGGAGTTCGGCCTTCGGCCTCACCCTATACGCGGCTCGCCTTGGCCTTCGGCCTCGTCTCGCGCGTTCGGCTCGGTCTTCGACCTCGCCTCACCTTTAGAATCTAAACTTGTATGGCGGCCATCTTGGATTTGGGGGGGGACGCTCCGGGCTACGCCCTGCGCGGAGCTCGGCCTTCGGCCTCGCCTTTTACGCAGCTCGCCTCGGCCTACGGCCTCGCCTCGCGGAGTGGCGTCGTGGTTCGGCTCGGCCTGCGGCCTCGCCTCACCACTCCTTGTATGGCGGCCATCTTGGAAAATGGTGGAATCGAAAAACTGATCCGATGTTCGGAATCTTCGACCCCTAAACCCCCTAGATACCGATTTTCGTCCAGATCGGAGCAACTTCATTTCCGGCCGCCATCTTGGATCCGCCATCTTGAAAAAAAAATTTGACAGCCAGCTGCCCCCCACCCTTCTGTAAAACATTTGTTCGAGCACACTCCACTTATGTCAAACGGATCCGGAGATACAGCAATAAACATTTTGTATGGCGGCCATCTTGTTTTTGCGAAAATCGAAAAAATGACGTCACCGGTAGAATTCGACCAAGGTGTGGGTCAACCTTAGTTCGAGCGCCACCGCTCCATCTGCAACGGTTCGCCCGGGAAGGTGGGTCGCCACCCGATGAGAAGGTGGATCCGAGGATCTCGAGGTTTTCCCGTACCCTCCGCGTCACCCACTCCACACCTCCCATACAAAGTTTTCACCTCCCGCCGCTCCATCTGGGAGAACAATTCTGTCACCCAGTCAGTCAGTCAGTCAGTCAATCAGTGAGTGGTATTGCAGCTTTATATAATATAATAACTAGGTTTCGCGTGATGCGCGACCTGCTAAAGCAGGTCGCGAGGCGGTTGTGCCTTTTTTTATAAATTTTAAAAAAGTTTTTAATTTTTTTTTGTTTTTCATGGCCGCCATCTTAGATTTAAAAATGGATGTTACTTTCTTAATCAGCACCCCTGAATACCCAAAAAACGACAACCATGACGATATATTGCAAAAAATTTATGTCCGCCATCTTGGATTTCAAAACGTATGTCATTTTCGGAATCAGCACCCCCGAATACCTATTAAACGACACTCATGAAGGTATTTTCAAAAAATCCATGTCCGCCATCTTGGATTTCAAAATGGATGTCATTTTCGAAATCAGCACCCCTAAGAACCTATTAAACGACACCCATGTCGGTATGATGGCGGTCGGCTGGTAATATGCTTGGTGACGCTTCGGGCTTCGCCCTACGCGGAGCTCGGCCTTCGGCCTCGCCCTATACGCAGCTCGCCTCGGCCTACTGCCTCAGCTCGCGCGTTCGGCTCGGTCTGCGACCTCGCCTCACCTTAAAAATCTAAACTTGTATGGCGGCCATCTTTGATTGGGGGGGACGTTCCGGGCTTCGCCCTACACGAGGTTCGGCCTTCAACCTCACCCTATACGTGGCTCGCCTCGGCCTTCGGCCTCGCCTCACCTTTAGAATCTAAACTTGCCGCCATCTAGAATTGGGGGGGGGGGGGACGCTCCGGGCTTCGCCCTACGCGGAGATCGGCCTTCGGCCTCACCCTAAACGCGGCTCGCCTCGTCCTTCGGCCTCGCCTCACCTTTAGAATCTAAACTTGTATGGCGGCCATCTTGGATTTGGGGGAGGGACGCTCCGGGCTACGCCCTGCGCGGAGCTCGGCCTTCGGCCTCGCCTTTTACGAAGCTCGCCTCGGCCTACGGCCTCGCCTCGCAGCGTGGCGTCGTGGTTCGGCTCGGCCTGCGGCCTCGCCTCACCACTCCTTGTATGGCGGCCATCTTGGAAAATGGTGGAATCGAAAAACTTACCCAATATCTTCGTCCCCCAAACCCCCCAGATACCGATTGTCGTCCGGATCGGAGCAACTTCATTTCCGGCCGCCATCTTGGATCCGCCATCTTGAAAAAAAATTTATCGGCCACCTGCCCCTCACCCCCCTGTAAAACATTTGTTCGAGCACACCCCACTTATGTCAAACGGTTCCGGAGATATAGCAATAATAACTTTGTATGGCGGCCATCTTGTTTTTGCGAAAATTGAAAAACTGACGTCACCGGTAGTATTCGACCAGGGTGTGGGTCGACCTTTGTTCGAGCGCCACCGCTCCATCTGCAACGGTTCGCCCGGGAAGGTGGGTCGCCACCTGATGAGAAGGTGGATCCGAAAATCTCGAGGTTTTCCCGTACCTTCCGCGTCACCCTCTCCACATCCCCCATACAAAGTTTTAACCTCCCGCCGCTCCATCTGGGAGAACAATTCTGTCACCCAGTCAGTGGTATTGTAGTTTTATATAATATAACTAGGTTTCGCGTGGTGCGCGACCTGCTAAAGCAGGCCGCGAGGCGGTTGTGCTACCATATTTGGAGGGTCAAAAAGGCGTTAATTTAGTTTTTTGTAATTTTTTTTGAAAACACATGTCGGACATCTTGGATTTCAAAATGGATGTCATTTACGGAATCAGCAACCCCGAAAACCTATTAAACAACACCCATGTCGGCATGCCCGAAAATTTCATGGCGGTCGACCGGTAAGATGCTTGGTGACGCTTCGGGCTTCGCCCTACGCGGAGCTCGGCCTTCGGCCTCGCCCTATACGCAGCTCGCCTCGGCCTTCGGCCTCGCCTCGCGCGTTCGGCTCGGTCTACGAACTCGCCTCACCTTTAGAATCTAAACTTAAATTGCGGCCATCTTGGATTGGGGGGGGGGACGCTCCGGGCTTCGCCCTACGCGGAGCTCGGCCTTCGGCCTCACCTTATACGCAGCTCGCCTCGGCCTACGGCCTCGGCTCGCGCGTTCGGCTCGGTCTGCGACCTCGCCTCACCTTAAAAATCTAAACTTGTATGGCGGCCATCTTTGATTGGGGGGGGACGCTCCGGGCTTCGCCCTACGCGGAGTTCGGCCTTCGGCCTCACCCTATACGCGGCTCGCCTCGGCCTTCGGCCTCGCCTCGCGCGTTCGGCTCGGTCTTCGACCTCGCCTTACCTTTAGAATCTAAACTTGTATGGCGGCCATCTTTGATTGGGAGGAGGACGCTCTGGGCTTCGCCCTACGCGGAGTTCGGCCTTCGGCCTCACCCTATACGCGGCTCGCCTCGGCCTCCGGCCTCGTCTCGCGCGTTCGGCTCGGTCTTCGACCTCGCCTCACCTTTAGAATCAAAATTTGTATGGCGGCCATCTTGGATTTGGGGGGGGACGCTCCGGGCTACGCCCTGCGCGGAGCTCGGCCTTCGGCCTCGCCTTTTACGCAGCTCGCCTCGGCCTACGGCCTCGCCTCGCGGAGTGGCGTCGTGGTTCGGCTCGGCCTGCGGCCTCGCCTCACCACTCCTTGTATGGCGGCCATCTTGGAAAATGGTGGAATCGAAAAACTGACCCGATGTTCGGAATCTTCGTCCCCCAAACCCCCCAGATACCGATTTTCGTCCGGATCGGAGCAACTTCATTTCCGGCCGCCATCTTGGATCCGCCATCTTGAAAAAAAAATTTGACAGCCAGCTGCCCCCCACCCCCTGTAAAACATTTGTTTGAGCACACTCCACTTATGTCAAATGGATCCGGAGATACAGCAATAAACATTTTGTATGGCGGCCTTCTTGTTTTTGCGAAAATCGAAAAAATGACGTCACTGGTAGAATTCGACCAGGGTGTGGGTCGACCTTAGTTCGAGCGCCACCGCTCCATCTGCAACGGTTCGCCCGGGAAGGTGGGTCGCCACCTGATGAGAAGGTGGATCCGAGGATCTCGAAGTTTTCCTGTACCTTCCGCGTCACCCACTCCACACCTCCCATACAAAGTTTTCACCTCCCGCCGCTCCATCTGGGAGAACAATTCTGTCACCCAGTCAGTCAGTCAGTCAATCAGTGAGTGGTATTGTAGCTTTATATAATATACGACACCCATGACGGTATTTTCCAAAAAATCCATGTCCGCCATCTTGGATTTCAAAATGGATGTCATTTTCGAAATCAGCACCCCTGAAAACCTATTAAACGACACCCATGTCGATATGATGGCGGTCGGCTGGTAATATGCTTGGTGACGCTTCGGGCTTCGCCCTACGCGGAGCTCGGCCTTCGGCCTCGCCTCACCTTAAAAATCTAAACATGTATGGCGGCCATCTTTATTGGGGGGGGGACGCTCCGGGCTTCGCCCTACGCGGAGTTCGGCCTTCGGCCTCACACTATGCGCGGCTCAGCTCGGCCTTCGGCCTCGCCTCGCGCGTTCGGCTCGGTCTTCGACCTCGCCTCACCTTAAAAATCTAAACTTGTATGGCGGCCATCTTTGATTGGGGGGGGGGACGCTCCGGGCTTCGCCCTACGCGGAGTTCGGCCTTCGGCCTCACCCCATACGCGGCTCGCCTCGGCCTACGTCCTCGCCTCGCGCGTTCGGCTCGGTCTTCGACCTCGCCTCACCTTTCGAATCTAAACTTGTATGGTGGCTATCTTGGATTTGGGGGGGGGACGCTCCGGGCTACGCCCTGCGCGGAGCTCGGCCTTCGGCCTCGCCTTTTACGCAGCTCGCCTCGGCCTACGGCCTCGCCTCGCGGAGTGGCGTCGTGGTTCGGCTCGGCCTGCCGCCTCGCCTCACCACTCCTTGTATGGCGGCCATCTGGGAAAATGGTGGAATCGAAAAAATGACCCGATATTCAGAATGTTTGTCCCCCAAACCCCCCAGATACCGATTTTCATCCGGATCGGAGCAACTTCATTTCCGTCCGCCATCTTGGATCCGCCATCTTGAAAAAAAAATTTGACAGCCAGCTGCCCCCCACCCCCCTGTAAAACATTTGTTCGAGCACACTACACTTATGTCAAACGGATCCGGAGATACAGCAATAAACATTTTGTATGGCGGCCATCTTGTTTTTGCGAAAATCGAAAAAATGACGTCACCGGTAGAATTCGACCAGGGTGCGGGTCGACCTTAATTCGAGCGCCACCGCTCCATCTGCAACGGTTCGCCCGGGAAGGTTGGTCGCCACCTGATGAGAAGGTGGATCCGAGGATCTCGAGGTTTTCCCGTACCCTCCGCGTCACCCTCTCCATACCTCCTATACAAAGTTTTCACCTCCCGCCGCTCCATCTGGGAGAACAATTCTGTCACCCAGTCAGTCAGTCAGTCAGTCAGTGGTATTGTAGCTTTATATAATATAACTAGGTTTCGCGTGGTGCGCGACCTGCTAAAGCAGGTCGCGAGGCGGTTGTGCCTTTCTTTATAAATGTTAAAAAAGTTTTTTTTTTTTTGTTTCACAGCCGCCATGTTGGATTTAAAAATGGATGTTATTTTCTTAATCAGCACCCCTGAATACCCAAAAAACGACACCCATGACGATATTTTTCCAAAAATTTATGTCCGCCATCTTGGATTTCAAAACGTATGTCATTTTCGGAATCAGCACCCCCGAAAACCTATTAAAGGACACCCATGACGGTATTTTCCAAAAAATCCATGTCCGCCATCTTGGATTTCAAAATGGATGTCATTTTCGAAATCAGCACCCCTGGGAACCTATTAAACGACACCCATGTCGGTATGATGGCGGTCGGCTGGTAATATGTTTAGTGACGCTTCGGGCTTCGCCCTACGCGGAGCTCGGCCTTCGGCCTCGCCCTATACGCAGCTCGCCTCGGCCTACGGCCTCGGCTCGCGCGTTCGGCTCGGTCTGCGACCTCGCCTCACCTTAAAAATCTAAACTTGTATGGCGGCCATCTTTGATTGGGGGGGGACGCTCCGGGCTTCGCCCTACGCGGAGTTCGGCCTTCGGCCTCACACTATACGCGGCTCGCCTCGGCCTTCGGCCTCGCCTCGCGCGTTCGGCTCGGTCTTCGACCTCGCCTCACCTTTAGAATCTAAACTTGTACGGCGGCCATCTTTGATTGGGGGGGGGCCGCTCCGGGCTTCGCCCTACGCGGAGTTCGGCCTTCGGCCTCACCCTATACGCGGCTCGCCTCGGCCTTCGGCCTCGCCTCGCGCGTTCGGCTCGGTCTTCGACCTCGCCTCACTTTTAGAATCTAAACTTGTATGGCGGCCATCTTTGATTGGGGGGGGGACGCTCCGGGCTTCGCCCTACGCGGAGTTCGGCCTTCGGCCTCACCCTATAAGCGGCTCGCCTCGGCCTACGGCCTCGGCTCGCGCGTTCGGCTCGGTCTGCGACCTCGCCTCACCTTAAAAATCTAAACTTGTATGGCGGCCATCTTTGATTGGGGCGGGGACGCTCCGGGCTTCGCCCTACGCGGAGTTCGGCCTTCGGCCTCACCCTATATGCGGCTCGCCTCGGCCTTCGGCCTCGTCTCGCGCGTTCAGCTCGGTCTTCGACCTCGCCTCACCTTTAGAATCTAAACTTGTATGGCGGCCATCTTGGATTTGGGGGGGGGACGCTCCGGGCTACGCCCTGCGCGGAGCTCGGCCTTCGGCCTCGCCTTTTACGCAGCTCGCCTCGGCCTACGGCCTCGCCTCGCGGAGTGGCGTCGTGGTTCGCCTCGGCCTGCGGCCTCGCCTCACCACTCCTTGTATGGCGGCCATCTTGGAAAATGGTGGAATCGAAAAACTGACCCGATGTTCGGAATCTTCGTCCCCCAAACCCCCCAGATACCGATTTTCGTCCGGATCGGAGCAACTTCATTTCCGGCCGCCATCTTGGATCCGCCATCTTGAATAAAAAATTTGACAGCCACCTGCTCCTCACCCCCCTGTAAAACATTTGTTCGAGCACACCCCACTTATGTCAAACGGTTCCGGAGATACAGCAATAAACATTTTGTATGGCGGCCATCTTGTTTTTGCGAAAATCGAAAAAATGACGTCACCGGTAGAATTCGACTAGGGTGTGGGTCGACCTTAGTTCGAGCGCCACCGCTCCATCTGCAACGGTTCGCCCGGGAAGGTGGGTCGCCACCTGATGAGAAGGTGGATCCGAGGATCTCGAGGTTTTCCCGTACCCTCCGCGTCACCCTCTCCATACCTCCTATACAAAGTTTTCACCTCCCGCCGCTCCATCTGGGAGAACAATTCTGTCACCCAGTCAGTCAGTCAGTCAGTGAGTCAGTGGTATTGTAGCTTTATATAATATATAATAATATAATAATAATAATATAAACTAGGTTTCGCGTGGTGCGCGACCTGCTAAAGCAGGTCGCGAGGCGGTTGTGCCTTTTTTTATAAATTTTAAAAAAGTTTTTAATTTTTTTTTGTTTATCACGGCCGCCATCTTAGATTTAATAAAAACCGGCCAAGAGCGTGTCGGGACACGCGCATTGTAGGGTTCCGTAGCAGCATGGTTCAAATATGCAGCTGGCTTCTTAATTCTACGAGCATATGGACGGTTAAATCGCTAATAATGTCTAATAAAAACGAGGTCACAAAGAAAGAAGGTAATTAAAGGAGAAATGTAGATTCCAGCGCCACAAGGAAAATGAAAAAAAATTCATCTGTTTTATAACTACCTCGCGTGGATGCAAATGGTTGTATAAAAATTGTTAAAATTACGTATTCATTTAAAACGGGTGTACTATCGTTACGGTCGTAGTAAGAGATGAAAGAGACTTAGTCTGGTTCACAAGTGCCATTTTCCTCGAAACCTGTTCGCCACCACCGAAAATTATGATTTTGGTCTCATTCGATTCGGAATGGCATCTAGAAAGTTCTATCAAAATTTCAAGAGGGGCTGAAAAAAAATGCAATAGTTATAAACAATATAGTAAAACAAAAAATAAGGGTTTGGTTTTTTTGAAATATCTCAAAAACTATTTGAGATAATCAAAATTTGAAAAAAGATCCTTAAAGAACAGGAAATTTCCTAAAAAAAACTCCTACCTCCCGGAACTGTACCAACAACCCTTATAATTTTAATTAAGTGGCGAAAATAACGGTAAAAACGCGTGGTTCGGCTGCCGCGCGCATCGCCCCAATCTGACACATGAACTAAAAAAATTATTTTTACCGATTAAATATTAATATTAAGGAATAAAAAAAATTGAGTACTAAGTAGACATATGAATAAACAATAATCCGTAAAATAAAAATTTTTATCACAATTTTTTTATTAATTATGCTTTTGTTAATTAGTTACTTTGCACCGTTTTAATGTTAACATAAAAACGCTGATTATTACAAAACAAGAAATCTAGATTTTTTTTGATTTTTTCGAGCTAATCTTAAAAGGGTTTAAAAGAGATTCCCGTTGGAAAAATTCCAAAATTTTGATTTTTCACTTTTTTATTAACAATTAAAGGCATTAAAAAATCATTTATGTCAATAAAACCATTAGGAAAATTTTCTTTTCCAATTATTATTAATATTTTGTTTTCTTATTGATAAAAGCCATATTGCAATAATTTTTGTTTATTTTTAACCAACGTTATTTAAATAATTGTTATAAACAAATGCATTGTTTATTGTATTTTTGAAAACTTTTTCTTTGGAATTTTATCCTTGATGAAAATAATGATTTTTTTTAAAAAAATCGTTCCTTAAAAAAATTTTTTTATTAACAAAAAACGCACTTGTTAATTAACAATTTTTTTTTGTTACTAAATATTAATATTAAGGAACCGTTTTTTTTTTAAAAATCATTATTCATTATGTTCTTTCGTATTATAAACAAAAAAAATTTTCTAAGTAACTTTTTATTTGTTTATTAAACAAACAATTTGTTATAAACAAATGCAATTTTACGCGATATTTTTTTTTAAATACTAAAAAATATTACAAAAACAACCATATGTATTTTTTTTTATCGAAAAGTACAATATTTTTAAAAGTTAAATAAAAAATAATAAATTTTTTTTTTCGATAAAAAAATACATATGGTTGTTTTTGTAATATTTTTTAGTATTTAAAAAAAAATATCGCGTAAAATTGCATTTGTTTATAACAAATTGTTTGTTTAATAAACAAATAAAAAGTTACTAAGAAAATTTTTTTTGTTTATAATACGAAAGAACATAATGAATAATGATTTTTAAAAAAAAACGGTTCCTTAATATTAATATTTAGTAACAAAAAAAATTGTTAATTAACAAGTGCGTTTTTTGTTAATAAAACAATTTTTTTTAAGGAACGATTTTTTTTAAAAAAATCATTATTTTCATCAAGGATAAAATTCCAAAGAAAAAGTTTTCAAAAATACAATAAACAATGCATTTGTTTATAACAATTATTTAAATAACGTTGGTTAAAAATAAACAAAAATTATTGCAATATGGCTTTTATCAATAAGAAAACAAAATATTAATAATAATTGGAAAAAAAAATTTTCCTGATGGTTTTATCGACATAAATGATTTTTTAATGCCTTTAATTGTATATAAAAAAGTGAAAAATCAAAATTTTGGAATTTTTCCAACGGGAATCTCTTTTAAACCCTTTTAAGATTAGCTCGAAAAAATCAAAAAAATTCTAGATTTCTTGTTTTGTAATAATCAGCGTTTTTATGTTAACATTAAAACGGTGCAAAGTAACTAATTAACAAAAGCATAATTAATAAAAAAATTGGGATAAAAAATTTTATTTTACGGATTATTGTTTATTCATATGTCTACTTAGTACTCAATTTTTTTTATTCCTTAATATTAATATTTAATCGGTAAAAATCATTTTTTTAGTTCATGTGTCAGATTGGGGCGATGCGCGCGGCAGCCGAACCACGCGTTTTTACCGTTATTTTCGCCACTTAATTAAAATTATAAGGGTTGTTGGTACAGTTCCGGGAGGTAGGAGTTTTTTTTAGGAAATTTCCTGCTCTTTAAGGATCTTTTTTCAAATTTCGATTATCTCAAATAGTTTTTGAGATATTTCAAAAAAACCAAACCCTTATTTTTTGTTTTACTATATTGTTTATAACTATTGCATTTTTTTTCAGCCCCTCTTGAAATTTTGATAGAACTTTCTAGATGCCATTCTGAATCGAATGAGACCAAAATCATAATTTTCGGTGGTGGCGAACAGGTTTCGAGGAAAATGGCACTTGTGAATCAGACTAACTGTCTTTTAAGGCTTATTAAAAAGACTCGCCTCCATCTTACAGGACTTGACTCTAAAATTAAGACTGAAAGTTCGAGTTTTTATTAATAAGACTTAGTAGTTTATTAAAAGATTAAAAACTGAAACGACTCGAGCTGTTTTCAAAATACTAAAAGACTTAAACGACTCAAGTTCTTTTATGTAAAAGGGATCGCACCGCAGTTTGTGTATGATATTAAATATTTCTTTTGTAACCTATCAACCAAAAGGAATAATTCACGCCTAAACCACTAAACTAACATAACTTTACAAATCATTTCAATTACAAGCTTTAGTTCAAAAACAACAATGATTTCAAACGTTCTCCTAGCCTCTTAGAACAAATTAAACCATAAGATCCGTATATGTTTGCGGTTCTAACAAATAAGTTAAATAGTTAAATTTGATTCCATAGTTACTTTTACGCACAACGACAACACATCGGGCTACTTACACGTTTATTTTGACGTCGCCTTTAATATCGCTTGTAAAGGTCAGTTCACACCGCGACGCGACGCTGCGCGCACACTTTAATAGAGCCACTCAAAATTGAATTTTATTTATTACATGTGAAAATTTAGCCTCGAGATGCCTCGCGGCGCGCCGCGGCGTTCTCACGATGAAATGTTTATCTTTTCATGTAGTAAATAAAATTAAATTTCGAGTGGCTCTATTAAAATGTGCGCGCAGCGTCGCGTTGTGAACTGGCCCTACGTTTGAAGAGCAAATGTGTAACCGTATGTGCCTCTGATTTAGTAACTATATTTTATGTTTTCGTGATATAGCATAAGACCCTTTTTTAAAATGAAGTACCTACCACCTACACTTAAAAAAACATTGTTGACATTCTAGGTCAAAGTATGTTTGAATTTATTATAGTAAAATGACTGATATTATAATAAAATATATACATAATTTTAAACTATCCAAGATTAGTAAAAACTAACTGACCACTTTGCGATTTAACTTTGATTTAAAAGCACTACATTTGCATAGTTTTAAATCAAAACTCGCAATTATTGACTTTAGTAGTCTACTTGTGTTTTAATATGAATCGTATTTAATATACCGACAAATAATGTGAATTTTGGGTTCTCAAAAAAAAAAAATTAGCATTCACTCACACTTACTTACTTAATTGTTTGGCGACTAATATTAAGATTTAAAAAACCTACCCCTATTAAAAATATGTAGTTTAAAGAATACTGAACTCGTTTACTAGGGCTTCTAGGATAGGATCTTATTCCCATTTTTGAATCCAAGACGGTGAATTTTCTTTTTTTTTTCTTCGCGCTTTGTGCCGTTTTAATAACTTTTTGAACCCAGTTTTTTTTTTGTCTCACAGTTAATAATATTAGTTGCCAAATTATTACTTTTAATTATTATTAGCACCCCAATTTTTTGCAGCCCATTCACGATTTTACTGCCTCATTTATTAAACTGCCTTTTCTTATAACGTTTCTTGTTTGAGTAAAGGTAAAATAGTGTACTAACATTACTATTTTTTTCAATTAAGTATGCAGCATGACATAGACCAAAGAGGTTTTTCTGTATACTGTACATGTTAGAAAATATATTAGATACCTACATGTTTAGCTTTTTATACATACTCGTATTAAATATTTGTTGTATGATTATGACGGTTCTATTAATTCAAATATGGGCACTGTGCCGCAATGCGTC